>JAQIUQ010000885.1:65000-175933 GCA_030378365.1 Hybognathus amarus | reverse complement strand
TAAATAAGACAAAACTTTTATTTATTATTAACCATTACTAACCTTAATTTGATATAAAAAGTTTGCCAAGAACTGACCAGGAGTCCCCCTTTTGGCTTCAAAACGGTCCATGAACAGTGGACCAGTGGACAAGGTTCTTGGAGAAATCCTGCTTAGGTTTTTGCCAGCAATTCTGTTGAAACTCCAAGCACATCTGAGGGGAGATAAGGGCAGATCACATAATCACATTAGACTAATGCACATAGAAATGCTTTAAATACTTAGGAAACAAATGTAGAGGCTAAGAAATATTTTTAACATGTTAAAGGACCACTCAAAAAGGAAAATTATCATGTACTCATACTCAAACGGTTTTAAACGTGCATGGTTTTCTTTGTTCTGCTGAAAGTTAGCAATAGTAAGAATTTTCTTATAAATACTACGTTTTACAAGTCAAAATATCAAATAAGTTTCTCAATCGAAATGTATCGTGAAAATATTGTCAATTAATGGTAAAACTGAACAAGTTTGCCCGGGAAAAATAACCCATGGCCTGTGCAGTAGCTGCCATGTTCTTTCTTGCACAGACAAAAAAAAAATCATAAAATATGTATCTCACAGGTAATAAGTAATTAGCAGTTGACATTGCAATAATCATACTATCACGAAATCATGAAGAAAATACCGGTAATTAATGTCGAGGTTGTCAAAAGTTTGACCAGTAAAAACATCATTACAATAACTGGTCCAAGTAAGTTAACGTTAGTTCTTTTGCAGAGAAATACACAATTACACAATGATTAAGTTTATATTTTACTAATTACTATTACTAATAAAATAAAGAAGTGTTTGATTTCGCATATCATCACAAAACCATCAATAAAATAACGTTAATAAGTGGCTAACTTTATGTTGGAATAGTTTGACCCGGAGATATTGTAGGCTAATTAACGCTATGGCGTTCCCGTCATTATGGAACCGTGCAGGGTGTAAATAAACACATTTCTGAGTTAAAAAGTCACACAAAATAACTTTATATCTTAATAATTGTACTTACCGAGAATGTTACACAAAGAAAAACTCCCGTCTTGAAATTAGCACTGGGCTCAGCAACGGACGATGAGAAAACACCAATTTTGTAATCCACCAATCAGTGCATTAGTTTTCTTGTTGCCAGGCATAACTGCTTGCGTGGCCAATCGCATCAAAGGAAGACCAGAGAGAGACATTTTAATTAAACCGATTATAAATGAATTTGATTTAACGTTAAACATAATGTGTCGTCGCTGTATTTGTGTTATTTTATATGTTTTTATTGAGACTTGGTAGGTGGCTGTGAGTAACCGTGTGAGTAGCCGTTTAGCATCTCTTGGCCCTCTATCAGAATCCAGAGTTTCAAGAAAATCAGAGAAACACAAAATTTCGACATGACAAAAAAAAAAACAGTCAGGTCTAAATCTCATGGCCCTCTATCAGAATCCACAGTTTTGAGAAGATCGGAGAAACCTTTTTTTTGCACTCGAAAAAGTCTACAGGGGTACCCCTTTCGTTTTTTTTTTTTTTGTCATGTCGAAATTTTGTGTTTCTCTGATTTTCTTGAAACTCTGGATTCTGATAGAGGGCCAAGAGATGCTAAACGGCTAACATTCCAACATGGTAAGCAGGGGCTGCTTGCTGCTGTTGTTTCTTTTTTTTATCCATTGCTTTATCCATTGCTGATCTGATGCTAGCTAGCTACCATAGACTGTTTGTCAGCTGATTGCTCGCGCAAAGAGGGGGGCGGGGTTGGGTCCAGTTGGGTTGGAGACACGAGTGCTAGGTGGAGTTTCAAGTGGAGCTGGTGATTGGATGCGAGGAGTTGACCAATGTCCGGCCGGATAGCTTACATTGGTAAACTTCTCTGCGGAAGTTTACTTCTCTTCTTCTTTTTTTGTATTCATATTGTTAGGATTGTACTAAATAACCATAACCAGCATATAAACGAGGATATTAATAATGAACAATATTTGAAATCGTATACCATAGCTTTAACTCTCATTAAAATGCTAACAGATGGTTAGTAGACTGGTAGGGTTAGGGATAGAATAAGTTGACATGTAGTTGCAAAGTTACTTACAGTCAGTAAGTGCAGTCAAAACGTTTGTTAGCACTCTTGATAGATAGATGGATGGGTGGATGTATGGATGGGTGGACGGACGGGTGGGTGGGTGGGTGAATGGATGGATGGATGGGTGTATGGATGGATGGATGGATGATGGATGGATGGATGGATGGATGGATGGATGGACGGGTGGGTGGGTGAATGGATGGATGGGTAGATGGATAGATGGATGGATGGATGGATGGATGGATGGATGGATGGATGGATGGATGGGTGGATGGGTGGATGGACGGGTGGGTGGATGGATGGGTGGGTGGTTGAATGGATGGGTGGATGGATGGACAGACGGACAAACGGATGGACGGACGGACGAATGGATGGACGGACGGACGAATGGATGGACGGACGGGTGGGTGGGTGGATAGATGTGTAGATGGATGGATGGATGGGTGTATGGATGGATGGGTGAATGGATGGATGGATGGATGGATGGATGGGTGGATGGGTGGGTGGATGGGTGGATGGATGGGTGGATGGATGGGTGGGTGGATGGATAGACAGACGGACGGACGGACGGATGAGTGTATGGATGGATAGATGGGTAGATGGATGGATGGATGGATGGGTGGATGGGTGGATGGCGGATGGATGGATGGATGGATGGGTAGATAGATGGATGGATGGATGGATGGATGTATGGGAGGATGGATGGGTAGATGGATGGATGGATGGATGGATGGATGGATGGGTGGGTAGATGATGGATGGATGGATAAATGGATGGATGGATGGGTGGGTGGGCGGATGGATGTATGGGTAGATGGATGGATGGGTGGATGGATGGATGTATGGGAGGATGGATGGGTGGGTGGGTAGATGGATGGATGGATGGATGGATGGATGGATGGATGGATGGGTGGATGGATGGGTGGATGGATGGATGGGTGGGTGGGTGGATGGATAGACAGACGGACGGACGGACGGATGAGTGTATGGATGGATAGATGGGTAGATGGATGGATGGATGGGTGGATGGATGGGTGGATGGGCGGATGGATGGATGGATGGGTAGATGGATGGATGAGTGGATGGATGGATGGATGGATGAATGTATGGGAGGATGGATGGGTAGATGGATGGATGGATGGGTGTATGGATGGATGGATGGATGGATGGGTAGATGGATGAATGGGTGAATGGATGGATGGGTAGATGGATGGATGGATGGGTGGGTGGGTGGGTGGGTGGATGGATGGGTGGGTGGATGGATGGATGGATGGGTAGATGGATGAATGGGTGAATGGATGGATGGGTAGATGGATGGATGGATGGATGGATGGGTGGGTGGGTGGGTGGGTGGGTGGATGGATGGGTGGATGGATGGGTGGGTGGATGGATAGACAGACAGACAGACGGACGGATGAGTGTATGGATGGATAGATAGGTAGATGGATGGATGGATGGATGGGTGGATGGATGGGTGGATGGATGGATGGGTGGATGGGCGGATGGGTAGATAGATGGATGAGTGGATGGATGGATGGATGGATGGATGGATGGATGGATGTATGGGAGGATGGATGGGTAAATGGATGGATGGATGGATGGATGGGTAGATGGATGAATGGGTGAATGGATGGATGGGTAGATGGATGGATGGATGGGTGGATGGATGGGTGGATGGATGGGTGGATGGATGGGTGGGTGGATGGATAGACAGACAGACGGACGGATGAGTGTATGGATGGATAGATAGGTAGATGGATGGATGATCCATTCCGTTCATTCATCTAGAAATCCCACTAAATTCCAAAGGTGAAAATTGACACCCAAATCAAAAGCTATTTCAGCCCCTTCTCATGTTCTGTTTGCTGTTGTGTCACGCTGCCGTTAGAGCTTTTGTTTGTCCATGTTTTGTGTGGCACCTCTGGGAAAGCTGACCCCACAGATGCAGGTGCCGAAATAATTTATCACTTCTGGCACCTCGAGGCAGAATCACAATGACCCGAGGCTCTCGTGAGGAACCAGATCTCGCCACTCGTGCTGCGAGACAAAAGCACAGGTGAAATTTCACACTCGCTCCCACTTGCTGACGGTGTCGCCCCGCGTGCGGCTCCCAGAGCTCCCGCGCTCCAGTAAACGCTGTTTGGTTCACACACGTCGCCTCGGTTTACCTCGCGTTTCGTGCGCTTCATGTTCATGCGGATGTTCTTTGACAGGGATGTTACCTTATCAAGATGACGTAGGTAGCCATTCAAGCGGAAAAGATGATGACATCGTGTTTTGTTTTTAGATTGAAAAAAAATATATAATCAAACAATTCATCAAATTTGCTGAGGCTTGTTTTATCATGTCTGTTGCAACCTTAAAAATATTGTATAATTATACAATTAGTTTGGGTGTGTTTTTAATAACTGTTATTTATTAATTCATTCATTTAAATTTATTTTTATTTTCATTTTAATTCATTTTGTATTTATTATTGTTTTTAGTTTCAAAGGCATTTCCAGCTGAATCTGACCAGAACAACCACACAGCTCTCTTCTCACGTCAAATTATTTTTCCATTTGCTCAGCAAGTCTTGTGTTGACACTGTCATTGAGCCTGTGTTTCTCACGTTGCCGGGCAACCATGAAAAAAAGACATCCTAACATTTAAATCACACGCAAAACTCAAACCGCAAGAATGTTCGAGTGCTCCGCCCACGGCCATTAGGCCTGAATGAGTCTCCTGACGTAAGTGTGTTCTGGAGGCGGACCGTCAGCCTTAAACTACTGAGAAAAGAGCTGTGATTGACTCAAAAAACTCCTTCAATGAGAATGAGTCAGCATTGCACTGATTGCACAATTAAATTAAATAATGTGTTTGTATTCTAAAGGTGATATAGATTCAATTTTAAACCATTTAACAGTCATAAGAGGTTTGGTCAATACTGAATACAAAAACAAAAAATCTGTTGATAACAAATATGTATCACTTAATTACTGTGATCTTGTTAAACGTGTGTAAGAGCTATAGTCAGTTTCCATATTCAGACAAATGCACTGACATTATTAGATGAGAACTGAACTGAGCTGGACAAGAAATGCTTTATAGAGAACTTATTTAAAGGCCCCCTGAAATCAAAATGATATGTTTTAGCTTTTAGCATGAAAATGCTATAACCGTAATGAATAATCTGGTGTGTTCCAATGACATAATTCACATTTAGGAGAAATAAGCAAACTTATAATGTCTCAATAGGGGTTATGCCGAGCGCCCAACGTTCGAACTCGGAAAACGGGTATAAGCACTTTCAGTTTGCAGTGGGTTAGGTGATCTCTGAGGTAACTAACATGATTAGTTCAACTCAAAATGAACATTTCCTGATAATGTCTTTCTTTCTTTCTTTCATAAAGAAATTTAATGTTTTTGAGGAAAACGTTTAAGATTTTTTTCTCCACATAATGGACTTCAAGCAACATGTTGAAGTCCGAAACAATGCAGTTTAAAAGGGTTTTGAAGAGATTCAAAGGGCTATCAAAATGAACGAATCCTTTTCGTGTCATTTGGTTCATTCAATGAATGAAATGAACGAGTTGACTCGGGAAAAGATTTGTTCATTTTGATGAACCAGTTCGAACAGGAGAGTCACAAACGTTCATCACAGAACAGAGCTATTGAGCTTCTAAAACTTAAACTTTGTTATTTATTTATTAAATGAGCGATTGTTTCGCTTGATAAGACCCTTATTCATCGTCTGGAATCGTTTAAAGCCCTTTGAACAGTTTGCACTGAAACTGTCTTTTGGACCTTGAACCGTTTGGTTCCCATTGAAGTCCATTATATGGAGAAAATCCTGGAATGTTTTCATCAAAAACCTTCATTTCTTTTCGACTGAAGAAAGAAAGACATGGACATCTTGGATGACATGGGGGTGAGTAAAAAAAAGTTTCTAAAGTCAATATTTGGCCTGCATGGTTGCAGTGTAGTGAAATACACAGTAATGAGGAAAAAAGTTTGCGTCATACCTTTTACAATTGTGTGTGTTTTAGCAAGACTCGAACACTACACCAACTGGCACCAGAACTTCTTTCTTTACTGTTATGGTTTGATGCTTATCATTCTTCTTGTACTGTAATATCATATCACAAAAATTCTATCACCAGTTCTGATTTGAGGTATGAAAAAAAGTGATTTGAGTGATTTCTCAGGTACTGGAGATCTGGCCGAATGATATACATGTACTCTTACTGTAACTGTCAGTGATATACTCAATGATATACTCTTACTGTGACTGTTTGCCTTCCATCATGATTCATTCTTCAACAACAGACCGCTCTTTGTTCAGTGGAAAGTCCACATGTCCTGTCATTTTTCAAGAACTTTCTCAACTCTTTAATTCTGAGTTTCAGCAGGAACGAAAGAAAGTCTTTTCATATGATCATTTAAAGGGGACAAGTCCGCCTGCACTGCAACTTTAATAATATCTGTTTTAGAGATTTTTAGAGAACAGTTCAAAATATGTCATATGGATATGGATATGTCAAAAATCATAACTGTTTTTTAATTTATTTTTATTCATATACCTCACTAGACTTTGTGAAAAGACAATACAAGTCTCAACAACCCTTGTGACAAAAAAAAATCTATACCAAAAATAAATGTATTTCATACTAAGTATAGGCTACTATAAATCCATTCACATATTTACTGACATATCCCTTAAGACTTACTCATATTACACTTTATTTCACAATGCACAGTTCTTAATATTAAGTCTAAAATGTGTTTAATATCATTATTATAAAGGATAGTTTGATCTCTATCAGTCTTTAAATGCAATATGTTTAAAGTACACTTGCAATAGCTCCACTTTAGCACAATCGGATATACTCAAGTATATATTTAGTTGAACTTAAGCACTATTTCTAGATAACAAAAGTACATTAAGCACAAAATTATTTGTTCCAGTTTAAACAGTATATCACTTTAGTATAGTACAATTGCAATTCCTGGTCAGGGGTTCGTTTCCCAAAAGCATCGTTAGCCAACTAACTGACAAAACTAACTTTCTGTCCTAAAGTTAAACTGCATTGGTATTACTATGCTGCTATTTTTATTTATTTTTAGGTGTTTTTTTAACACAGTCTTCATCCTAAGAAGTCATATAACTGGCGTCTTGGACGTCTTTTGACCATACGTCAATATCTGCCTTTTTAGGGTCCCCTTAAACGTCGGTTATATGACGATCCTGGGACGTCATACAACTGACGCTTTACCTTTAACGTCAGTTAGGTGACGGGGTAGGTTTAGGTCTGGGGTAGAGTAAGGATCCGATAACGTCATCTAACTAACGTTTAAGGGTACCCTAAAAGGCGGATATTGACGTATGGTCAAAAGACGTCCCAGGATGTCAGTAATATGACGTCTTGGGATGAGACTGCGCTGTTTTTTTGCATGTATATATATATGGGTTGTATGCTTTGCTATTTGTATCTATTGTATTTATTGACAACATGCCATCATGACTTTTGCGTAAACATACACGCCACTTTTCGAGTCAAGTGGCGTGTTCTCTACGCATTTTGAGCTATCCGCGTGTATGTCTACGCCATTAACGTCCGAGTGATTCTGCGTGTCTGTACATGCCGTCAAATGTCCGAGCGAAACGAAGCAAAATGTAGATCTACATCTGGGGAGCTATCTTTTTCTTTCCTAGGACGGTAAGGGAACAGTCATAAATGCCATTAACCCCAGAGACGGGTAGGTTTAGGGACGGGGTTGAGGTAAGTCATATATTTCTATACAGTAATAACGTTAAAGGAGTCATAACCTGTGATTTTCACTTTTCCACGAGAATCAATGTTGTTATGATTGCCTAAAGATTAAACATTGGCCAGGAAGCCGATACTCAAAAGTGAAGCGTTTGTTTACCCCAGGGTTCGTAAAGCAGCCCACGTGCACGCGCACTCAAATACGAGATTTTAATTTCTCCTCGACTCTGACGTCAAGACGGGGCAGGATATACCATATATGGACACCGCACACACATATGCTGCAGGAAGCTCGCGCTGTCCCTCTCCCCCTCATATTCAGTCAAGAAAGATGCAGAAATGTAGTGCACACGTGAGTTGCTCTGTGGTTGACTGCCAGAATCAACATTCAAATGTGTTTTCTCTACCAAAAACGGACCACACTACCAGGGACCAGTGGATGAAAATCATTTTTAATGACGCTGTTCCAACAACTGGCTCAACGTTAGGTGTCTGCGCTAAACATTTAACACAGGAATCCTTTACAACGTTCATTTCGAGTTCGGACAATAATTTCTACAGAGTCAGAGTGCTGTATAGAGATGGAACAGGTATAGTTTAGTAGTTTAATTACGGTTATTATAACGTATTTGTCACCTGCTTGCATGTATCCGTTATTTATTAATAGCCTACAAGTCTGCTGTTTCGGACTCAGGTCCGAATGATGATCAAACATACACTGATGATGAGTTTAATAAAGTTTATTGTACATCACACAAAAGATGAAGCGTCAGTTTTACGTAAGAGCTGAGTAAACACAGCTATAAGAAGTGCGTGAACGTGAAACAAGGCGAAAACAACACATGATAGCAAACGTCAATCTCTATAACCACTGCAAGCTGATAAAAAAAGTAGACTACATCTCCGTTAATGTAAAAGGTAAACTTATGTGGGTGAAAATAGCAACAAACGTTTTAGCTCGTTACTGATGTTAATGTATGTCTCAGTCAAAATGATTGTCTTTACCATTCAGAGACATGTTGATGTAAACGTCCTTCCATTGACTATATCTTCCGTTTCCAGCTCTAGTTCAGAGTCTGGCTCAAACGCATATGGTTGAATTCCGTAGGTCGTGGTCTTTTTGTAATGATATGCTGAAGTTCCCGCGGTGTCAAGCCCCCTCCTTCCTGCCACCAATCAACGCGGCCCTCATTTGCATTATTAAAATGACCGTCCATGACAGCCAAAATATCGCATCAGATCTCGCGAGGCAATAATGCATTCAGAAATAAGGGTTTTTTTTCCACTTTTCTTTTTTAGAAGGGCCTGAAAGACTATAATAGAGCGTGGGTATCCAAGGTATTACTAGGTTATGACTCCTTTAAGTCAGCGGCATTCATAAACACGCTGTAAAGCGATTATGCGTGTTGGTAGCACGCCAGAAATGGAAATATGAATTGGTGTGTCATACACACGCTACTTCATGAGATCAGTCTGTTATTGATGAGTAGTTTAGTTATTTATTTGTGAGTGGTTTTAACCGGACCTCAGTACCCAAATTCGTTCCAGCTCATGTAAGGTTTGGAATGACAATAAATATCATCGTTCCAACAAACATTCGCAAACAGCATCGCATAGTTGTGTGGTTTGAACGACAGCTCTCGACCAGAAGCATAGTTTCTATATTGCATCACATTTGGACGTAATAAATCCTTATCTTGAGCAAAATGAGCAAGCTGACATTCAGTACAACCGGTGCCTTTAATTTTAGAATACATACAAATTTAATTTGTCTTTTAGTTTTTCAAAAGATTAAGTACCGTGTTTGAAGAGTGCGCATGTGCGAACGTGCTCTACTATGTAAGAACGAGCCAAATATTGTGCAAAATAACTGAGAACAATTAGAAATAGTCCTCAGATGACATGTCTGTAATTTATATTAACAAATCTAGCGTTAATTGGATCTCAAACAGTTTCATTAAAAGTAGCTATTACTCCACCACGTGCGAAACGAACGTGGTTGAACGATACTTTGCGACAATGGGTTTCGGAAACAGTCGTGACTAGCTAGTTGATTTCTCCAATGGTGAAGCATTAAACTACGTCGTTGTACAGGAAACGCACCCCTGTTTGGCGTTCACACTGGCATTTTAACACCGAAACAAAAGATACCGAAGCTAAAGGCATTGCGATATGTTTACAACACCCGGGTCCCATGACAGCGTTCACATTAGCGATTTTCCATGCGAACTGTGCCCCGTTTCGAACTAAAATGCCAGTGTGAAAGCCCCCTTAATGAAGATGAGTGTGTGTCTTCCAATCATACCCTGACCAAGCATGAAGACACTCATTACAGTTCAAGATGTTATCTTTTCTGTCGGTGCAGAATGGACTGGGATGTCGTCCGGTTGATGTGGGAGGAAAGACAACGCAGGAGAAACAGGAAATAAACGATCGCTGTCAGACACAGAGTGTGGGAATCTCCTGGGACAATTGTTGTTAGTTTATGGAGGAACAATGGAGAGTTGATCCCAGAGCCTTCTCTCAGACTGGACTTAAAGTAACCTGACACTGTGGGACCAAATTAAGCAAATGCAGACACACACACACACACACGTAGGTTTATAGATATTGCGGTAACAACATTGTGCAATATTTAACTGTTCTCCTTTGGTCCTTGCAAAACTGGTTTTTAGTTTAAGTATCAGAATATTGATCAATCGTGCCATAAAAGCGAACCACGCGGCTGCATGGACAGATGGTGACTAGTTAAAAACCTCCACAAACAGCAGGAGACACACACTGGGCTGAGATCAGGAGGAACACATTCCATTCAAAATCTCATTTAAACCTGTTATCGGGAACTTTAAAGGAATTGTGTATATCAAAGTGAATTGGAAATATTGAAGATTTCAGAATGTTAATAATATTAATATATATAAGTTTATAATGTTTTATTATCAGAAAATGAAGAAGTTAAAAATATGTACCTCCATTCAAAAGTCTTAAATATTTTTTGGGGAAAAAGTCTCTTCTGCTCCTAGAGGTTGCATTTATTTGATGAAAAAAATAGTGATATTGTGAAATATTATTGGGATTTAAAAAACGCACCAGTTCACAAAATGAACGGAATCCATAGCTGATATAGAACACTGGATGACTAGTAATTTCCTAAATTCTGAAAAAAAAAAAACAGAGATTATAATTATTGCAATTTTCTTCTGGAAAAAAACGTTGTATTATTTTCATGTTATCACTGTGAATCTGCTTTGAAACAGTCTGTATTGTAAAAAGTGCTATATAAATAAAGGTGACTTGACTTTGCCACTGTTTTCTATTTTTAATGCATTTATTCCTGTGATCAAAGCTGAATTTTCAGAATCATCACTCCAGTCTTCAGAGTCACCTGATCCTTCAGAAATCTCTAGAATATGCTGATCTGCTGCTCATGAAACATTGATTATTATTATCATTTTCCTAATATTTTCCTAGAAACCATGATACCTTTTCAGGTTTCGTTGATTAATAGAAGTTCTTCCTGAATAAAACAATTCATTTCTTTCAATCTTACTGACCCTAATGTGTTAGCGTATAATTAGTAATGAAAAATAGCCTATTACATTTGAATAATGCAAATTGAAGCATTAGTTTTCTCACACTTTTACACCCCATACAAAATTAAGTTGCTCAGGCTTCAAAAAGGGGTCTTTTGCAAACATAAGCCACATTTCATCATCCAATATCACATGTTACTTAGGATATGCGTTTCTGAAACCTGTCGACAGTAACGTTTCCTTTTTCTCACGCAAGGTCATTGTGACTCTGTGCACTGCAGATAGGCGTATCAACAGTGAGTGACTTCCAATTGCGTGTTTTATTGATAGACGCAGAAATGGATTAACTCCATGTTCTCTGACCTCATTCCAGTGAAACGTCATCACTATCTCACCTGAAGGAATTCCAGCACTTCCTGTGCCCATATATGGGCACTTCCCACTGAATTCCTGCTCAGGATTGAGCAACAGTTACAGGCAACATCCTGTTTGATCTCAAAGAGGTTTAATGGACAGGCACATGCGTAAATTTGTTATAAAGCAAACATTACAGATGTCACCTTTAACCCATTGGTTTCTGTAGTGATTCCAATAACAGGTATTAATATACAGTAAGGTCTGTGGGAAGCTGATGGATTTCTGTGCGTTGCTATTCTGTCTTTGTCTTTCAAACAATAGGATCTTTGACGTTTTATAATCTAAAGATCTTGGGCAAACAGTCTGTTTAAAAATCACTTTGGCATCTGAAAGTAAAACGGTTTTCTAAAGATGATCAAATATCAAAAATGATATTAATATTCAGTGTTTAAAACTACACTTCTTGACTTTTATGTAACAACACAAGCGTTCACGTCAAGCGTTACAACAGCTCACATTGTTCTCAGTGTGTTTGTGAGGTTTCAGATGACCCATGTGAAGTTTTGCCTTCTGCACTTTTGGGATTTTGCTCATTTCGTTTATCCAGGTGTCTCTATTCAGAACTGCAAATTATGTGAAAACTTCTCAATGAAGACTTTTTGATGAAATCAGAGAGATTTCTCTCCCTCTATTGACAGTCCAACCACTTTGACCTTTAAAAAATTCACAAAGAGATTGTAAAAAAAATCCAGTTTAGTCCTACATTTGAGACACGCTCACTTCATATAGAGAACAGATTGAATGTGGGCTTTTATTCACATGTCGATCAGTGAACATCAACCGTACTTCTTTAAAAAGCCACTGCTAGCATTTTTGCATTAATTTTAACAGAATATTTTGTTGAATGAATATCTGAAAATACACTGTGAAAAAGAAGTTGAAAAAAAAGTTGAAAAAAGTATTTTGATTAGTTGAAGTAATGTAAAAACATGTTGTCATTTGACTTATTAATCATGTAAAGTTTACAGTGTACAATACATCTAAAGAAAGAACTGAACCTCTGCTTTCAAACAAAAAAACACATTTTATTCTAACTGTGTATTCTTTTTTTGTCAGCACTTGAATGTGGGTTATGAATTCTGTGTTTGTTTCCTCCTTTTAAAGCTTTACGAGGCAGAAATCCTCACTTTAGATGAGCTCACAGAAATAGTTAACTTACAATTACTAAACTGAATTAGTCATGAATTACAGCAGGAATACATTCATTCATTATTTACTCGTGTTTAACGAATGACTCATAGCCGTCTATGATATAGTTACAAACATTTTAAACTCTTATCGCTTGTTTCTGCTTTTTCTTCACCCGGGTTCGTACTCTTTCAGAAGATGCGTAATTCTGGAAAAGTGAAAGAGTTCTCAAAACATCATTTATAGATCGTTTGTGAAACGTTTTTCCTGACACGTTTTCTAGTGTTTTTTAAAAGTTGCTTCTTGTTTCAGAACATTTAGAGAACATTGAAAAGTAATGTTCCCAATGTGTTTGAACAATGATGTTTTGAAATGAACATTTTGTTCACAGACTTTAATTTGAACAGTTTTGTCTCTAAATCCAGTCACTCCGGTTAGCCAGAGGCAATATTTTATATTTGTGTATGTCTGTATGAGACAGCATGAGACAGGCAGACAGCCGTACAGCTTATGAGCTGATCACTTCTGTAAAGCAGACAGCATAATAACCCAACAGTGAGTTATAGAGTCCTGTGAGGATTTTTAGATTCTTTTTTTACATACGAGCATTGTGTTTTAGAAAGTGGCCATAGTTTGTATTCACTGGAAGAACAAAAAAATCAATTTTTCACCTTTTGTCACACTACTCATTCTGTCATTTCACAATGAGAGTCTAGGCGTGTGCACGGTTGGCTGGCGCTGCACGGTTTGCTTAGATCAATGCTGATTCTTACCGTATTGAAAAGTACACATTTTAGCCGCAGTGCTGTAATAGCGGAGAACAATCAGGGCCTATTCAGGCTGAAGGACACCCTCCCTCAGTCAACATTTGGCTCTCAAATCCACAGCCGGCGCTGGCTCTCGGGCCCCGGAATGCATCAGTTACTTTCAATGCTCAGATATTCATTTACAGAGTTGTTGTGTGGCCACTTTAAGCTGTTCAGTGAGAGAGAGCGTTTCCCGCAGAGAAAAACAAGATGCTAAACGTTAGCGTATCTGTCATACCGTCTGACACGGCGATCGGAAAATGAAGCAAAACGGCATCGAAACACAGCGTGAGAGGATAAGTGTGTTGCCACATAGCACACGTGTTCAGGAGTGTGTGTGTGTGCGAGAGCTGTAATTTGACCTCAGGAAGGTGAGCAATTGCAGGCAGAGCGCTAGTAACCACACACTGAAACTCACCGCAATCCATTCAACCAATTGCCCATGCAAATCTGATACGAACCAGGCAAAGACAGGTCTGTTGATTACACAAGCGCACATGCCTCTCTCAATGTGCTCAGGTGAGATTCTCTTATGAGTGAGTGGACTTAATTCTGCACATCCAGTCTCACAGAGACATCTATCTATCTATTAACCTCTCAAACAATTAAAATTACAATCATTTTTGAAGTTATATGAATATCTTATTGATTTCATTTCTATTTTAATAAACTTTTAAGTGGAACTATTGCGGATTCATGTGTCCCCAGAATGTGTCTGTGAAGTTTCAGCTCATATCTTTAAAGATAAATATACTATACAGTTTTAGCTGTATCTTTAAATGCAAATGAGCTGCTACTCCCCACCCAGCTCTCCAGAAGAGGGCGGAGCCTGTACAGCTCGTTCCTCAGATACGAACACATCTGTTTGGTTTGGATTATCTCATGTGACATTTCAGTTCTTCATCATCATGAAAGTTTATTATCTGCATGTGTTTTAAACTAATTTGTATGACCTCACTCGTACAGCTTTTGTACGATTTGTCTAAACGGGGCCGGGTCAGGAGTACAAATTCATACGAATTGTGAAATTGTGAATTCGTACGAGTGAGGTCCGTGTGAATTTGTACGAATTAGCCACCTCGTAAAATTTGTACACATTGCCGTAAGATCGGGTTGGGTTTTTCTGAGCGCACACATCCGAAGCTCGCGACACAGAAACGGACGTCAGACGGCGTCCGTGAGAATTAAACTAAGTACACTGTAAAAAAAAAATCCATTAAATTTACAGGAAAACCCTGGCAGCTGTGGTTACCAGAGTTTTCCTGTTAAAAATGCGGTAGGAACATTTTAGGTTTTACAGACTTTGACCGTATTTAATTTTACAGCAATAAACCGTATTTTATTATCGGATATAATGTTATTTTACTGACCTTTTGAAGTATTAGTATCTGTCTTGTTCAATTGTAATACACTGACTGCCAACAATCACAGCCGTAATGAGAGTCAAATGATCAATCAAAGCTCATCATAATCAGATCTTCCACAAGAAAGTTCATACTATTATATAGAAGCTGCAAAGTGTCATTCACACAAACATTAAACACCATCATGGTAACATGTTGAAATTTAAAAATGCAATAAGAATTAATTTAACAACATTAAATGTAACATAAAACCCTAATGTACATAACTGATTAGAAAAAAAACTAAGAAAATTATGAAGAAACAGTTAAAATACATTAAATGTGAAGTGTCATGCAGGGAATTGTGGGAATGTCAATTTACATTTTTTCACTGTAAATTATGCAATGACTTCTTCTTTTCACTTCCAAAAACTGTAAATTTAACTGTATTTTACAGTAAAATGACTTTAAACGTACCATTATTTATATCACAGTTATTTACTGTATATAGTAAGGAAACTTTCTGTTAACCAATTAACAGTTTTTCTCTGTACTAGCATTTTTACAGTCTTTTACTGTTAAAATCACGATCATTTTTTACAGTGTACTCTTTCACGTCAGATTGCGCTTACACTGTCAAATAGACACAAGGTTATGTCAAAGGTATATAAACAGTCGGTTATGCCTGTGGATGTAAACAGCAAGTAAAGAAATCGCTTGTGTATTTTAGATCTGTGTATTAAAGTGAAAACCAGCTCTGCTGTTTATATGAATCACACAACAAAAGAAAAATAGAAATTACAGGTTTATAGCTTTACATTTCTTACTCGAATGCTGCAGTTAAAGCTACAATATGTAACTGTAGTGGCCACAAGAGGGCGCCGTTTCCAACAATAACAAAGGCGAATGTATGTGACGCAGTAACGAGCTGAATGATGGGACTTGCTGTCAAGCTGATGGATCTAATAATGTTCAAGGATTAGTGAAAACATGTTTTTTAACATTACAGTGGTATGAAGCAGGTTGCGATTGCTAATAAGATACATATATCACACGCGAGTCCCGCGGATATAAAGGAATAAGGAAATTTCATCCTATTGAACTACACGCAAGTGCTGGATTACTCACACAGGTCAGTTTATTAGATGAATTAAATTTGAGAGGGAAACGCAGCGCTGTTCCACTTGGTATAACGTCACACGATCACAATAAACGGCATTTAAATGTGTGTTCAAAGTTATAATGTTATTCTAAGTGTTTATGTTTGCGATACGAAACTAACAGCTAGATCAACATAAGAATAACATACTGACCATATTCTAACATTTCATAATGTCAAGCTAACGTTATAACATTGATTTGTTTTATGTACTTTTGCTCACCTGTCTAATAAAGCTGTAAAGTCGTGACTCGTGAAGTTCTGTCAGTGTCAAGTCCAAATTAGTCACGGACGCTAGCTCTCTGTCGAGTGGAAGTCAGTCACGGACGCTAGCTCGTTGTCGAAGTGGAAGTCAGTCACGGACGCTATCTCTCTGTCGAGTGGACGTCAGTCTCGGACGCTAGCTCTCGGCATCTCAGAAACATCACGCTGATATTGATCCTCATTCTAGTTCTCCTTGTTTGTCCCAAAGTCTGCTTGCCATGGTCTATGATTGACGAAACAAGAACTGGGTGCCGCTAAACGTTACTCATTATGCAGTCGTCCGCGTCTGTCGCCATGGTTACGTCATGGCTATGGCAATACGAGCGGAAACGAGGATAGCCGAGGATAGCCGAGGATAGCGCGGATATTGCGTCATTTACAGGCGACATTTTTTTCCGGGTCGGCCACTTATTTAAAATGGGAATTTCTCTGAAATAAAAGAACTTTGCAGACTTTTGGGATATTGTAATTACACAACTGCAGGAAATATATCACACTGTGCAAGTGATTTTTGGATATTTTATTACAAAATCCTTACATATTGGACCTTTAAATGCTCTGTCAGGAGGTAAACATGGCTGACTGTAAACAGGTCACTGAGGGCGGGGTTTATGCTAATAGGGCAGTCGTCAGCAGTCGTGGGCGGGGCCTATGCTAATAGGGCAGAGTCGTCAGCAGTCATGGGCGGGGCCTATGCTAATAGGGCAGAGTCGTCAGCAGTCGTGGGCGGGGCCTATGCTAATAGGGCAGAGTCGTCAGCAGTCATGGGCGGGGCCTATGCTAATAGGGCAGAGTCGTCAGCAGTCATGGGCGGGGCCTATGCTAATAGGGCAGAGTCGTCAGCAGTCGTGGGCGGGGCCTATGCATATGTCATGTCACACAGCTAGAATCTGCAAACTGTTTATTCTGAGACACTTCCTATGATTTATGGGGATTCAAAAAGTGGATTTTTACCATTATAAGGTGGTCGTTTACACACACTGCCGACCCACAATAATGTTCAAACACCATGTAAATGTGAATTTTGCATATTGCATATATTAAATTAGAACTGCATCCAGTTTATTTTCCCCCAATTCAATTCCCATTCAAATTCAGGAACCACAGAAATGCAAATCACTCACATTAAGTAGCCTACTCTATACCTTCTTCTCCAAATGTAAGTTCACGTCGTGCAAAGATCTCCAGAATGCTCTGGAAAGTTTGAGGTGATGTAAGATTGATGGACGCGAAACGCTTTATGTTCTGAACTGGGAGGAGTTGACTCCTAACAACCATCATTTTGCTGCAAATTATTATAATTAAAGTCTATCACGGCCTGTACTGTCACCAAGGTCGTTTCTTTTCCTCACTTTGTACGGCAATAACATCCACAAACAAACAACATTCAAATAAAACAAAGAGTCTTTCATTTTTAAGAAGCAAAGGTTTGTTGGTAACACTTTACAATAAGGTTCATTTATTAAACATTAGTTCATGCATTAACTAACATGAACTAACCATTTGTTACTGTATTCGTTATTCTTTATTAACGTTAGTTAATACAAATCTAGCTGTTCATTGTTTGTTCATGTTAGTTCACAGTGCATTAATTAATGTTAACAAGATTTTAATAAAGTATTAGTAAATGTTGGAATTAACATTACCAAAGATTAACAAATGCTGAAGAAGTATTGTTCATTCTTTGTTAATGTTAACTAATGTAGTAACTAATGAACCTTATTGTAAAGTGTTACCGGTTTGTTGTAGCACTTGTGTGTTCTCTTAATCATTATGCCTTTTGCATTATAACATGTATATTATATAATATGCACATTAGGCATTCTGCACTAAACTCAGTGAATCTTTCAAAGGTTTTAAACTCATGAGCAGGTGTTTTGACCTTGTCTGACCTCTCTCACAGCGAGTCGTGACACCTGCAGTGGCCACATCTGTTCTAGACGACCCGTCTGTCCTCGGGCTCTTTGAGAAAACAGGAGGAATGCAGAGGATCTAGTTTCCGCCCATCACTTTTATTCTTATCCCCCGTCCACGCTGTTGTGTTGAGTCTAGAAAACTCATGAAGCCGTGGCTGCTCTAAATCTTTACATCAAGATAAATTATTAAAACTGGTTGGTTCGGTGAGGTATCCAGTGGACACAGATTCATGTTCAGATATGTTTGAGTTCGAGATAGGCTTCAGACAAAACAATAGCAGCTTAACAGGTGAAGTGGGATTTACAGAGTTTCACTGGTAATAAACGGGCATGTTACAATATGCACTGATGCCTTATGTAATGTCTGTGTGGGGTCCACACTACACAAGAGTTATGGAATTATGTTGTTATAATGATTGAGAGAGCCAGACATTGTAGACAGAAACAGCACAATAGTTTGGTTCATAAAGTAAACAGGGTTAAACCTCAAATACAAATCGTTTAGATCGATGTAATGAGGGGGAAACTGTTTACAATATGATAGCATCGGTGTCATTTTCTTGATGGAGAAAGCCTCCATGTTATACACCTCTCAGGTGAGCCACGCCCTCCTGCACTGTGATTGGAGAATGCGCTGTATCCTTCGCTCTGAATGGCTGAGGCAGCTGTCACTCATGTCCTACGTGTTCTCAGTGTGATACTTTACAACAGGTAAGGCTACCTGAGGGACACAGGGAGGGCTTTTGGATACACCGCGCGTCTGGATGTACCGACAAGGACGTTTATAATAACCTCGCATATGTGTATTCGTCATTGAGAATAAGTTTTTAATATAATATTCGTCATTTGCAAATAGAAATGGCAAGTGTAGGACTGGTCGTCAGCGCCCCGAACACAGACGAGAGAGCGGTGTTCACGCAGCTCAAGCCCGTGCGGATGTGTGGCGCGGATGGGCCGGAGGACTCGTCCGTCTTTGAGGACGTCAAACCCGCGGTTAGAATCGCAACCAACGCTGTTGAAATGGCTCAGGTATGACCGGCGCTCTCTGCTGACTTTCGATATTTCAACATCGTAAACATCTCAATAATGATAGAGCAGATGCAGAGAAAGAGAAGCACCTGATCAGTCACGGAAAATAATCTTTATGAAAGGCTTCCTGCAATGCAAGTATTTGGTTCATTTATATAGGCCTCTAAATTACTGTTTATTTGTCTTGCATTGCTTTTACATGTATTCATTTAGCAGGATTTGTATGAAAAGTTGCTTACAAACAATAAAATTATTATTATTAACAGATATTTTTTTTTTGTTTTACTAAAGTGCAGTTGTAGATGCATTTAATGTTTTACTTGAAATAGTTATTTTACCTAAAAACAAATTTCTCTTTAAATTTGCATCTTGGTTTTGTAATAAACATTGACATCATATCATTCTGTAGTTTATACTTGACTGTGATTTGGCTTGAAGATATGAATATATTATTCCAGATAAATTGGAGCTCACCCTGCTTTACAAAGGCACTATGACATTAATACTTAACTTGCTAGTAAATGCACAAGTTTGGCCTCTCAACGTGACTTCCTTTATAAGAGTGAAATCTACGTATTGGAGAGCGTATTGAAAAGCAAAAGAAATCATCAAACTAGAAACATTGATGTTTACTGGGGTACAAGAATACACGAATGTTCAGCAACTGACTTTAAGTTATCTATAAAATCATGGTGACGATTTAACGTTGGGACCGTGATCGTGAGAAGTTTACTGACTCAGTTTCCCCACAGAGAAAATTCAGATTAATCCACAAGTTCATAGTTCATGTCAGATTTTCTGTTTCTCTTTGGCTTTGGTCATCTACACATTTCTGGAAGTTGTATTTTCTGTTTTGATGATCGTATTCTGCAGTGACACCTGAACATGGATGTGCTCTGTTGGAGTTGGACTGGGATCCTAACGAGTACACCAGTGTTTATGACGGGTTTAGCCAATATGACGGATGGAACCCTCGTTGCACTCCTGGAAGCTGAAACGGCCACAGGGCTCACGCAGGACACCGCCTGGGCCTTCGCTTTGGCCTTGTTAACTTGTTGACGCCTGTATTGTGTTGGAAGCACATGCATCGAAATTCACCAGAATTAAAGTAATTGTTGGAAAAAAAGTACCTGAGTAATAATGACCTATAATCATAGTCTAAATTAAATAAAATTGCTTAATTAACAATCCTTTTAAGTTGAAATTATGTTGACTTTTCACAGCTAATCTAAAGATCTTTTCTATCTCCGAGTGATGTGTGCATCTGCAGCTCTCTTCAGGGTTTTTCTCTTTGTAATTTTCGAGTTTGGTTTCTTCACAGAATTTAACAAATCCGAAGTCTCCTGTCATATCCACTGCTGGTTCCAGTGGTTCCTTCACTATTCATTGGCCTGAAAAGCCAAAACAACTGTTATCTATTTCCCCCAAAGCCATAAAACATCATTTTCGTCTCAAAGGTTTTGTTTTCTCTTGTTTCTTCCTCCAATGATTTGTGCTGTTATGGCTCTAGTAAACAGACAAGAAGCCTATCAGTTCGGATTTATTGGGATCTGTGGAAATCTCTATATATTTTAAAATTCCTTTTTGGCAATAAAATGCAATTATTTCAAAGGGAAAGATCTTTTGTGTTGTAGTTTGTAAAAAGGTCTTTGGGCTGACCGGCTACTTGGACCCTCTGGGGAACTGTAGGAACTACACATGCGCGATGTGCGTTTCCCAAAAGCAATCTTTGGCCAACTATGATCGCAGTTTCCATTGAACTCTATTGGTAACACAGCAACTTCGACCATAGTTGGCTTTGGGGAGCAGCTCGCCTGTCTGGGTTTCTGAGCCTTTTGTGTGTGTTTGTGTTTTTGATCAGCGCAGTAAAATGTTGTTTTGGGCACCATTGATTTTTCATTGTATGGACAAAGCTTTCTTCCCAGTGTGTGTCGTGTGTGTTAAGTCATACAACTTTGGAGCAGCAGAACTAATAACACAAGTTTATGAACGAATTGGATTTTTCTAGAAAGCGATCTGTATTTTTAAAGAACGTTGATACTGAGCTGCACTGAAATCTTATTTATCTCAAAGATTATGTTTATGCCTAACTCGGCCACTCCCAGCCGTTCTCGGTCCCTAAAATACATAACTGAGAAGTTGTAAATGCTCTCCAATCATTAACTCAGTTCTTGGGGCCAGGGTTCAGCTGCTGTTCCTGTTCCTCACACACACACACACACACACACTCACACACACCGTGAACAGAACCGGGTCTCCATGGCCAAGTGCGCTCGCCTCTCTGCCAGTGCCACCACAACACAAGGCCGTTTGTGCCCAGGACCGAGAGCAGGGGCAGAACGCTTGCCAGGTCTGGAGATAAAGCCAAAGCTATTTTCCGTTCATTACCCTGGGTTTTAACTTTCCAAAGCTGGCCTGATGGAGATGAAGGTGGAGCTGTTGAGGTTAACACTGCAGCGCATACGCAATTCGGCTGCAGTGATCGTGAAAAGCTGCAGAAGCGTCAGCATTCATTGTACATTCCCCGAGAGTACATGACCTCACACGTTAGGGATGAGTTACCCCGAAAGGATGGAGATATTTCTACATGAAACCACATCAGTGAGTTGCCCAGGAAATACGTCCCACATTGTTGACAGAGCTGCCACTTCACACAGCTGGACGTCCAGTGCTTTTAAAGTGTGTATTGTCTAATATAATGACTGCAGTGAGAGGACAATAAAGGCAGTTCGTGTGTTTAATGTGGGGTCCAAATGTCTGTCATCACATTGATAGAATTAAAGAAGTAGTCCCGTATTGTTAAACCCAAAAATGAAAATTCAAGTTGTTGCAAACCTGTTTGAGTTTCTTCTTCTGCTGAACACAAAGGAAGATATTTTGAAGTAAGGATCCTAGTCGTAGAAACTCATACAGGTTTACAACAACTCGAGGGAGAGCAAATGATGACAGAATTTTCATTTTTAGGTGGACTCCCTATAACAAAACTACTTTGTGTATATATATATAAATTTAGTCAAACCAAAAATTATTCAAACACCAGATATATACATTCTTATAAATTGTTTTACAAGTGTGATCAGGACAAAATAGCAAAATAAACTGTGACATATTATATTAAAAAAATAAAATTTCAGACACTTTGACCTGACCTTTTTTTGCTTTAGTGTTTTGTTTTTTAATTGTTAAAGTGACCTTTTTACATCACAGACTGAACAATATTAATCACTGCTTGGTAATTGGTTGAGCTAAATTGGTACTATCTAATAGTGCAGTTCAATTTAACAGCTGAAAACTATTAGCACTGCAATAATCATTCGTGAATTGCTTTTTTATATATAAAACAATATAAATATATTATGAAACATGTATTAGAGAAATATAATTATAATATAATATACTCTCAATAGTCTTTATTTTGGTTGCACGCGGGCTGTGTGAAGCCGGGACGTTTTGTTCACGACAGGTATTTACGTTGTTCAGGTGTTTGCATGTGCTTACATTTCATCATCGCACATTTGACTTGTCGATTGTCTGGTTCTGTATTATCGCAGAAATGCCCTCATTATCAGTCTCAGGGTTACAGCGCCGTTGCACCTGGAATGGCTCTCCAGGGTGCACTCGTTTTTTAGAGGTCTATTTTCTGTACGTTGTTTGTGCCCATATCTGCGCTTACTATCACATGTCATTGTTTTGGTTTTGCTTTGTGTTCTCTGGTCTCTCCATGGCCGCCACACCTATGAGGTTTCTGTTTACTCTGCATTAGCGCAGACGGCGCACAGCTCTGCTTGTGTTCACGGTTACAGAAGGAGCTCACACTGCTGTGCCAGGCACTGCCATCACAAACCAACTTTCATCTACTGGGAAAGACAATACACAGCATATTCTGCCAAATCTTCTCTCTCGAAACACTCTTTCTGAACCGCTGCGGTGAAGCAAAAGAGCAAAATGGCTGAACAGAATCTCAGTTTGATGCCAGCTAATCCAGTTACCAACACACACACAAGAGAACAATAAATCACACAAAGAAACTAATAAATAATAATACAATAGGAATAGAAACATTCAATAAACCTAATTAAATTGACGAAAACTTCCAATTGAACGTATTCTTTGAAGTAATGAAGTAGCCTACTTTTTTTTTCTTTTAGAAAATAGTTAATGGCTATTTTCTGGCATATAGAAGAAGTCATTAATAAATTACTGTATTTTAATTTATTGGAGTGCTAAATTAAATAAACTACATACAAATTATCAAATAAATTTATTGTCTTTTTTGTTGGATGTCTGTACATCTGGTTATGCCAATTATTTACAGGTGAAACTTGAAAAATTTGAATATCATGCAAAAGTTCATTTAAATCAGTAATTCAACTTAAAAGATCAAACTAATATATTATCTAGACTTGTTACATGCAAAGTGAGATATTTCAAGCCTTTATTTGATATAATTTTGATGATTATGGATTAGTTTATGAAAATCCCAAATTAGAATATTGTGAACAGGTTTTCATATCTGTAATCCATAATCATCAAAATTATATCAAATAAAGACTTGAAATATCTCACTTTACATGTAATGAGTCTAGATAATTTAGTTTCACCTTTTAAGTTGAATTACTGAATTAAATGAACTTTTGCACGATATTCTATTTTTGAGTTTCTCCTGTATATTAACGGATTTATATTAAAACGGACTTACATTATGACAAATTTAGTTTGATTTTCATAGTCAACATATTACAGCATACATTTTTTATTGATATTATACAAATATTCTAACTATATAATATTATCACTATTATTATTTTGATGTGACAGAGTTTTATAGGTATAGTCTTAAAAATAAAGGTTCCAAAATAGGGGTTTTGCAACTCTTTAACCTTCACGCTTTTCCACTATAAAAACAAAAAACTCTTTGTGCAATGGAAAGATCGTATGAATGTTATACGTTGTTCATGCCAATGAAGTAGCCTAGCTTTATTTCTAATAGTGTACGGTCTCATAACGCTCTCCTGTTGGTTTCAGACGCGATGGAGATGGATAAATATTTGCCCCAGAGCGGCCCGGTGCTGACCCTGAACATGATGGATAAGAAGTACCGTCGGGAAAGCGCCTCAGTGGTGGACGAGTATTTTGCGGACGAGAAGCCTGCGCCGTACAGTCTGAACATCAACGTTATCCTGCCCAACACCACACACCTCCGCACGGCCTGTACGGCCGAACAAACCTCCGGTCCATCAGATCAAAACAGAGCCAGGCGTGGGACGAGCCGTGCGGCGTTCAGGCGCTCCCAGAGTTCACCTCGGTCTTCAGCGTCCCAGACGGTCAACAGCCTCTTCATCAAACCCGACATGTCCGTGGCCGACGAGCTCCACATCGGCCCTCAGCAGCCGTCCGTCTACCAGATGCCCGTCAGCAGCAGCGACCTCACCTCCATGACCTTCTCCCAGAGTCAGGCCATGAACGGGGTGGGCTCGCCCGGCAGGACCATGCTCAACCTGAACACCGTGTCCTCTGGAGAGTTCGTGATGCCCGAGCCCTTCTTCACCTCACCCCAGCCTCACAGTCTTCCTCCGTCACCTCCAAACTCACAGCCCGGCAGTCCGGAGAACCAGGCGGACCTCATCACCTCGCCCCCGCCGCCGCCGTACCAGGGCCGGATGGGCATGAAGGTGGGCCAGATGACCCCTCACTCCATGCTCATGGCCCACGGGCAGGGCATCCTCACGGGACCCAGGTACAACCGGCGGAACAACCCGGAGCTGGAGAAGAGACGAATCCACCACTGTGACTTCCCAGGTGAGTGTGCCGTGATGTTCCCACATGATGTGTTTCTGAAGATGAGCAGAGATGATCAGGGACGTCTGTGAACTAACATTTGGACAATTCTCTCTGTACCAGGATGCACTAAAGTTTACACAAAGAGCTCTCACTTGAAAGCACACCAGAGGACTCACACAGGTAAAGAAACTCAAACATGAAAGTGATGCATATTATTATGGGGAGGGGGTTAATATATATGAAGCCATACTATAGTATAATGTGAGATAGAAATGAATATTTAAGTCATTAAATTCTAGTTCACGTAAACGTTTCCCTCCGCTGCGATCTGTCAGTCATTCTCCATTCGGCAACGATAAAACTCTCTCCAAGATGATTAAATGTTAATATTATTATTCTTGATCTGTAGATAAAGCTCTATGGTCTTCGCATACATCGACTATCTTGTTGTAGTACTCAATCATGTTCCTTTACCGCGTTGTGGAGATCATAACACTGAAGAGCACCATCATTGTTCTTCACGCACACAGATGCTGAAATTTAAAACTGTTAAAAGAAAAGGCTCAATAAACTATGCAAAGCTAGGCTACTTTATTGGCATGAAGAACTTTGAAACATTCATGCGATCTTTCCATTGCAGAAAGAGTTTTTTTTTGTATAGTTTTTTTGTATACCTTTATTTTTAAGAGTATACCTATAAAACTCTGTTACATCAAAAGATTTGCACATAATAACAGTGATAATATTATATAGTTATAATATTTGTATAATATCAATTAAAAAAATGTACGCTTCAATTGAATATGCAATCAAACTGAATTTGTTTAAAGTATAAATCCGTTTTACTATATAGGTGAAACTCGTGAAAATTAGAATATCGTGCAAAAGTTCATTTAATTCAGTAATTCAACTTAAAAGGTAAAACTAATATATTATATAGACTTGTTGCATGCATGTTAAAGAGTGTTAGATCCATTTATTGAAAGGTTTGTAATAACACGAGGGCGGTAAACTATTCTTCTAAAGTTAGGAGCAGTTACTGCTTGACCATCAACACAAAAGCACAGATCCAGCAGAGAAGATGACAGACGAAGGAAACACAGAACAGGGTGGAGGGAGAGATTAATTGACTCTTTTCATGCTTTTATACACATTGTGTGTGCATGCCTGTACAAGCCCTGCATGCTTTCCCGAGGGTGGAATAGGCGAAACGCTGTTCCTCCTGCTTTCTCTGTGTTCAGGGGGAGGAGAGACCGATCTCGGCAGTTTCAGTGTGTTCAACTGTGTGTAAGATGAAACCACTGCAATCCCAGCACACTTTACAATTAAACCCTAATCTTCCTCCCCACACCAGTGGGTGCGATTGTCTTAAGCTGATAAAAGCACCTTTTCTGCCTAGTTACCTCTTCTTTTTCTTTCCTGACCGTGACGGTGAAAGCAGAGGGATTCCCTGTCGCCCGAGGGATCATGACGAGTCTAGCTCTCGCTCAGATTATGTGAACGCTCCCGTGTGGGACGATAGATAACCCAAGAGGTGTCGGGATATTAATATATAAGAGGAAACTAAAGCACTTAGTCTCTTGAGACTGTGCCTTACGTATGTTAGTACAGTTAGGGGTCAATCCTCGGCATGGGTCAGATGGGGCCTGAAGCTGTCGGTAAATACGCGGACCCTTGTGTGGTTTTCGATTGCACTATTTTTGGTGAACAAAATTTTTTTTTGCTCTGTTTTTCCGAATTAACAGTTAATTTTTCATGAGAAAAAAAATTGCTATTGTTTTCTGAATTAACGAGTTAATTTTTCATGAGAAAGATTTTTTTTTGCTGTTTTTCTGAATTAATCAGTTTAATTTTTTCATGAGAAAAAAAGTTTTTGCTCTGTTTTTCTAAATTAACGACTTAAATTTTCAGTGAGAAAAAAAGTTTTTGCTCTGTTTTTCTAAATTAACGACTTAATTTTTCATGAGAAAAAAAGTTTTTGCTCTGTTTTTCTGAATTAACGACTTAATTTTTCATAAGAAACATTTTTTATTCAGAAAACAGAGCAAAGAAAATTTCCATGAAAAATTAACTCATTCAGAGAGAGGAACAGAGCAAAAAATTTTTCTCATGAACAATTAACTGCGTTAATTCAGAAAAGCAGAGTAGTTTTTTTCTTCAAGTGAATGCAATACGCCACTGTATATAACACTTAAAATCTTAATCCGAAAGATTTTTGCAGTCGAACGAGTCCACGTTAAAAACACCTGTTTAATTTTTTATGCAAAAACTTGCTATTATAAGTAATCTTAAGTTACGATAACTTGATTTCTTTTGTTAACGACACCATTGGGGTTTAGAGTGCGTCTGGATGGACAAGATCGGATAAGCAATTAAATACAAGCAAAATACAACAAATACAGTGTAAACAGAAGCGCAAACTGAAGTCCTGCGCATGCGTAAACGTGTTCCAGTCTAAATGCAGGTCGTGTTCCTTTACTGAGCCACGTCGCCAACTACTGGCCTGGTAGAATAAGTCATTTTCATGAATCCCTACATCATTCTGGAGTAAACGTACCCTAATTACTTTGAGGGTAATTGGTGCGTTTGTGAAAGCCTGTATTATCTTAGTAATGGAACTTGTTGCCCACCTTCCTCAAACAGAAGCCACTGATAAACTCCTTACGATGGGGATTCTATGAGGTTAGAAGCGAGTAATGATAGTGTCTGTAATACTGCTCTCTTTAAGCTGAATCCGAATCAATGCTAAAATTAGCATCTTTATGTGTCGATTTACTGGTTAGCCATATTCATCCTCCTCATTTTTATGTCTTTACAATGGTTGTGTGTGAGTAAATGCTTTAGCGATAACAAATTAGCCGTTGCACAACTTCCAGCTAACCAAATAATATCTCTGTGGTTTGAGCTTGTTGGCCCTTAAACACAGATTCCACACGCCGGTGTGTGTGATTGGGCATCGCTCAGACCCTGGGCTAGTGGCGTCTTTTGTCATTTGTTCATCTTCTTTTGAACTCTGGTTTGATGTTGAGAGAAAGAGGAGGATGAGCTTCAAGATCTTTCAGGACCATTCAAGCGCTCGAGTGTGTGCTCTCAGTCTTTTCCCTGATCTGAGATCTGTGTGTTTCACTAAAGTTAGAGCTGAAACATGACTCGTTGCAAGAACAAGTATTGTTTTGATGTTATGAGGTTAAACAACTACTTATAGAAAACTAGGACTAAATCAGGTTCAAAAGTGACAAAGGAAAGGTCATTCTTTTTAAATCTGCAAAAGTGCAGTAAATGTCATTTATAATGTTACTAAAGATTTCAGTTTAAGAAAGTTCTTGAGAACCAGCAAAAATAGTAAGCAAAAAAAATATTGCTAATAATAATAAATTCATATGAAGTTTATTAGAGTGATTTCTGAAGGATCGATTGACACTGAAGACTGGGAGTAGCGATGCTAATTTTTTTTCTTCGTCATCACATGAAATAAATAACTTTTAAAATATATTCAAATAGAATTATTTTTAAATTGTAATGTTTTGCTGTATTTTTGATCAAATAAATGCAGCCATCAGTGAGCCACAGAAGCGAAGTGCAATCACTTGAGGAAACAAAATCATCTGTTTTTCTGAATTAATGAGTTGATTATCAAAAAATTCAGGAGTCAAAATTTTTTGTTCAAGAAAAATGTATCTCATAATTCTGAGATAATTAACTCATTAATTCAGAAAACAGAGTAGATTTTGTTTTCTCAAGTGAATGCAATACGCTTATGTAGTGAGCATAAGAAATCTTGACAACCCCAAATTTTATTTGGATTTATTTTTAAAAAATGTATACAATGGCCAGTTATACTGTATATATGGATAATAATAAAAAAAGAAAATCACACTTTTGTGAGTGTTTTGTAAGTTTTGGACCTTGCTCAACAGTAATTGATGTAATGCACTTTACCTCAATTAGTTTTTTCAGTATTGAAACACAAACCTATAATACATGAAAAGCGACCAAACATCCGTCATCAAACTGCAGCTGTCATGAAACACGTTAAGCAGAAGAAAGACTTGCGTATGGAACACATATTTGAATTATAACATAAAGATTAATAATAAACAAACTCTTTCTTTCTATCGCTCCCCTTTCCTCTCCATGCACAAACATACAGAGACTCGTTATTTAGTCTATTAATAATGTAAAGTGATTTGGGTGTGAATTGTGGTGGTAGTGTCAAACATGTTGAAGAGTATTCTCCTCACACTGAACGAACGTGGCTCTCCCGCTGTGGCGAAACTCACGGCGTGGGATGTTATCAGTGTGTGTGAGATGACTTCTGTGTTTACACATGAGAGTTGTATTTCTCTCAGAGCTCAAGCACATGCGTGTCTAATTCCTCTATAACGGCCATTAAAGACCTGACGACAGCACACACGCTAACGTGTTCAAACTGGACTTACAGAGGCTGCCTTGAAATCACATAAAGGACATTGTTTGTTTTAAGATTTCTGTTTGCTGGTTTTGAGGCTCACAGCCCATATACATATATTATTCAGAGTTACGCAGTTTTATATCATTTTGTGTCGTCTTTTAAAGCTCTTCTGTGGTGAGGTAATTACTAAATACTAAAACTCATGTCATTTCTACATGAAAAAGTTATTCAGGCAATAATTCTGTGTTAGTCCTCAAACTAACACAGTAGAAATTAAAGCGTAAATATAAATGTTATAAAATTAAGTTGTTTTTTTTACTCTCAAATTGATAACATGTATATAATAAGTGAGTACATCATGAATCCATACTTTTACTGGCCAAGTTAAAGTTACTTATTTTCCTTATTTTACCGAGTTACACTACTATAAAATGCTGGGTTATTTCAACCCAAATTTGGGCCAAATATGGACAAACCCAAATGTTGGGTTAAAAATGTAATTTAAAAAATTTACAGTCTAAAAGTAGAAGTTGGGTAAAAATTTTAAGTAACATTTGGGCTTGTCCATTATCAACTCCAAATTTGGGTGGAAGAAACCCAGCAGTTTATAGTAGAGTAAGAGTTTCCTTCCAATTCCATGTGTTAGAAGTATCCGTGCAAAACGTCCCAAAGAGAAAGTCAATCTTACTAATTTTTTTCAGTGAATGAGATTTTTAACTGTGTGTGTGTGTGTGTGTGTGTGTAGGTGGGAAGCCGTCCGCGCTGCAGTTGGGAAGGATGCGACTCGCGTCTCCGCCGCTCGGACCAGCTGCACGCGAGCATCGACGACGCAAACACACCGGAGCCGAAGCCCTTTAAATGCGTGGCCTGCAGCCGCTGCTTCTCCCGCTCGGGTCATCTCGCCCTGCACATGAAGCGCCACCAGAACTAGCGGATTTCAACTTTCATAACAGTTTTATTGTTCTAAATGTTCATCGTCGTCACGTATACGAAGATCAAACTACACGTGTTGTCATGAAGAGGACTGCACGTCACAGCGCCAGGATATGTATACTAGTCTACATCTTACATGTTTTGTAAGTGTTTATGACTGTAGATTAATGTGAAAAGATGTTATGAATTTTATACTTGACCTTGCCATACCACTTTGACTCAATTTTGAAACTGCTCCTTTGAGAACCGTATAGTGTCTTCCAAATAACTTGAAATGTAAAGTTTGATTTACTAATTCCAAGGTGATGGTTCAGTTGCTCATTAGACAATGCTAGTCTATTACTATTTATATGGAATTTCCCAGCTCAGTGAAAAGTTGTTTGCTTTTGGCTAAGACGCTGCGAATAAAGAAAGACGTGTTTGCCGCTTCTCACAGTCGCGTCTCCAGTGGAGAGACAAATCTTTATGAATCGGGAACAGCAGCTTGTATCCAGTGCCACTGTAGGACATTTCGGCTTCTTTGTGTGACTGTGACGAGTGTGAAAAGGAGCTCACGAGAGCCGCATGTGACCACATGTGCCCGAAAATGTGTATTTCACACAACAGTTGATTGTTTTATGACAAGGCGTAGGAACAGTTCTTGAACATTCCTTCCCCAGAACAAACTGTGTATTTGTTGTGGACACCGGAGCATTTGCTTTTGTAGAGTCTTCGAAGTTCTCCCGGTTCCTTTGTACACGTCCAGGCTCTTATGAAGGGAACTTCTGACGGATTCAAGCGGTACTGTACATATCTTCTGCTGTAAAGCTTAACTTTGCATCTAAACACGGGTTGATTGTTTTATTCGGAACAAAATGGGAGTTTGCTGCATTTGTCTTTGAATGTGGGGGATTGAGAGTGTCTGAGTGATCAGTTCAACATTTTTATGTAGTTTGAATACCGAATTTTGAAAATAAAAGAATAATCACATTTCATAGCTAGTGTTGTTCTGTATGTTAACATGTTTCCTTGACTCTGGGCCAGTGGACAGAAATTAGCAACTCGGTTAAATACGGAGACACCTCCTCTACACTGTTATATTCTAAGAGGCGATATGTCAGGTGGACTCTTACTTACTCTCTAAGAAAATGCTGGGATAAACATCTAAAGAGTTCAGATGCAAAAGCCTTCAAGTGCCTCTTGAAATTTTCTTCTGAAATGATCATTTTTATCAAGCTTGTATATTTAAGTTCAGTGATTTGGCTACTTATATGGCAATGAAGATTACCTATTTAAGTGTCATTTAAGTGAAATTACTTGAACTTCAATATTACAAGCTTGCTAATAAAGTGATCATTTTTGAGAAGAAAATTTCAAATGGCACTTAGAGGCTTTTACATCTGAACTCTTCATATATCATTCTGACCCAGCTTGTAGGGTTTTATACGGTTAACTCATACGTGTTGGGTCAAACCAACTGGATTTATGAGACAAGTGGAATACTACTTTTTGAGACTACCATCAGTATTTGTGCTTAAACTGATTGCAGAAATCGGTGAACTGTTCGATTCAGCTCCCGAGATCATGATACTTGCAACTGATGGGACATCAATTCTGCTTGTTGTTCAGAAACTAGAGCAGCGACCGTCGACTTCATAAAACATCCTGTTCAACACTGAAGGGCACCGGGAAACTGACCTTATCTTGAGTTTAAGGAAAGTTTTCTCAGTGGTTAACCGGACGAAATACACTGACAATACCACGTCAAAAATGCAGGTATCAGTGCATAACAACAGTCATGCGTTAAAATGAAGCGTCTTTAACGTGTATTCCATGCATTGTTCTTAAAGTGACAGTAGCTTAAAAACTTGCTCTTTTAGTAGCTCTAAAACTATAATAATGATTCTATCTCGGATCTAATTTATACATATACGTGTTTTGTGTCTGTTAGACCTACCTGAAATCTGTTTCGATATTTATTATCTGTATTTGTTGCATGAGTGTCTTTATTTAACATTATTTAATAAAACACTATTTGTATAATTTTTATGGTGGGGCCAGTGAAATTAACCGTACTCCAAATCATTGAGCCCTGTGTGTTTATCTATAGAGTACCTCCTTTTGTTATAAAATAAAGTTAAAAAAGAAAACTAAATGTTAAAGGAGGCCGTCCACTATAGGTATAAACTTGTATACTTACTGTAAAAGCAATGAGTCAGTTTGTGAAAGAGAAACGCAGTGACAGTAGTTAGGCCGACGAAGAGACGAGAGTTGGGTGGGGAACAGCGTTTACTGAAACAGAAAACTAATAATTATAGTCTGACAAGATAATTTACAGAATAAAGTCAGCCTGACAACAAAACGGCAATGATGGATGAGGGGAACACCCGTTTACAGTGTGTTCTGTGGAGAGTGAAAAGATGAAAATATGTAAACCATCTCTAAACAGTGAGCGCTTTACTGCCCGCAGTCAAACTCAAACGTCTGTATTGTTGAGAATGCCTGTGTATTTTTAAACATAGGCCTGTTTAAGCCTCGCTCATTCCTCAGGTGTTGACTGAGCTTATCGCCAATCCAGTCTAAACTTGCCCCGCTTCTTAAACGCTCCAAGAGACCCGAGGTAGACTTTAACGTGTCTTGAAAAAACATGAAATAACCATATTCAGATTATTCACATGTCGTCTGTTTTACTGTAGTGCACTGAAATTGCTGAATCAAGACCATGTGACCCTTTTAGATAGCTTTACTTAAACCATTTTGATTTAAAAATGTAGTAATATGCTATTCACTATTAATATACATGCCTTTGCATTACTTGGTTTCTTCTATTTTGTCAAGCAAAAGAGTTTGAAGTGGGTCAGTTCTTAATTAATACTCCTCCACTTCTGCATAATCTTTCTCCTCATAATCCAGTCATCTTGAATGTTGAATTGTCAATTGAACTGACAGTTTTATGAGAACAGCACTTCATAAATGGATGCTGATTTCCTAAAATGGTTTTGTCACTAACCCGTGTTATGCTGATGTGTGTTCCCTTTAGTTGGAACTTCATTTATGACTATTATTATTTTCCATTGACGCAAAAATCAGATATTTGTGGTTTGTGACAATTTCTTACAATCAATCTTGCTTGAATCATCAACATTCAACGCGTAAAAATTGTGTCTTAATTGTGCTGGTACTGACACAATACAGCAAAGTGAAACGGTCAGATAAATCAAAAAGCAATTGCTTATTTGCAATGAACTCTGGGAGAACTGTTACTCAGTGAATTAAGGCAGTAAAACTCAGTAATCCAAGTTACTGAAAACTTGAAATGTGTTGATGAGGCAGTGAGTTTCTCAAGTAAAGTTAACTGATTTGAATTTAAAATTGTGTAAGGCTATGATACCGTGTTAATCATTACTGCACCAGTTGAGAAGTGAGTGTCATATAAAATATTGTGTTTTGACCATAATTCATCCTCTCTACACTCAGGTAGCATGTTCTCAGGAACAAACAAAGGAAGAGCTCCACTTCTTATGAACTAAAGTCCTGACCGAAACTACAGCCGCTGGACTTTGACTTTAATGGTTAGACCATGCTGGGCAATTTTATTCACAAAATGTATAAAATATTTCTTCATAATACATATTTACCTATTTCATACTAGTGGAATGATAAGACTTTAAAAGAGTCCACCGCACAACGCTTGGACATGAGCTGTTACACGCATGCGCCACCAGAGGGCGCCACACGGCTAGAACACCTCCGCGCCGCCTCAGGGTCACGGCAGATCTCTTCACCGCTGCCGGACTGTCTCACCCAGGCCGTTCCGGTTATTAAAACAAACAAAATGAGTGTATTACCCCACATGTATAGTGTTTTGTGTGTGATTGATACCAAAAGTGAGGGATCATGATTTTGCCAAACATAATCCTAAAGATGTTGATCCAGAAACACGTCATAAATTAGTCACTTTTAAAGGGACCCCTTCTATTTTATATATTTTACTGACACACTGGACACATGATGTGTGACAACTCCTAAAAGAACATGATGTGTAGATAACTAGTACATGCATTTAAAATCAAACTACAAATTTTATACTAATTAAATTAACATTTAATGATCATCTGTTGCAGTAATTGAAACATAGGTTTTGGAAATGAGGTTGATTATTTTGGTAATGATAATAAGTTTACTATGTCTAGATTTAATGTAGAAAAATGTATAACATAGGCTATGCAAATTCATGGATTCAACTATAAAATCTGTTTTATTTTCTAGTGCTTCAATACATAACATTAATGTACATTAAACTTTAAATATCGAAACAGTAACTTTTATATCCATGATGACTTTGCTAATCTTTTACTCAGTGCATATAATTAGACATTAATGAAGTAAAATTCATGTGTAAATCTAACAATTTTCTTAAATGCAGAAAACTACTGTTTCGGTAATGATAATCAATATGTCGTGTACACATTCTTGACAAGTGAATATTTACATTTAATTGGTGAAATATAAATAGATCTTTTTACCCAGTAGCCAACTTGAAGGAACTGGCCTGTGTGCTTCTTTATTCAAAATCAAACTTTATTTAAATTCTGAGTGTGCGTTTTAACAGTCCTCAAAAACTGTTGCGAGGATGAGAACCTAGTTATGGACACATCAGTTTTCTTGACTTTTTTACATGATACCTACAATAACATGCATATTCAGTCAATGATTTTTTCTTGTCATCCAAAATTGAGATCGTAGAACATCCATTAATTTATTTTTCAGATTTAACCTGTAGCACTAACCCAGACATAACATACATTCAGTTGAGCTCGGACGCATTGCGGTCATGATAATTTTCACAGAAAATACGATACAATATAAAATAAAATTATTCCCATGTTGAAATTACATATTGTGCAAGGTAGAGGTCTTTGTTGTGATGCTTTTTTTATATTGCTAAATAACATGTTTAATATTGAAAATCATTTCTCACCCTCATGTTGTTCCAAACCTGCACGAGTTTCTTTCTTCAGCCGAACACAAAAGAAGATGTTTTGAAGAATGTTGGAAACCACACAGTCGACGTTAGCCATAGAATGGAGTGACTTCACTTTGTCAGCCTAAACATTGAGAAAATGGGCATTTTAGCACTTCCAGTTTCATCTTCCAGGAGTTAATGCTTTGTTTTATGGGATTTATTTATATGGCTTGAAACACAGTCTGTGGTGAACACAAACTCAAGAACACGTTCACGTTTTATTTTACAACATAAAATACATAAATTTGACCTCACCTATGATTGTTTTGCAGCTGTTGTGCGTCATCACGCTGAAAGGTAAACACAGTTCGCGCTGCCGGAAGCAGAGGTGGTGACGTTGTTGAAGTCGTGGGACCGTGGTGTAGTTTGTTGATAGACCTTATGCACCAGAGAAACGTGGGCACCGTCATCTTTAGAATATTGTCTTTGAACTTCCGGTTTCGATGGTCGCTCTGTATATTTCTATGGCATCGCTGTAGAGGAATAATTAGCTGGTGAAGTGGATTTACTTATTGTAGAGTTAACAAAAGTTATCATGACCATTGTAATGTTTATCATAAGCATTGTAAAGCAGATGTCTTAACAAATGTCGACCGGGATTTTTTTTACGAGCAGTTCATTCATACCTATGCAAGATCACTGTGAAAATACAGACCGGAAGTCAAAAGACAACTAGCGCTGCGCTGAAAAGGGGCGGGGCTACATAAGGTCTATATACAGACTGACACAGGGCTTGGGCGTCGTGACGTCAGTCACTGGCGTGGCGGCCTTGTTGGAGGCTTACGCGCATGTAAACATATAGCAAGCCGAACGAGGGAGAATCAGCAGAGTTGGGATAAAGAAAAAAAGATGTTAAAATCCCTAAAAGGTTGTGGAATTTACCGGGATATGTTAAATAGGGAAGCCAGTGACCGGTATGTGGACTAAACCGGCCCTTTAACGGTTTCGGATCCATATGAAATTTCCAACAAAGAGTCGGCAAACAGTGGGATCACAGTATTCCGGACAGATCGTTAGTATCTGTTAGCTGTCAACCCTCTGTTGTCCTGTTGCTAACTGTTTTAACCGTTTTGCTTAGTAAGTTTTGCTTAAAACAGCTAACGTTACTAATGAGCACTTTTGAAACGCATAGTTAAAGTATGTTACATGTGTGAATGGTTGTTAACACTATAACTAAACTCAGCAGCTAGGTGGAGCTCAGTTTACCTTTGTCCGAAATGATTAAGTAAGTGAGAGTAAATTGGCGAACGTTACTGTGCTCCCACTGTTTGTTGGAAATTTCAAATCAGGATTGAAACCGTTAAAAGTGCTGTTTTATCCACATACTGCCTGGTTTCGGCATCCTTTCAGGGATTTTAACATCTTTTTTCTTTCTCCTAACTCAGCTGCTTCTCCTCGTTCCATTCGCTGGTGTGTTTACATTTGCAAAGCTGTCACTGCAACATCACGCACGCTCCCAGAATGCAACGCGGCACCCAAGCCCTATTTAGGTTTAAAAATTCCATAAAAGCTGTGTTCATCTGTGATAATAATACTTATCAAGTATCATATACTTTTGTTGATCACAGAGCTTGTTTTCAGTGATAATGCAAAAGCCTATGGGAAAATCCTGTTGTGTTTTTGCCGAGGGACCAGCGCGATGCTGACTCCCGGTTCGGCCAACAGTGACGTCATACCACCGGGACCCCTCCATAGACTTCCAGAGGGTGAAGATAAGTCAACCGAAGTCAACGGGTACCGTCGGGTTAGAGGTAGTGATGGGCAGATTGAGGCTTCGTGAAGCAATGAAACAGTTGAAGCAAATGTGCTATATTGTTTCGAGGCTTCAAATCAATCCGACACCCGTCTCCATGGCGACACCTAGTGGTCAATTGCAGGTGTTGATCTGAAACAACCTTTACAACAATGTGTTTTTTATTATTATTGTATTTTTTAAATATATGATGCTTGTAACCTGTAGTCTCTTCACATTGCATAATGTTATTTTGGTCATGAAAAATGTATATTAATAAAACAAATCAAGCCACAATGGCTCACTTTACTTATAGATTTTTATTTAAAAATATTAATTTCTTTAATGTTCTTTTTAAGAAGGGGTCTTTTACAGCAAAAACAGGCCTATCACGAACAACTAGAGTGGCGTAGATCGTGAGAGCGTGTAGTTCTTGAAAGAGCAATTGATGCGCTCGAGGCTTCGAAGTTACGAAGCCTGGCTTTTGCCGAATATGAGATGTAAAAAGTATAAACTAACATTGTCTCTAGCGTTATATTTTGCCAACTGAACTAAAGTCGGAACCATTATATGGCTTTTTGCCTATCAGAAAACAGCACCAAGACTTGACGAAAGGCATTCTGTGTGCGCTTTGCTCGCATGCTGACCCTTTCCCAACCTATAACAATCAAACCCTGGATTCGGCGGGTGAGATTTTGCTTCGGAATCGCTCAAAGCTTCGGAACGTCTCTTTCGCGTCAGCCATTGCCCTTTGTTAGAGAGTCATCAACAGTTCTTTCAAAATATCTACTTTTCTGTTTTACAGAGGAAACAAACTCAGAAAAGAAACAGATTTTACATTATTAGATGTTTAGGATACAGATCATGATGAACTGGACATGGGGTCCATTTCTCGTGTAAATACTGTTATAAATAAAACAACTGGAACCGGAATTATACACACACGCACTGTGCTGCACCAAAACATTTTATTCTATAAAAGGAGCGGTAATCACAACTGTACAAGGGAAACTGACTTTTAACACCATTTCTCACAGTATCAAAATTTTGTGTTTTCCTCGCTGATCTTTACAGACTTGTTCTCGTACAAATACAAAAGAAATAACATTAATTACTTGTTTTGTTATAATGATAACTGCATTGCACTGAGTAATATACTACTGGCCCATAAGTTACTGCATTCAATATAAAATACCTATGATTCTTAAAGTTTAAAAGAGAATTTAAATGATAACCACACTTGCACACATACACTCACACGAAACCCAAACTCTCATGATTTGAGCACACTATTTTAAACAAATCATATGCAAGTAATGAAAGCAAACATCCTTTTAGATAGACAAGCGTGTCACAAGATTCAGTCGTGGGCACTTCAACATCGACAGAGGCTGACTCCGAACATTATGCCATCTTGGAATACAATAAAGTCAATTTAGGATGGTATGAAGGTACATGTTTTACCAGTATGTCTTGTAGTAGTTATAAATAGGCCATGCATATGCTACGAATGGCCACGTTTGCCACGCACATTTCATGTGGATTATCAGTGCTTATAGGCCACATCCGTCAGGGCAGCGGCTGACATGCTCACCGACTCATCGTCACAAACAAAACTCGACTCTCCATGCAACACTTTAGGGTGAACAACACATTAGGGCTCTAAAAAGAAGAAGATTCAAAGAAACAACAAAAAAAACAAGTATTTCACATTATCTAGTCAGTGTTAAAATAGAAATCCACCCGTTACATTGATTCAAGAACTTTGTAGATTATATACAGTATGTACATTAACTCTTTAATTATTCATTGTAAGTTTATGAACAGTTTTTAAAAAGAAAGGGATCGCAATCAAATGCATATACTCTTCTAGAAAGATGTGCTCTAGTAATTTGAGCCGAAGCAAGAGAACTGATACTAAACCTCCCGACTGGACCCCTCGACCGTGCATCTGCAGACATGCGCCACCTCTCGAAGGCTGGACTCGAGCTAGCGTTAGCGTTAGCGCTGCACATTCGGCTGTGAGCGACTCTACGTCACAGCATCTCCTCGCTGATTTACATGTGCAACATTTTCATAATATCTCCATCTAGGAACTTCAGCATATTTTGTGTGGTTGAGGGGGATTTTTGCATATCATGCACATCAGGGCTGAGCGGTGATGACGTGTGTGTCTGTGAACGAGGTGCGCGCGCGGGTTCTGAGGTGCCTCACAAAGATAGGGCTGGACCCAGATCTTGCACCTTTACTTCAATTAAGGCTCTGATGGGCTAGAAGTAACAATGCATCTGTACTATTATAGCTCCTGATTATGTCTTTTTTACAAATATGCAAACAGTGTGCTTATACACACACACACACACACACCAATTTCAGTACAGCCCCCTTCCCTGCCAGCTATGAGGCTTTTTTTTATGTTTTTTTTTCACAGCCTTATGAAATAATATCTGAATGTTAGATTAACACCCATCCAAAGGTGTTCTTTATGTTAGATGCCATTATTGGCCATTTATGTCTTTAAAAAACAAAAAAGAAATACTGTTTTTTTTTGCGCCAAACTATTTTTGGGAAGATGCGTAGACAACAGATACTAATCAAGAAAAATATCTTACAAAAATTCACAGTCTCCGTCAGCCCTGCCTCTACTTCTCATCTGGGTTAGGGTCGATATAAAACTGATTTGTTAAATAAAAGTAAAACACTCTCCAGCTGTCTTAACATCGATCATGTGGAGACAAACAGAAACGCATGGATTCAACAAGGCAGCTGTAGATGCATCTCCAACCCCAATCTCATTTAAATGACTACATTTATAACAGAACTTTTCCTTTTCCCAATCCATCTTGCATAAATCGTCTGCTTCCATCTTTCCCCATCTCTCCTGAGGGGATCGGTCTGCAGTCCTTCAAGTATTGATGATCAGGCATGCATCTGGTACGTCCTAATGACGGTGGAGGTCACGGTGGACGGGGTCACGGGGGTGAGCTGAAACTGCAGTTCTGACGGAGGGGAGCCGGTGTGATCGCGCCACCTTCTCCACGTGTTCTTACGGGGACGGCGAGGTCGTCAGCGCGTGCGTGTCTCCGGGAGAGGGGTCACATCAGTGACGTGGCGTCGCGGTGCAGGGCCAGGTGGTCGGAGGCGGGAGAAGCTGCGGTCGACAGTCGGTGCAGCGGGAAGGGTTTGATGCCCGTGTGTTCGCGGAAGTGTCGCGTCGAGCTCGTCCGAACGGGCAAAGCGCCAGGTACAGCCCTCCCATGTGCACTGGTGACGGCTTCTCACCTGTCAAAGCATCACGGCCATCAATATATTATACACACACACACTTCTGTTCAAAAGCTGAGCTGAGTGAGTGAGTGGAGGCAGGGCTCATTTACATATTCATAGAACTGCACATGCTAAACGAGGTGAGGTGTCGAGTTTCATTCAAGCTATTTTAAGGCATGAAGATTTGGAAAAAGTAGAAATATGTAATCAATCAGAGTTTCTAATGATTGGACCAAAAACAAAAACTGTCTGACACCTGATGACTGCTCCGTCAAGTGTTCTTGGTCATCGGTTAGGAACCTGTGTGTGTGTGTGTGTGTGTGTGTGTGAACTATCTCTAGATTTATGTTCAAGACACATCTGGCCAATGGATTCGGACCAGATCAGTGTGTGTGGAAAGGAACCAAAACGCCTGAAAATGAAAAAATAATGTAATTTTTCACCCTTAAGTCTGGACCAGAACTGAACTCTAAGGTCCACTCGCCACTGTCCAGAGACCTTTGCTGCCATTGGCTTGGCTTGCTTCTATGTTAAATTTAACATTTAATTTAATAATCATTAAATTAATGTTTTAATAAACATTAAAAACGTTTTTGCATTATTTTCCTGTTATCTCTGTGAAGCTGCTTTGAAACACTGTTGAAGAAAGAATAAAGAGACTAACCAAAGATGAGAAATGATAAAACTATTGACTACAGGGGGATTTTATTATTATCATTTCTGTGGAAACTGGTACATACAGTACATATAAAACACTGTATGATTATTATCCATGTTGAAAACAGTTTTTTACATTTTATTTCAGGATTCTTTGATGAATAGAAAGTTCAAAGAACAGCATTTATTTAATTAGAATCTTTTCTAACATTGTAAATGTCTTTACTGTAACTTTTGATCAATGTAACTCATCCTTGATGAATAGAAGTATTGATTTCTTATTTATTTCCCCAAAAATAAAATACAAATTCTTACTGACCCCAAACTTTTTAAAGGGTAGTGTTTAATGTAACAGAAAGCTTTCCATTTCAGATAAAAGCTGTTCTTTTGAAACTTTCTATTCATCAAAGAATCCTGAAATAAAAATGTAAAAAACTGTTTTCAACATGGATAATAATCATACATGTTTTTGGAGCATAAAATCATCATATTAGAGTGATTTGTGAAGGATCATGTGACACTGAAGACTGGATAATGATGCCTGAAAATTCAGCTTTTTTTCAGAGGAATAAATTACATTTTAATATTAACATAAAAAAGTCATTTTAAATTGTCATAATATTTCACAATATTACTGTGTTTTTTGTGTATTTTTTATCAAAAAATTGCAGCCTTGGTGAGCAGAAGAGACTTCTTTTAAAAACATAAAAAAATCTTACCAATCTTAAACTTTGACTGGTAGTGTGTGTATATATATATATATATTTTGTGTGTGCGTGCGTGTGTGTAGATAGATATTATACAAATAATGTCTATAATTTTACAATTCTGCCTGAAACACGGGCAGACGTGGCGCGTACCTGTGTGTATTCTCCGTGGGCTTTCAGATGTGAGCTCTTGGTGTAGACTTTGTTGCAGCCGCCGTAATCGCACATGTGCACACGTCTCCTCTTCATGTCCGGCGAGTCGGGGTCCACTTGGATGTCCACGTCTGTATTCATGCTATGAACAAAAGTGAAAACGTGTTCGCTATTAGGGTGTGTCGAATCAATCCAGCCCACACCAAACCCATCCTGGATTATCTGAAGATTAAGAGCGGTGTCGAAGGCAGGTACACACATCCAGCTGAATAAAACACAGTAATCCATCACTTCATTACAGTCATCACATCACATCAGTGACAGACAATTTTACTGCTACACTCTTAACCCTATAGAGCCAAGAGAGTGTGATATTCAATATTATTGGGCCTCTAAATTAATTTAAAAAAATCAAGAGAACTGGAGTGTGAGGGTCTCAGAAAGGTAAGAGCAAGTCTCCAGATGAATCACCCCTTCATGAGGGATTTCAGACCTGTGACACGTCTGCGGTTCAGACTCACTCAGAACAGAAAACTAAGGCACAAAGGACATAAACAGATGATAAAATAAGTGAGACTGTGTTTTATTTTCCATTACATAGTTTCATGTTTGACTGAGGACTTCAGCATTTATCTGACTAGAGAAGGGGTTTGATTAAAAGCAGTAGTGATGTACTCAGAATATGGGCCTCTAATTTATAAAAACATGATTCTAGCATCACAGCTGTAAACAGCACCATTACGACCCCTGGTGCAATAACCCTGACTGGCCAGCAGGGAGAGCTAAAGAGCGAGTGTGTGTGTGTGTGTGTGTGTGTGTGTGTGTGTGTGTGTGTGAATTCCATACAGCTGGAGAGCTTCCAGTTCAGTGCCGCTCTCTCTCCCATTCCCCCCTCCCCTGCCCATCTCTCTCTCCTCCTTTCCTTCCTCTCTCGTCCTCAGCCTCTTCCTCTCTCCTCGCGGCTGCTAACCAGTGCCCCCCCCCGACTCATTTCCATTGGACTTCTCCCTCCCAGCAATCACCTGACCGCATGTCCGAACAATTACACACACGGGCAGAACCGCCTGTCTCCATCCTGCCCCGTCACACTTCTGTGTGTCCTTCTTTGCTTTTTACTCCCTCTTTCAAAGGTGTGACGACATTGCAAGTTATGTAACATTGTTTACACCCAGTTTGGAGAGAACCCTGCCCAGCAACACACACACACACACACACACACACACACCCAACAGAAGAGGATGCATGCAGCTTGAAATGAACACACAGAAGAGCCATGGGCCTCCAGGTGCTGAAGGTTACATAACCATCCAGAGGAGTGGGGTCATGATGCCATTATACCCTCTTCCACACACATCCAGGGATACAGATATGCAGATGTGTATGGGATCTGAGATCTGGGATGTGGGATCTGGAATCTGAGATGTGGGATCTGAGATCTGGGATCTGGGATGTAGGATGTGGATATGGGATCTGGGATGTAGGATGTGGGATATGGGATGTGGGATGTAGGATGTGGGATATGGGATCTGGGATGTAGGATGTGGGATATGGGATCTGGGATGTAGGATGTGGGATATGGGATATGGGATGTGGGATGTAGGATGTGGGATATGGGATCTGGGATGTAGGATGTGGGATATGGGATATGGGATGTGGGATGTAGGATGTGGGATATGGGATGTGGGATGTAGGATGTGGGATATGGGATATGGGATGTGGGATGTAGGATGTCGGATATGGGATGTAGGATGTGGGATCTGGGATGTAGGATGTGGGATATGGGATATGGGATGTGGGATGTAGGATGTGGGATATGGGATGTAGGATGTGGGATCTGGGATGTAGGATGTGGGATCTGAGATCTGGGATCTCTCTCTCACCTGGGATCCATCGCCTTGCGTGCTGAACGAGGCCGACCCAGACTCAGTGCCGCTCTCCGCATCGCTGTCCAACTGAAACTCTCACCGGAGAGAGTTCGAGCCCGGCTTTATACGCACTGAAACCACAGATAAAGAACAACTTTGAGAAGCTGAATCAGAAAATCAACATTATTGAAGTAATTAAACCTTTTAATGACAATCATTGTATTGTTTTAAAGTGCCACTATTATACTATTTTAAAGATTCCTAAGCATTTTATTATATCCATCCATCCATACATAATGTAATTAATTCTAGTTATTAAAACCAAAGCTTTAAACGACACCAGACGATGAATAAGGGTCTTATCAAGTCATGACTCCAAAAAAGATTTGTTCATTTTGATGAACGAGTTCGAACAGGAGAGTCACGAACGCGCATCACAGAACAGAGCAAGGCGAGCATTTGAGCTTATAAAACTTCAACTTTGTTATTTATTTATTAAATGAGTGATCGTTTCGCTAATAAGACCCTTATTTATCGTCTGGAATCATTTAAAGCCCTTTGAACAGTTTGCACTGAAACTGTCTTTTGGACCTTGAACCGTTGGTCCCCATTGAAGTCCATTATATGGAGAAAATCCTGGAATGTTTTCATCAAAAACCTTCATTTCTTTTCGACTGAAGAAAGAAAGACCAAGTAAATCAGCAGGAAATGTTACTTCTGAAATGAACTAATCGCTTTAACATCATCATGTTGTTCTTCAGACTGATTCACGAATGCAAACGAAGAGGCGGGATTTATCGCACCAGCCAATCACATCCAATCATAACGTGATGAGTCATCGTCTCCCGCTGTAACCTCAACTTTATCTATGGGCTCTGGTCACATGGTCAGTTTGTTTAAAAAGCCTTCCGCTGAAACGAGGCGCGAGTCACGCAAGAGACAAGAAATCAAACAAATACAGAAAAGCTTCCCTGCCAACAACTATCTTCCAGATCCGAACATCTTCTGTGTGTTTTGGCAGCCGGATAGTTCTGGAGTCCACAGGAGGAAGAAACGGAGAAGGAAAATGTTCCATGTTGACGCAGGGAGTGGCTAATCGAGTATTGATATCTCTAAACACCGACAGGAGATGATTCTGGACAAGCCCAGGAGGGAAGGGGCGCAGTGGTGGTAAGCAACCGAAGTAAAAATACTCCTGTTACTTTACCTAAGTATTTTTTTCGGGGATCTGTAGCTTTACTCGAGTATGTTTCTATTCGCACCTACTTTCACTTTTACTCCACTACAATATTAAAGGCAAAATTTACTTTTTACTCCGATACATTTCCCCATGCCCGCTCCGAGTATTTATTACACTTTGGCTTTCCAAACCAATGAAAAACGTGGTTTTCTTTAGAAAAAAAGACGCACACGTGCCACACGCTTCTTTGTCAGCATACGCTCACATAGCAGTTTGTTCAGTTCGCCAGTTCAGTGGAAGATGATGACCACAGAAACAGTAGCAGCTCTCGCTGTCAGCAGAAATGATCCCGAGATTCGCGACAGGGATCACCCATGGCCATATCTCAAGGATATGTTTGAATTCACTGAAGTTAAGTAAGATTCTTATCGGCTGAAATGTCTTCTTTGCCTGGGCACGACCGTGTTACAGTGCTTTCTATCAGTTCAGTTTCTGGCGCCTCGTGTCTCAATTGTAGCCTACAATGCGATCACAGCATACACATCACACGTTAATGAATAGGGTCCGGTCTGGGACACTGCAATTTCACCCAAAGTTCATTATTTGCATAAGCCTTGCGGTGTAAACATTTAATTCACGTGCTAATGCGGCTGTTTAACGTCCGCTTCCCTGAAGCGCAACCCTCGGACGCTCGCAGACAGAAGCCTGTCAAACAGCGCCTGGAATACTGGACTAAGTTCTCTTTCAAGTCTTGTTATGCTAAAACTGTAAAATACACACAATGTTTACATAAAAATAATTGGCTATGACTAAAGTGAAAGCAAACATTTGAGAGAAAATCTGTTGTAATATGCGTCTATATTAAACGCGTTGGTGCTAGCTCAAGCGACACTAGTAAATAGTGCTGCTGCTTGTAGCCTACTGAAGGGTATAGTTCACAAAAATAAATAAATAAATCTGTCATTATTTACTCACTTATGTTGTTCCAAACCTGCATTAATTTCTTTTCTTGTGCTGAATACAAAAGAAGATTTTTTTTTTTGATGTGGGTAACCAAACAATTGCTGGTCCCATTAACTTCCAGGAGAGAAAAAAAAAACTATACACTGGGGACCAGCAACTGTTCGGTTACCCACATTATTCAAAATAACTTTTATTTTCAACAGAAGAAAGAAACTCAGGTTTAAAACATCATTAAGAGAATAAATTAAGACATTTTTTCATTTTTGAGGGAACTATCCTTTATTGTTAATAGAAAAAAAAATTAAAAATAAAAAAACACAAGGAGAAAATCACTCACTCACTGAGAACTTTAATAGTAGCTTTAATAAGAATCAATAATAGTGAAGTCTATGTAGTGTTTTAATTTAATATTTGTTCATTTAATTACTTTCTTCAATGCTACTGTTAAATACACCTACTGCATTTGAAAAAAAGCACTATTTATTTAATTTGAATATTAATTTGTGTAATGTTTATCTTGTCTAATTTTTTAGAACATAAAATAATGACGAAGATTTTTAGTCTCTTCCACACTGGCCTGAAATGTATGCCTTTCTATTTTCTTTTTTGTTACTGTAAGGCTTTGTTTTTAACATAGGGACATTAGTTTGGCTGTAATGAACATCCACTTGCAAAATAGTAAAACTTCAAAAAGAATCGTGATAAAAAAATCGTGATCGTGATTTTCCTAAAAAAAAAATCGTGATATGATATTGTTGCCATAACGCCCAACCCCTGAAATGAAGTATAGCATTATTTACAAACCAGTTATTTAAGAGTTGTCAGTCATTCATAAGATCACTTAAGAAATGTAGTAAATACAGGTAGTTATAAAGCATTTACTAGTGGTCAGTTAACTATGTGTGTGAGCTCATCTAAAGTGAGTATTCATGCCTTGTAAAGCATTTATAAAGGAGATTTAAAGGAGATCAATCTTCTAAACAGTAAAATGTAACAAACACAACACAGTGCTATAGAACATATTTAACAGCCTTTAAATCTCCTGTAATTGTCTTTTATTATTGCAAATCTAACAAATTCTTAATTGCAGTAATCTGAAAAATGATGTAATCTCATCATTTGTTCAATTAAATAATTGCAAACCCCCCTCAAAATAATTGTTCTGCTTAATTATGTATATTTACAGTTCATTGGAATGTTTACTTTTTACTTTCGGTACTTAAGTACTTTTTAAATTCGGATACTTTTGTACTTTTACTCAAGTGATGTTTGAATGGAGGACTTTCTACTTTTACTGGAGTAATATTTTATTTAAGTATATATACTTTTACTTGAGTATAACTTTTGAGTACTTTTACCACCCCTGAGGGCGGCCCGTTCATCTGTGTCTCCCTGAACACGGAAAGATACTCCAAACTAAGAAAGAAGAAACATCTCCAGAGATCCTCCATCTACAGCCTCTCGCTGGAGTCACAGGTGCCACACACACCTACACACTCACACACACATCTACACACTCACACTCACACCTACACACTCACACTCACACACACTCATGGGCGGTTGAGTACAGCGTGCGGCTCCTCCACCTCGTGGTTTCCCCATAAACTCAGTCCAAAAGAAACTGATCTACATTTTGACTTCTTCGAAGACGGTCTCCACCCAAATAACACATTTCCTGACCTTCATCATCTCCCCATCACATTACTGAGGTTCAAGAGATCCATATAAAAGTTAATAACCGAAAACAAAAGGAGCGAACACAACTCCTCCCTGAGCTTAAACTGGGCTTGAATCGTGTGTTAAACAAGCGTTCGCATATTTCCAGTGTAGTTTGGGTGGAGTTCTCCCATTAAAAAACAGCAGTGAATTTTGGTCATTTTTGGTGTGTTTTATGTTCTTATCACGGTCCAAGACCTGCAGGTGTCTTCAGGGAAGACGGAGCCCTGAGATTAAAGAGCAATAGAAGGATACGACCCTTGGAATAATGAACCCTAACTCTAAACTAACCCCTAACCCTAACTAACCCTAACTGAACCCATGACCCTAACCCTAAACTGAACCTGAACCCTAACTAACCTTAAACTGACCCTAAACTAACCCTAACCCTGAAACTAACCCTAAACTAACCCTGACCCTAACCCTAAATGAACCCTAACCCTAAACTAACCCTAAATGGCCCTACCCTAACCCTAAATGAACCCTAACCCAAATAAACCTGAACCTAAACTAACCTGAACCCTGAACCAATCTCTCTTTCAGGAACGGGCGGTCAAGGCCCAATGGGTTAACAGACTGGTAATCTGAAGGGTGTGGGTTCAATTCTCAAGGCACCTAAACTCTGAACAAAATGTCCGCCCACTGCTCAGAGTGTGTGTGTGTGTTCCCTACGTGCTGCTTCTAAAAGTGAGTGCAGTTCACTGCAGTTCAGAGTATGGGTTACCCCTCTTGGCCTTGGGTTACATCACCTCAATACAGGGGCTCTTTCAAAACTACATTACAGTTTAATACTCAGTCTGTCAGTTTAATACAGAGGGATTTGTTTGAAATCTCCAAGGACTTTATTGACACGCAGACAGTGCACTTATATCACTGAGTGGAGAACGTGTATCACACAATAAGGTGGAAAAACCCTGGAAAGGTGGAAATTATTCCTTGTAAATAAAAGAGCCAGTCGGCATGATAAAGTTATTGCTTTTGGCTCTATAAAACAGTCGGCGCTCTGAGACACACACGTGCACTGACCGGAGCATTCTGGAGTCTGTGGTCATGATTTAAGCATTTAGAAACTACATGTATGACGATCGTCAGATTTCACTGGGGATTTCAAATATTGAAATTTAATCATCAGCTTCGTGAGCAGCATTAAAAAATGTGATAAATTCCAATTAGTAAAATGTAGGAGCTGATTCAGAAGATGGCCACCGAGGGAAATGACTTGCCTTAAAGAGGTGCTTGATTTATGTTTTCACTTTTCTAACTCTAGTGAGTGTGTTTCTAACTCTAGTAAGTGTGTTTCTAACTCTAGTGAGTGTGTTTCTAACTCTAGTGAGTGTGTTTCTAACTCTAGTGAGTGTGTTTCTAACTCTAGTGAGTGTGTTTCTAACTCTAGTGAGTGTGTTTCTAACTCTAGTGAGTGTGTTTCTAACTCTAGTGAGTGTGTTTCTAACTCTAGTGAGTGTGTTTCTAACTCTAGTGAGTGTGTTTCTAACTCTAGTGAGTGTGTTTCTAACTCTAGTGAGTGTGTTTCTAACTCTAGTGAGTGTGTTTCTAACTCTAGTTAGTGTGTTTCTAACTCTAGTGAGTGTGTTTCTAACTCTAGTGAGTGTGTTTCTAACTCTAGTTAGTGTGTTTCTAACTCTAGTGAGTGTGTTTCTAACTCTAGTGAGTGTGTTTCTAACTCTAGTGAGTGTGTTTCTAACTCTAGTTAGTGTGTTTCTAACTCTAGTTAGTGTGTTTCTAACTCTAGTTAGTGTGTTTCTAACTCTAGTTAGTGTGTTTCTAACTCTAGTGAGTGTGTTTCTAACTCTAGTGAGTGTGTTTCTAACTCTAGTGAGTGTGTTTCTAACTCTAGTGAGTGTGTTTCTAACTCTAGTGAGTGTGTTTCTAACTCTAGTGAGTGTGTTTCTAACTCTAGTGAGTGTGTTTCTAACTCTAGTGAGTGTGTTTCTAACTCTAGTGAGTGTGTTTCTAACTCTAGTGAGTGTGTTTCTAACTCTAGTGAGTGTGTTTCTAACTCTAGTGAGTGTGTTTCTAACTCTCAGTGAGTGTGTTTCTAACTCTAGTGAGTGTGTTTCTAACTCTAGTGAGTGTGTTTCTAACTCTAGTGAGTGTGTTTCTAACTCTAGTTAGTGTGTTTCTAACTCTAGTGAGTGTGTTTCTAACTCTAGTGAGTGTGTTTCTAACTCTAGTGAGTGTGTTTCTAACTCTAGTGAGTGTGTTTCTAACTCTAGTAAGTGTGTTTCTAACTCTAGTGAGTGTGTTTCTAACTCTAGTTAGTGTGTTTCTAACTCTAGTTAGTGTGTTTCTAACTCTAGTTAGTGTGTTTCTAACTCTAGTTAGTGTGTTTCTAACTCTAGTAAGTGTGTTTCTAACTCTAGTGAGTGTGTTTCTAACTCTAGTGAGTGTGTTTCTAACTCTAGTTAGTGTGTTTCTAACTCTAGTTAGTGTGTTTCTAACTCTAGTAAGTGTTTCTAACTCTAGTGAGTGTTTCTAACTCTAGTTAGTGTGTATTGTTGCTGTTTGAGCATAAACTACATCTGCAAAGTTACGACGCTCACAGTTCAAAGCAAAGCGAGAGATTTGCTTTTAAAGAAATCGTTTTTTAAGGACTACAACAAACGGCTGGCATAACTACACAAGCTTCCTCCCGGGAAAGTGACATCACCAACCCTAGAATTTACATAACCCCGCCCCCGGGAACACGCAGTCCATGTTGAAAAGAGGAGTTGTAGTCGAGCACATTTGTGAGTCAGCATGCATCTTTTCTCATGCAGTCGAGTCACTCTGTGTGCATCTATACAAGCCATTTATAGATTATCCTGACAGAATATGCTAATTTTCGATCTTTAACTCCACATCAGCAACATTAATTCTTCAACTAACCATTCAGAGACGTCCTGCTGCTCTACATGCTGTCACTTCCTCTTAGTCTCTCCATCTTTGTCTGATTCCTGTTTGAACATAAAGGCAGAACAGTTTCTGATATTTTAGCGTGTCTGCGTGAGGTAATCCGAGCTGCTAACACACACCCTTGAAGCTCCGCCCCCTGTGTCGGGAGCTGCAGCTCATTTGCATTTAAAGGGCCAGACACAGAATGGAATCTTTTTGCTAACCCTCAAGTGACAACTTTAACATGCTATATACAAATATCTGTGGGATAATTTGATCTAAAACTTCACATACACACTCTGGGGACATCAGATTTATTTGACATCTTGTGAAAAGGGCATTATACCAGGGCATAATTTGAGGGAAAACTGTGGTAAAGTTTTATAATTTCTCCTGCTTAAAAGTGAAATACTATGTCAAAAGCTGATGAAACAAATCCATGTTCCAATGAAAACCTCAGAAAACCCTTTTCGTGAGTGAAACTGTACCATAGCCTGTACTTATTAGAAACTTGTGTTGGTTTTAAATAAAAAAAAATATTTGGAAAGTTTCATTATCTCCTTTGATTAAAAGTTTAAGCTCGTTTCTGCCTCACCCTGAAATCTTCTTTTGTGTCTTTTATACACACATCTACATGTGTGGGAAGAAGCAAAGATAACTAAACGGCAATTGCATGAAACTGTAAGCGGGCGAGACCGAGGGTGTGACCATCTAAAGGAAACGGAGATCAGCAGAACCATATGAACAGCTTTACATTGAGGAGACAAGATTCGTCAGACTCATATTTGCATTCTTACTTTAGACCAACTTCAGAATGAAACTTCAAAACTCTAACACAAAACATTTATACTGCCTTTCTACTGGCCTTAACTGGGCCTATTTGAGGATAAAAATAAGGAAAATAAGACTTATTCAAGCCCGTCAAATGTCAAATTACAAACGATTTTGAATTTAAGACGTCAACAAAAAAGCAAAAGAAGAGCTGTTAAAGTTAATGATGCAGTTAAAGAGCTAATTAAAGGGAGAGTTCCACCAAAATTAAAATCTTTCATGCAGGTTTGGAACAACATGAGGAGAGTAAATGATGACAGATTATTTTATTTAATTTCACCCTTTAATACTATTTTACCAGCATTAACTTCATTAAATTTGACATTATAACTTCTGAATTCTGTTGTCTATGAACGATAAACTGATCTGAACCTTCAGAGATGATTGGAGCTGATGTAAGATTACATCTATAAAGTGTAGGGAAAGTTTTATCTCTGAATTAATGCAGATTTAATTACAGTATACACAGCTGCTAAAAAAATTGGGGTCCTTTTATTTTTTATTGTTTTGTTTTGTTTTTTTTTAACAGTAATATTGTGAAATATTATTACAATTAACTAACTTTTTATTTAACATAGAGTGCATGTTGTTTTTCCTTAAAAAAGTAAACTCAAACTATGAAAATATTATGATAAATAAGATGTAAATATTTAATAAAAGTATCCTTTGTAAATTATGAATTATTATTTAAAATTTTAATTTAATTAAATATTTGATTGATTTACCATTCTGGTAACAAACAAGTAAAATGAATTACACAATTAATCGTGATTAATCACAAAAATAAGTTTGTGTTTACATAATACAAATGTATTGTGTGTCCTGTATATAATTATTTTGTTATATATATATATATTACCCTAACCCAAGACTTTTATCATTAATGACTTCAAAAGCTCGTCCACTCCTGTCGCTGTTAAACTGGTTCTATATCTGTTTCAGGTCAAAGGTCAGAGCGCAGGGTCATCTCACCTGACCCCTCCGACCGGCCGTCGCTCCTGATGAGCGGGACAGTGATGGCGGCGGTGGCCACTCCGTCCGTGGGTACGGTGGTGTAGACGACCGGTAAGGACTGCACCACCACGGGGATGGTCTGCAGCTGCCCCATCTTACTGGGCATGCTCACAGAGGGGATGGTGTGGATGACATGGAGGATCTGCTGACCTCCGACCCCTTGCGTGGACGCCAGGATGGAGCCCGCCGAGAGCACCCCGTCGGGATGGTGGCGCTTATGTTCTGGAGGGTGGGGTTAGCAGGGTGGAGGTCGCCGTGGCTACCGGGAGGGAGGGGCGGGGCTTGTTGAGTGACAGGTCCACTGGCTCCGTCTGGTCGTCATCGCCGTGTCGGGCGCTGATGTCACACAGCGGGGGCGGGGACGACTTGATTTTGAGGTCTGTGGGCTCAGGACACTCGTCTAATGGCTCTTCTTTCTGTAGAGGCAGAAAAACAGAAGAACATGTGACCAAACGAGGGTATAAGGGAGATAAGGAAGGAATATGGAAGAGCAGACGAGGAGGAGGAGGAGGAGTACAGAGCTTCACACAACACTGGGACAATGGGCCGAGGAGAAGGCCTAAAACTGGCCCGAGTCCAGCTCAACACAGCCAAACCTCCACACTCCCATTACACACACACACACAGTCAAAGCAAGATCTGTGTGTGTGTGTGTGCGTGTGTGTGTGCTCAAGCTACACCACTAAACTCCCTCAGCAGGAAGACTCTTTTGGTAAAGGTAATAAAACAAATGGAACGTTTGAAAGCAGTTCTTCAATGATGTCTCATGCAAACAGAGATGTGTGTGTGTGTGTGTGTGTGTGTGTGTGTGTGTGTGTGTGTGTGTGTGTGTGTGTGTGTGTGTGTGTGTGTGTGTGTGTGTGTGTGTGTGTGTGTGTGTGTGTTAGCGCCAGAAAGGGAACAGTCAACTTACAAAGGCTAAGCTTGTGGTGCTAGGAATTCGTAGGTGGTTGCTATGTGGTTGCTAAGGTGCTCTGAGTGACTTTTAGCTCATTGTTTGGCAGTTTCGGGTCTATATACACTATTCACACATTCAATTCATTCAATATGTTTTGAATATTTATTTATTATCATTAAAAAGGTGAATATAATATTGAATTAATACGTACATTTGTAAAAAAGAAGTGTTTCATTTTTAAGTGAATAATGTCACACAATAAGACAGAAAACATTGACCACTAGTGAGTATATTAGATATTGAACTTGTTAATTAAAAATGAATAAGTCAGAATTGACCTCTTGACCTTCCGAACCACTCCAGAGATGGCAGAGTGTGGACCTCTTCATCATAATGATGTCCAAATTATTGCCCGTTCAAAATATAGATTGCAGTGACGCCCATTTTACAGACACAATGTATTCGGCCAGAACTTGCTTTAAATCATGACGTCATCATCTCTGTGTCCATTAAAGATTCTGTTACTTAACCTGTAAATCTACCAATGATTTATACTTTGCTGATATAAATGGTCATATTGTCACGCCATATGACAGTTTTGATGTTTAGATAAAAGCAGAGGTCCTAATCCACCAACTACAGCTGTGTCTGCTGTAATGATGTCATAAAGGTATGATTTATTAGTATATGCATTCATGGACAGGTAGAGGTACACAGGTACAGAGTAGACCGAGGCTGTGCGGCCGAGTTGTGTAACTGGAGGAGATGAGTGTGTGTGTGTGTGTAGAGAGAGAGAGAGAGAGAGAGAATAAGGGGCGAGTGGGTGGGAAAGGCCTCCGGTTGGCATGGAAACTGGGAAGTATATCAGCGGCTCAGTTTCCCCCGCCCGACCCGCCCCACTCTCTCTCTCTCTCTCTCTCTGGTTCTCCACCCTTCTCCACCTTCATCCACTCCACCTCTCCTGCTGCCGTCTCCGCTGCTCAAACCTACAGAACCGTGAAGACGTGTCGCAGGAGTCAGGTGATCGACACCCATAAGTGACCCAATTATCCCGAAGCGCGTGTTGTGATGAAGACGAGCCTTGTCGCTGATCATTATCAAAACCAATTGTGTTTGATCTGTGATGTTTTACTCCTGCATATTAGCCATACATCTGGATCACGTTAACCAGAAGCAGACACAAATGTAGGATAATCGTGAGACAAACACTACATCATACGGGTTCATCACTAATCAACATAACTAACTGCTTACTAAATATTTCAGAGAATATAAATAAATAAATATATATATATATATCACAGACGTCACAGAGACATTAGGTTAAGGTCCCAAGTGTAATAATAATTATGGTATGTAATATATGATTAAAACCTAAAATAATTTATACCAGGATTTTTTGGTATCATGTGAACTGTATACAAAGCATTATTTTTGCTGGAAATGATACATAACCACAGTTTTTTATCTATGGACTTAAAAACAGTCATGTGTCCTGAACATCGGAGCAGATAAGCGTTCGAGGCCATTATGACACACCTGACACAAGCACAGTTACTCACACACTCCACATTAATGTGCCAAGTTGCAACACATCTGGCAACAGAACACACAGGTCAGAGGTCACACAGGTTACACTGGCGCAGTGTGGCATATGTGTCAGAACAGACTTGTGTGTATTGTGTCCATAAGTTACACACTTTCAAGTGTATGCCATCATTTCTTCAGATTGTCAGATTTCTGTCCGTGGATATACTGCGGTACACTAACAGACATCTTTAACATCTCAGACACACACAGATCCAGAGAGAGAGAGTGTGTGTGTGACGAGGAACTGCTCATGGGAAAGGCTGGCGGCACAGAGACACGGCATCCATGATCCTCAGAAAAGCAGAACAAACGGAAGAGCAGAAGAGACTGAAACTGCAAACACGAGTCTCTGGTGAAAGATGCTTCCGTTTAATATCGTCAGGAACTGATGACCTGATGGCACTATGACCCTGTGCTGACCTCAGCGATGACCATTAATGAGGACACCATGGTCTGCACTGCTGCGATGGTTAACGCTATGGTAAGTTAGAATGTGGTCGTGACTTGGATCATACAGATGAATAAATATATTATTAACACAATTATTTAATCTCCTGAATGAGCAAAACATTCCAGGATTTACACCTGTAAGCAGTTCCTGCTGGAAACCCCAAACACTGACTGAACCAGACCTGCAATAAACACTGGCGTATGTGATAAAGAACATAATCAGGTTAAAGTCCATACATAAATTAGTTCTGGTTATTATTTATTAGTAAATTATTGATTATCATTTATCAGTAAATTAACCAAAGGTTTAAACCATTATTCAGAAAGAAAAGTTAGAGTTAAACTCATTTAATTATTCGATTAATCAAATACAAAATAATCAAAAGATTAATCGATTGAAAAAATAATCATTTGTTCCAGCCCTAGTTGTATGTTTTAATCACCTTTTTATTCATTTTTTAAAATAAGTTTTAAAAAACAACAGTAGAGAGGGACAGCCACTGCTAAAGTTCAGAGACGGGATGATGGCGTTAATATAACGTCCACAAAGATGAACAAAAGAGAGACATTAGTCCAATCGTGGAGGAGCGAACGAGAGACTCAAAGCAACGTGTGTGTGTGTGTGTGTGTGTGTGCTGAAGCCAACCAATGAGGAACTGAAACAGGGCATAAACTCACACACACACACACACACACACAAGACAACAACTCACTATCAGATTCAGACAGGAGTGAAGACTTCATCAAACCCTGAGAAACTGACGATGAGCGAAACACAAGCAAACTAAGAGTCCAATATGAAGCGAAACAAAGTCTGACCGTGACAGACGGTGACGCGTTACACCAGGAGTTTTAGGAGTAACAGAAACACATCAAACACATTCAGTTCGTTAAGACAGTAGTTGTTCGTTAGAGAACTTAGAAGCACCTCCTGCTTTCAGAAGAGGTTCTGGTTAATGTTTAATGGATTAATTGATCATTAAAGGGTTAAAACAAAAAAAACATAAAATTAATTACTCCTTAATTAGTCTATTAATTACTTAAATACTAAAATGTCATTAATTACTCCCTCATGTCGTTCCAAACCCATAAGACTTCAGGACTTCTGAACACAAATGAAGATATCTGTGATGAAATCCCTCAATAAGCATCATCATCATCATCATCATCATCACAACAAGGCCCAGAACGATAGTAAAGCCATCATTAAAATAGTCCATGTGACTACAGTGGTTCAAATGTAATGCGACAAGAATACTTTTAACGCAAAAAACACAAAATACAACTTTATTCAACAGTTTCTTCAGTTATGTGTCCGCTCTCCTACACCATCCACACAGAGCAGCGTTTACGAGAGCTACGCCAGGAAGCCGGCTCGTCATTGGCTAGCTCCCGTTTCGGCATCACACACACACACACGTGTCCTGGTGCTCACGTGACCAGCGTCGGCCAATAGCGAGGCGGCATTCTACAGTAGAACTCAGAAGCGCTGCACTATGCTAATAATGAAGGAGATCTGACACACGACAGAAGAAAACTGTTGAATAAAGATGTTATTAAGACCCAAGCCTTGAAAAGGACAAACCCTTATAGTTTTCCTAAGAATTATATTATTATTTATATATATTTATGTTATTAGTATTATATATATATATATTTAATTTTTTATTATTTTTTATTATTATTATTATTAATATTATTATTATAGCTGCAAACAGCAATTTCTGGGCCTTGAAAGCAGCAGTGCCGTTGCGGTCTACGGAGGGATCAGAAAGCAAAAATATCTTCATTTGTGTTCTGAAGATGAACGAAGGAACGACATTTTAGGGTGAACTAACCCTTTAATTTAAACAACAATGCATTCTGGAATTTATGTAAAGTGACATCCACACACAATCCCAGCCGCCCCGGGCCTCACCAGCCGACAGGGTTACAATATTACTGTGTTTACGGAGATTTATTGGATACACAAACGCTTGTGTGTTTGTGCACAAGACTACCTGAGATACCTGGCAACCCCCTGTAAGCCACACACTTCCCTTTCCCAGCCGCTCGGCGTATCAGATACGTGTGTGAAAGGACAACTGATCTTAGCGGAAGCTAGAAGGTACTTTTTTCCCAAACTGAACGGCTCAATCCAGATCAGCTGACTCGTGACTTTCCCCATTCCGATTATTGCACAGATTTCTCACCAGTGGCGGATCTGTTCTAATACACACTGTAGAGAGAGAGTCTTTATCAAGAGCAGGCTGGGTAAAACGCATTAGACACAGAGAAGGCTGTGTGTGTGTGTGTGTGTGTGTGTGTGTGTGTGTGTGTGTGTGTGTGTGTGTGTGTGTGTGTGTGTGTAAATGGGTGTGGAGCATCTTATGCTCGAGTGCTCCGTTAGTTCCAGAGTGAGTGTGAGCATGTGTGGTGTGTGTGGATGTGAGCGTGTAAATGGGTGTGTGTGGTTAAATGGGTGTGGAGCACATCTTTATGCTCGAGTGCTCCCGTTAGTTCCAGAGTGAGTGTGAGCATGTGTGGTGTGTGTGGATGTGAGTGTGTCTGGATGTGAGCGTGTGTGTGGATGTGAGTGTGAGTGTGTGGATGTGAGTGTGTGCCCCTGCAGATATGTGCTGTTCCGTGTGTGTCTTCCGGCTGCAGGAGTGTATTGTGCGGGGAGTGTTGCGAGGGGGTGGGGAAGTGTGTGTGTGTGTGTGTGTGTTCAGGCGAGGGGTATTGGGAGGCTACATCAGCAGTCGCTCAACTCCCGCCAGAGCTTGGTTGCCATGACGACAGCAGAGCGGAAGCCTCCCTCCATATATCCCATTATGGCTTTGGCGAGACTTGGAAGAAGACGACAGATATGATAGAAGGACAGAAATAGACAGAATCCACTGAAAAGTGGAGGATAAGAGTAAAATATTAACTGTGGCATGGGAAAATATTAGGCAACGCTTCCTTATGTGCAGCTTGGGTCTGCCAGTTAATGATCATTCTTTCATTTCCTCATGCCCTCTCTCGTATATAGAGTAATGTTCATCGCTCTGATTGGTGGAGCTGTGTTCAGGTCTTTCCTACTCTATTACTAGTCTATGGTCTGCATTTCAGCTGCATTTTGAACACAAAACAGGAAGTGTCTTTGCAAAAACACAAACTTCAATTTGATTTGTTGACTTCACACAATTTCCAGGGTACACGGGTTTGTATTGGTCTACAGGGAAAACAGAGTTGAGTTGTGTTGAGTTGTGTTGTAAGGCAGCTTGTATGAGCTTTTCTGAGAAAGTCAAGAGTTAAAGTTTGTAAGATTCATAGAAGAAAGTAAACATCACAGAAGAATTCTATGAGTCCAACAGCTCCTTCCTGTCCTCATGTAGCGGCTCTTTAGCAGGTGCAGTGTGCGATTTATTTATTTATTTATTGGACAAAACATTTTTTATCTGTTTTCCAAGAAGAAAAAATCATTTAGTCTGCATGAACTCAATAGGGATGTTTATATATATTTTTTATAACCGATGCTCCTTAAATGTTCATAAACCGTTAACCGACAAGATTATTTAAATAAATGGAATAAATACGTGGAAAAAATATATATATATATAGACACACACACATATATATACATATATTTAAAAATGCATAATATACATACACATATATTTCACTTAAAATGGATCATGATTATTTATATTTATAATGTAATTATCATGCAGATCATTATGATCATTTTAATTTCTGGGTGAACAATTCCTTTAACCGCTGGCATTAATCAGTCTGTCAATTAACAGTTAACCAGTTAATTATGCGCATCCCTAGCCTCCATCCAATCAAGAACCAATTGATGGAAACCCACCCTACTTTTCTTTCTTTTTTATGATCCGTTTTAATTTCATTGTGACTTCTAATTCTATTGTAACAAAGACAATCCAGACAATTATTATGTAAAATTAAATACGAACTGCATTTGTAGAATAAAGTAAACATTGGCCTAACACTTCAATTTTGCCCTGGCCTTATCTTGAGAGAGGAACCCTGAGGACCATCGACATCCACACACACACACACACACACACCCCAGTCCATAACACTAGGCTTCAAACTCCCAGGACTCTCCACTTAGGAAGTTCAAACCCTGCACACACACACACACACACACACCCACATTACAAAAGCCCACTCACCACCATACACTCCACCTCCTCCGGCTCCGTCTTGATTTGTACTGGATGGCATCTCCTCGACGGGCTCAGAAGTGGCTGCACTGGATTTCTTCGGACTCGTCCTGACACTGCAAAGCAAAAGCAGAGACACTTCAGGGCTAATCACAGCATTGAGTGTAGATTCCCAACAGTCTGATAACTTAGCAGAAGGCTAACCTTGAAACAGATTCGTAAAAACCTACAATCTGCTTGGACAAATATGACCCGAGTTTAAAAGAAAGAAAAGTTAGCAGGAGGTCACAGAGAGAGAGAGGATCCGTTAGCCTCAACAGACTGATGTGTAGAACAGTTAGAAGATAAAGTTAAGTTGGGGGAGGAGGACAGAGACATCAAGGAACAAAAGAGATGTATTGGAAATCAAGTACAGGTCAATCAGATGTGGGGGATGTCTGAGAAATGGGAAGAGAAAGGCAAGAGATGGTCTAAAGACTGACCCGCTGGAGAAACACAAGATGAGAGAAAGAACAACTGAACCAACAGGGAGAGAGCAGTCATCAGTCCCACGTCCCTCCCTCTCCGAGCCGGCACACCCAGGTCTCTGAGCGAGGGGAGAGAGGCCTTGGAGTATTACAGGAGAGAGAGGGAGAATGTGCTAATGCTCAGGCAGGGGGTGGGAGAGGGGTCATGTGACCCAGTGGATTCCACCGAGGGTGTGGCCCCCCATAAGCTGGGGTGTGGCCGTCCTCGACGTGCCCCTCTCCCTCGACCTGGCACACACACACACACACACACACACACACACACACACACACACACACACACACACACACACACGCCTTGTCTGAGATAGCTGGAAAACAAATTCTTCATTCAATCTGAGCAGAGAGAATGTCTGTAAACCAAGGTCCAGAAGATCTCACTGAGAAGTGGCTTTGGTGAGTCAATAGAAGTGTGGTACCTCGCCTCTCTTAACTGGCACATTTAAGACTAATGTTATGAATAATAGGCTGTCCTTTCCTGAAGTAAACTACAACCACAACAAAAGGGGAAGTTGTTAGTTAATACACAGTATATTTTCTATTATTTCTAATTAGGCACTAAATAATGTTACAAAGCTCAACTCGGCCAATGAAAAATTAATTATTCGGTGTCGAGGGTAACGGGTCTCTGCTGGGAATCTCATCTTCCCATCCATCAAGGAGTGTTTGGTCTGAAGAAAGTTAAAGATTTTGGAGATTTATCAATTTATCAAAGTTTTCTTTTCTTCAAACTCCTTCGAACAATATAAATATTCCTCAGATAGAGCCACCAAGATGAAAATTTGATATGTCTAATGTTTTTGTTTTAGTTGCCGCTTCGTCGACATGACGGAGAAGTGGCTCATCTCAAGAGTCAAATATGAAGACCAAACACATCTGAACAATACCAGTGTCAACAATCCCAAAGGATACAAATATTGTATATTCAATTATTGGTTCTCTATGCTATTCTATTGGCAAAAAGTAGCTTTTGGACACTGTCTGCAAGTTACACACACACACACACACACACACACACACACACACACACACACACACAAGACTGGCTCCAGCAATATAAAAGTGTGTGAGCACTTCAGTGATTGGAAGTAGTACTTGTCCACTGGCGAACCCTTTGCTGATGATGTATATTGTGAGGAAGCATTACCAGAGTGTATTGAGTGTGTGTGTGTGTGTGTGTGTGTGTGTAAGTCCTCCCCGGGGAGCTGTGCCGAGGGTAGTTCCAGGAATAAAAGAGGGTGGGGTGGGTGTGACCCCCAGCAGGAAGTTGTGGAGAGAGGAGGGGGCTCTCATTACGGCGAGAGGGAACGTGGAGGATTAGAGAGAGGAGAGCACACCGTGGAGGACAGCAGAGGAACAGAATCAAGCTAAGAATGAAAGAGATGTGAAGAAGCGAGAGAATGAATGGGGGTGGAGGGGGAGAGGAGAGAACCATCGCAATCTGGGTCATGGCGTTCTCCCTCTCTCAAGCCCCCGTGGCAAAGCAGTCCCCGCCCCAGTGCAGCGTGGGTAGAGTGGCCGTCTGGGACTGCATTGCTCACCACACACACCCTTTTGTCCAGCCCTCCTTCTCCAAAGAAAGTCATTCTTTAGTACTCATATTTAGGATTTATTGGCTTTCTTCAACAACTTTACGAATTCTACCTTAAAGGGATAGTTCAGCCAAAATTGAAAAGTCTCTCAGTAACGACTCGCCCTCATGTTGATCAACCCCTGTAAGACTTCCAGTCATCTCCGGAACACACATTTTTCACAAAGATTTGTTTTATTAAATCTGAGAGCTGGATCACTCCTCCATAGGGATCGAAACTTGTGCGGGCCCCAAAAGTTATGAAAGACATCGTTAAAATAGTCTGAGTGACTACAGTGGCTCAATCTTAAGTTTATCAAGCGTCGAGAATACCTTTTGTGCACTAAAAAACAAACAAAAATAACGTCTTTTTCAACTATTTATTTCCGCCTCTGTTGGCCTCAAGCGCCGTTCACATAGTTTAACTGCGCAACGCTTCTAGCTTATACGTCAACACAGAAGCATTGCACAGTTAAACTACATGAAATCACAAGGCCAACAGAGACGGAAATAATTAGTTGGAATAATTATTATTGTTCTCGTCGCTGATAAACTTAAGATTGAGCCAAGATTGAGACACTGGACTATGAGTCAATACTGACATAATTTTCATTTTGGGGAGAACTTAACCCTTTAAGCATTTTAAAGGGACGTGCTGAAACCTGGTCGGTGAAGAGGTAACCTACAATCTACATATAAACCAGTTGTTGAAGAAACAGTTAGCGGCACACACCAGCCCGAGTGCCAAAAATATCAGGAGCTTTCAAACCTTGATCCCAGTTCTCCAAACTTGACCATCAACTGAGGTCAGCAGAACCTTATTATAAACCCTATTTCTTGTTGAGAATGAAGAGTCTGATAACAGAAAACCACGAGACCTACTAGGACCAAAAGGGCTGTCCTAAAGAGGCCCTGAGAAGGAAGTTACAGGACTTCAGCTCTGATGTTGCTCAATCCTGTAACCAGAGATCGGACGCTGGCTCCATACCCCGAGCAGGCCCGACTGGACCCCCCGTGAGGAGTGTGTGAGGGGGTAGGGAGGTGTGTGTTGTTCTCTGGGACAGCAGGGAGGGAAGGCAGGGCCTCTTCATCTACTCTACTGTTGAGTTACACGTTTCTCTGACTGCCGTACACAAGCAGAACCTTTGCCCTAACTCCAAAGTGCACGATCTGGCCCAGTGTTTCTCTGGGTAATGGAGGAGAGTTTAAGAGTGAACCCAATCCCAGTTTAAGAGGAGATTTGTTCAATCAATGTCCACAATTGAATTCAATCAAAGACTCCTTTTGGGTTTTGAGAAATAACACTGGATATGCCATAACCACCATCTCCCAACATTGTACCAAGGCCATATCTCTGCTCTAACTAGTGTTATTGTAGACATTAACCCAACTATGCACAATACACATTGAGAATTCAAGAAACTAAACGTAAATTCCCAATTTATACTTTACACAACTACATTAACTCTTGTTAATTAGTTTTTTGTCACGTAAATAAAAGTAGTCTCAGCTGTGTTAGTCTAGATTCATTCAGTGTATAAACATTGACATTCACACACACACTGGTCAACAGTCCAGCACAATATCCCACAAGCCCAGAGAGGGGAACGACCAGCTTACAGGGAACACAGAAAACACGCACAGAGGAAACTGCTCTGAGATCAGATTTGACGAGGTGAGATTCTGTCTCGTTATCCTGCTCGTGGATTATTATACACTAATTACCTTATTGTGAAGAAAGTTTCCCTAACCTTTTACCTAATCTGAATAAGTAGGACAAAAAAATCTTGCTCATTAAAGCTCTTTTGTTTATTAAACATTTTGGTATACATTGGCACTAGTTTGCATGTTTTTGCCCAATTATTAGTTAGCACAGTTCCACAGACAGGGCTTTTTTGATCTTAGCTCTTCTAAAGGAAATCAGGTAAAACGCTTGGGTAATAATAGAGAAACCACCAGAACAACCAAATGTGGGACAATTACTACATTAAGGAGGGGACAACATGGGACATGTTACCAACACTAGAACATAACCTGAAACTATTTTATAATGTCTATACACATTAATAAACACATTTGTATTCTGCCTTTCAGCTGAAAAAAATACTTTGTTCTTTAGTTCTTTCCAGAAAAAAATCACAATGTACCATGTCTTTATTTAACATTTAAATTCAACATCACTCATGCAGATGACCATTTTGGAAACATAGTAAACTTAGCTTATAAACAATTTCACCAGGTCTTTAAGATGTCAAATGTCTTCTTTCGTTGAAGCTTCTGTGAACTGTGTTATGAGCTCACTCTCGGTCTCGCACCGTCACCTTTCTCCACTGTCATCTTCGTGTAAAGTAACGGTATTCGAAGTCTCGTAGCTTTATTGCTAGGATGCCAGCTCTTCTTACTGTAAGAACTTTGAGCAGTCGCCATTTTTGACATGTGATGTAAATCAAGACTTTAACTCGCCCTTCCTATAAGCTGTTCAAGAGTTAAGAGAGTAACCGGAGAGTAACTGACTCACACGTAAACTTCATTTGTCCTCGCTTTGCTCAGAGTTGCTCCTCTAACTCCATGTAAGGAGCTCGAGGATCAACTACCAAAACAAATGAGATGTTCCTGTAGTGTTCATTGGAGAAGACAGCCTGTACATGGGGGGGGGACTCTTCTTTTTGTCAAGAAAACAAGATCTCTGGTCATATATGCAGATCTGTGTGTACGTGTACATGTTTTCCGCTGCTGTTTAAATATGTCAGAACAGTGTAATTCTAATGGCGTCTGTTGAGGCCTAGGGCACATCTCGTTCTGTGTACCAGCCAGTGCTGTCACCTCGGCCCTCTCCGTCATCAGACGCATCCGTCCAAGAGCCAAACAAGAGGAAGAAAAGGAGTGAGAGAGACAGGGGAAGAGAGGCAGAAGGGGAGGATACACATGTAAGGTCACATCTGCGTAGGGTGTGTAAGGGCACACACACACACACACACACACTGTCCTGCCCTCCGGATCTTCCCTTTACACTCTTAAAGGTACATCACCTCCCTTTGGCCAAACACCACCGTGTGTGTGTGTGTGTGTGTGTGTGTGTGTGTGTGTGTGTGTGTCGGCCTTCTCCTCTACAGGGTACAGTTGTGCTGCCAGTGACGTTTCAGATGCTACACCACACTACTTAGAAATTAGTCTCACAAAGCCAGACTTCTGAGTGGATTCTTGTTGAAATGACTGGATTTTGTGCGATTCACCAAACAATGCTAAATGTGACTGTGCTTCAGGACAGGATGAGGTTGTTTGACCTATACGTCAAGTGAACAACGGATCATGTTAAATCTATTCTGCAGAGCAAAAACAGCATCAAAAATGCAAAAAACATTCAGCCAATTCCTGTTGAACCAGCGCATGTGTTGATCACAGGAACATGAAGTGGTTAGATTCAGTCCGAGGGTCTTTAGGCCTGTGTCCCCTGTTCTCTGGGCTGCCCATCTCCTTCCTCTGCAAGCTGTGTGAGACAGAGCCATGACACCCTCACACACACACACACACACACACACACACGTCGGGCCAGAACAAAAGGGCTGTGTGTGACGGAGGCCGGCCTCAGAGGAGTGAACCCAGGGAAGAGAGCGCCCAGAAGAGAAACTCAGGAGTTCTGAGACCAGTAGAGAATCACCTGATCAAGGCCAGCAGGAGGACTGGAGGAGCGTCTGTGCTGGGAAAGGTCTAACAGAGGACCAGTCCACTCATTTCAACACAGATCACCCTAAAACACTTTCTCACAAACGTTTTAAATTCTGTCATTATTTACTACTTTGAAAGCTCACATGACGTGTTTTGAAGTCATATGATAGATATTTGAAATTTAAAAGCCATGATTTACTGAAGAATCAAACACGCGTCATTGATGTTAATGAGGTTTGGCCACAAAACATGTTGAAAATAATTCCAAAGGGTGTTAAATAGCATTAGCACTCCATTTTGCAATCTAAAAGACTTTTGCAGTTAATTTGGCGATAGAGAAAAATAAGTGAATTTCAGTGTGTTTATCATACAGAACTATTATATGGCTTCAGAAGACTTGGAACACAGCGCTGCTTTCAGGCCTGTTTACCAAGATGCATTGTGGTCTATAGATGAGGTTGATGCTTTTGTCCACGTTCAACACTTCTGTCCTGGTTTCTGCCAGGGGACGTCTTTAGACGGGCGAAGGAAGAGCGTTCGGAGAACAGAGTTCTGCTCAGATTAGGGTTAATATCATGTGAATTTCAGTGACTTCGAGTCCAATTTCGATTATGCTTCTTTATTCACAGTTGATTCCAATATAGTAAAAAAAAAATCAGCAAGCATTTTATGTTATTTAGTTAATGTTTATTGTAATATTTGTGTAATGTATGGTGTTTAGTCTTTGTATGTATGACCCTGTGCAGCGACTATGTAGAAATATTGAACAGAATATTGAACCGCTACATTTAAAGGTAAAAAGCAAGATTTAGGTAGTTTAAGTTGGCATATTAACATATTTAATAAAATAAACTTTTCTAAGTAATAAGTATTTTTACAGTAAATCTATGGCGACAACAGTAGCCAGTTTTTTTTTTACCATAAATTAAAAAGGATATTTTTTAACAGTGCTTTAGTGTTTACAATGAAAGCAATCCAATCTAATGTGTTTCTGAATAACCCTGGAAGTGGACAAATATTATATTACACCCCGTTACACCTGTATTTAGCATCATCCACTTGGGATCCGATAAACCACAGCATATCTTAAAGGGTTAGTTCAGTATTTAACAGGTCAAGTCCTGTTTAATGTGTTTTTCAAACAGAACGGTTAAGATTGAAATTTGGACAACTGCTGCTGTTCCGAGAATTTTAGGTTTCTGTGTTGTCCAAATTTCAATCTTAACCATTCTATGTTAAACAGGACATTAAGTGTCAAATATCTAACTAACCCTTTAATAGCAGGCGTAAACAGGACTGTACTGATGTTTTTGGTCCTGTTTGGAGCGTGACAGAGGGGTTAAACTGAACGTTTTTCAGAATTCTTCTTTGTGTTCCTCTGAAAAACCATCATCAGGGTTTGGATTCGGAACAACATGATGATGAAGAGTAAATAATGAGATGATTTTGGGGTCTGCTGTTTCTTGGGCGAGTGTATATCTTATTAGCAGAGAATACATTCAAACGAGGCGCACGAGCAGGACTTTCTCTTCATGGTTGGCACAGTCACCATAGCAGTGAACTTGGCCTTATCTCACCACACCCTTCTGACGCAAACTCTGCTGCTACTTCTCATAGCCCTCCCCACCCTAACACACACACACACACACACACACACACAATAGTCCAAACCTGCTCATTCATTTCCAAAGAAAGGTCTGTCCTGCATACCAGCAGAAATAAAGTTTCCACACATGACGCGTCGCTCAGATGTGTAAACCTAAATGTTTGCCCTCGTCTGAAGCCTTTAAGTGTGTGTGAAGCAGACGAGCAGCGAGACAGGAAGGAAGAAGTTTCTCTCTCTCTGTGAGGCGGCTCATCTGCAGAGCTGCACCGACACACACAAACACAGCAAGAAAGAGCTGGTGATGTCAACTTTAAAGGTATAGGGGCACATCCCAAACACATCCCTGAGCGGACAGCCTTCACTTCCCTGAGAACGAGGTCGGGATACACACACTCACCTCACTCCTCATAACGACGCTACAGTAAAAGGCTAATTCAAGTGTCCAGCATTTGCATGTGTTTAGAGGGGTTACACAAACAAAGGTTCGCAGCTAGTTTTCCAAATCACGTAATTTTCACATTCTGAGCAACGGCTTGCATCAATAGTCACACACACACACACACACACACACACTGAGACACACCCTCCCCACCCGAGCACCCCACCCCCGCTCCCGCTCCTCTGCAGACGGTTGGCAGAGCTGCAGGGTTGCTATGGGGACGGGATTCTTTCCCTGTTAATGATTGTGCTGCAATGGTAGGGGGTCATTCTGTCACATCGGCTCTAATCTGGGAGACATGGACAATATCCCGTCCCACACACACCACAGCCCCCACTCTTCCTAAACCCCTAAACTTGGTTTACTTCTTTTAGGTCTGGGAGCTAAGCTATAATGTCTTGTTTTTCCGTGTCCTCCGCTCTCTGACGCCCCGGTCCTCTCCAAAGTACAACTAAACAAAATAACACTTCTTTGGTTATATCGAAGGCACGTTTGTTTCTTCCGCCACCAGCAATACGGCCAACACAACCTCTACAAAAAGAAGTCCAGAACAATCTCAAGGCTTCAGATGATCTTGTTTTTATTTTAATAAGAAATTGAAATAAAATATATCTTATTTACTTTAAGGGATGCCCCAAAACCTGTTTTTCCAGAACAACCAGTACTTTCGTTTTTGATACTTTCCAATACAGAAACGTGTATTTTCATTGCATTTGTCATTTTTACAAATATTGGGTAGATAGAACGAAAGAAAACAGATGGTTTAATTAGTTTAGTTAACAGATTAATTAATATTGGTACTAGCTCATCTTTATATAGGATTTATAAATTCATGCTTCTGGTCATATTTTGTTATTGGAAACTTTACTCTATAGCTGACATCAACAAATTTATCACACACAGAATTTTTCAAATATCACACTAAAAATGTAAAATGTGTTGTGAATGCTTCTTTACAATGTTAAAAGTGGAGGACCAACAAACACAGCTCAAATACATCCACTAATACTGAGAGGCCTTTCGCTGACAATAATGTAGCGTGTGCACAATCAGTGAGCTGAAAACGGTGGATATTAGAGTAAAATATAGATTATTAGAAACCAAGATGCCGAGAAACCGAACTAAATTAAGAGGCAGATGCTAATATTGAAGTCAATGGTCCTAAAATTCATTTTTGGAGCTCAAGCTAGGACTGGATTATATGATCTGTCATTTCTACAGATGACATGGAGGGCGGATTCATTTGTGATTTCTGTGAGGATGTAAGGTTTGCTTTTCTTAAAGGGTTAGTTCACCCAAAAATGAAAATGTCATTAATGACTCTCACGTCGTCCCAAGCCCGTCAGACCCCGTCAGAACACAGTTTAAGATATTTTAGATTTAGTCTGAGAGTCCATTCGTAAATGTACGGTATACTGTCCTCGTCCAGAAAGGAAATAAAGACATCATCAGAGTAGTCCATGTGACATCAGTGGGTTAGTTACAATGTTTTGAAGGATCGAAAATACATTTTGGTCCAAAAATAACAAAAACTGCGACTTTATTCAGCGTTGTGTTGTGTTCCGGTTCTGTTGTTCCGAAGCGAAGCTCAGCCGCACCGGACACACGCTCAGCCGCGGCACTGAACGCGGAAATCAAACATACATTCAACAATATAGCGGGTGAATTATTATGATGTTTATTATGATGTATAAAGAACTATATGCCTTTCTCCACTGACATTCTGTGATGTTGTAAGCGTTTCTATGGATGCTGCTTTTCCAAAGACTTTGAGACGGTGAACGGGAACGTGGTAACATTAGCAACACATTATTAGCCGTTTGAGTCAAGCAAAAAGCGAATCATATTACTGTTACGTTGTATAGAGCAATACCTTTGAGCGGAGTTCACTAAATCCACTCCAGTAAAAGTTGAGCGAGTGGATCTCTGAGCTGGGTGAGTGAGTGGAGGCGGGGCTAATTTACATATTTGTGGATCCACGTTTACTAAATGAAACAAGGGTGTACAGTTACATTCAAGTGTTTCCACAGGAAAAAAACATTGAAATGTCATTTTGGTGATCAAAGATGAGTTTAAGGGATAGAGTTAATGACTTTATATGATTAATCCATGTTTCTACAAGAGCAAACCAGCGAACGACAGGAAGAGCTTCAGATCTACAGGTGTAATGTTGACCCGTCTGACGGTGTAAGAACATCAAGGGTTTACACCTGAGCGAGTGTGAGAGGCTTTATGACCTTGAGTTAGTGGATCATAAAAGACATGCTGGACTTATCCCACCTCACACACTGTACTGTATTCACACACTGTTCTGTATTCACACACTGTACTGTGACTGTACTGTATTCACACACTGTACTGTATTCACACACTGTACTGTGACTGTACTGTATTCACACACTGTTCTGTATTCACACACTGTACTGTGACTGTACTGTATTCACACACTGTACTGTATTCACACACTGTACTGTATTCACACACTGTACTGTATTCACACACTGTACTGTATATTCACACACTGTACTGTATTCACACACTGTACTGTGACTGTACTGTATTCACACACTGTACTGTATATTCACACACTGTACTGTATATTCACACACTGTACTGTGACTGTACTGTATTCACACACTGTACTGTGACTGTACTGTATTCACACACTGTACTGTATTCACACACTGTACTGTATATTCACACACTGTACTGTATATTCACACACTGTACTGTATATTCACACACTGTACTGTGACTGTACTGTATTCACACACTGTACTGTATTCACACACTGTACTGTGACTGTACTGTATATTCACACACTGTACTGTATATTCACACACTGTACTGTGACTGTACTGTATTCACACACTGTACTGTATATTCACACACTGTACTGTGACTGTACTGTATTCACACACTGTACTGTGACTGTACTGTATATTTACACACTGTACTGTGACTGTACTGTATTCACACACTGTACTGTATCTTCACACACTGTACTGTATTCACACACTGTACTGTGACTGTACTGTATTCACACACTGTACTGTATTCACACACTGTACTGTGACTGTACTGTATTCACACACTGTACTGTGACTGTACTGTATTCACACACTGTACTGTATATTCACACACTGTACTGTGACTGTACTGTATTCACACACTGTACTGTATATTCACACACTGTACTGTGACTGTACTGTATTCACACACTGTACTGTATTCACACACTGTACTGTGACTGTACTGTATTCACACACTGTACTGTATTCACACACTGTACTGTGACTGTACTGTATTCACACACTGTACTGTATTCACACACTGTACTGTATTCACACACTGTACTGTATATTCACACACTGTACTGTGACTGTACTGTATTCACACACTGTACTGTATATTCACACACTGTACTGTGACTGTACTGTATTCACACACTGTACTGTGACTGTACTGTATTCACACACTGTACTGTGACTGTACTGTATTCACACACTGTACTGTATATTTACACACTGTACTGTGACTGTACTGTATTCACACACTGTACTGTATATTCACACACTGTACTGTGACTGTACTGTATTCACACACTGTACTGTATATTCACACACTGTACTGTGACTGTACTGTATTCACACACTGTACTGTATATTCACACACTGTACTGTATTCACACACTGTACTGTATTCACACACTGTACTGTGACTGTACTGTATTCACACACTGTACTGTATTCACACACTGTACTGTATTCACACACTGTACTGTGACTGTACTGTATTCACACACTGTACTGTGACTGTACTGTATTCACACACTGTACTGTATTCACACACTGTACTGTGACTGTACTGTATTCACACACTGTACTGTATATTCACACACTGTACTGTATTCACACACTGTACTGTGACTGTACTGTATTCACACACTGTACTGTGACTGTATTCACACACTGTACTGTATATTTACACACTGTACTGTGACTGTACTGTATTCACACACTGTACTGTGACTGTACTGTATTCACACACTGTACTGTATTCACACACTGTACTGTATTCACACACTGTACTGTATTCACACACTGTACTGTATTCACACACTGTACTGTATTCACACACTGTACTGTATTCACACACTGTACTGTATTCACACACTGTACTGTATTCACACACTGTACTGTATTCACACACTGTACTGTGACTGTACTGTATTCACACACTGTACTGTATTCACACACTGTACTGTGACTGTACTGTATTCACACACTGTACTGTGACTGTACTGTATTCACACACTGTACTGTATTCACACACTGTACTGTATATTCACACACTACTGTATTCACACACTGTACTGTATATTCACACACTGTACTGTATTCACACACTGTACTGTATATTCACACACTGTACTGTATTCACACACTGTACTGTATTCACACACTGTACTGTATTCACACACTGTACTGTATTCACACACTGTACTGTATTCACACACTGTACTGTATTCACACACTGTACTGTATTCACACACTGTACTGTATATTCACACACTGTACTGTGACTGTACTGTATTCACACACTGTACTGTATATTCACACACTGTACTGTGACTGTACTGTATTCACACACTGTACTGTGACTGTACTGTATTCACACACTGTACTGTATTCACACACTGTACTGTATATTCACACACTGTACTGTATATTCACACACTGTACTGTATTTCACACACTGTACTGTGACTGTACTGTATTCACACACTGTACTGTATTCACACACTGTACTGTATATTCACACACTGTACTGTATATTCACACACTGTACTGTATTCACACACTGTACTGTATTCACACACTGTACTGTGACTGTACTGTTCACACACTGTACTGTATTCACACACTGTACTGTATTCACACACTGTACTGTATTTCACACACTGTACTGTATTCACACACTGTACTGTATTCACACACTGTACTGTATATTCACACACTGTACTGTATATTCACACACTGTACTGTATATTCACACACTGTACTGTATATTCACACACTGTACTGTATATTCACACACTGTACTGTGACTGTACTGTATTCACACACTGTACTGTATATTCACACACTGTACTGTGACTGTACTGTATTCACACACTGTACTGTATTCACACACTGTACTGTGACTGTACTGTATATTCACACACTGTACTGTATATTCACACACTGTACTGTGACTGTACTGTATATTCACACACTGTACTGTATATTCACACACTGTACTGTGACTGTACTGTATATTCACACACTGTACTGTGACTGTACTGTATATTCACACACTGTACTGTGACTGTACTGTATATTCACACACTGTACTGTGACTGTACTGTATATTCACACACTGTACTGTATATTCACACACTGTACTGTATATTCACACACTGTACTGTATATTCACACACTGTACTGTATATTCACACACTGTACTGTATTCATTTCACACACTGTACTGTATATTCACACACTGTACTGTATATTCACACACTGTACTGTATTCACACACTGTACTGTATATTCACACACTGTACTGTGACTGTACTGTATATTCACACACTGTACTGTATATTCACACACTGTACTGTGACTGTACTGTATATTCACACACTGTACTGTGACTGTACTGTATATTCACACACTGTACTGTATTCACACACTGTACTGTTTTCAGAAAAAGGCCTCAACTGAAGGAGACAGAAGATCCAGGTTAACATTCTTGACAATAGAGGAGACAATGGGCTCCTTAAGAGGGGTCAAAGGTCAACAAAGCATGTGATGTCGAGGCACATATAGAGAGCCTATGTCCCGCCCCTCGCTTCCGGTTCATGGGACCTTATTTCGGAAAAATTATGAATGGTAGTCAATGGCGAGAGATAATCTTTTTATTCCGTCTGAACTGTGTCCTGGATTACACATATGATGTTTGTCAATTTAAAAGATAATTATGAAAGTCAAGAAGTTCGCAGTTCGTCTTAAAACAGAAGAGTAACTTTTAGTTGGAAAACCCTCAATGAACTACATCTCCCGGGAGGCGAAACAACGAGCGAGATCAGCTGCTGTGTGTGTGTGTGTGTGTGTGTGCAGTCTGGAACAACACACTCATGACGGTAACGTTACGATTATAACGGAAGACTATAGAAAAACGATGACATAGCCTCAGTAAAGTTCGCTTCATTCATTGAGAGAAAATGTGCGCCTTTGGGGTTTGTAGTCTTTGTAATGATCGTATTTTACAGTCTTATATCTCAACAGTTGCAACTTTCTTGACTTTAAAATGTATCTTTTAAATTGACAAACATCATATGTGTAATTCAGGGATCAATTTAAACGAAATCAAAATATTTGTTATCTCTCGCCATTGACTACCATACAATATTTTTCTGAAATAAGGTCCCATGGTGGTCGATCGAAAGGGAACGGACTTAGGCTCTCTATTGTTGATTCACCTGAAATATGTACGGGAGGAAGAGTGATACCGAATCAAGTTTATACAAAACTGAACTCAGACTAACTGGTGTTGGACTTTCAGAGCTTCTCTTCAGGCCAGGCTAAGGGTGTGAGTCAAAAACACGAGGCGATTAAGAAGTGCTGGGCGTGGAGCAAAAACACAACCTCAGTCACACCCAGGCCGACTGCACCCTTCTCCTAAAAATAACTCTCGGGCCGTGACAGTCCCTAACTGTCTCAACCCCTAAAAACAGATGCACTTCACATCACCCCCTGGCTGGCAGGCTTGATTGGGCTGCCAATGGATGCCTCGAGCTGAAACGATGTCACCCTGACAAACCCAAGGCTGAGACGGACAGAGGGTTAGATGAGTGTTAAACCACTTTGGCCAAAGTTTGTCCGCAGATGTTAATGATTAGCAGCTGTCTGATGATTAGCACGCCCAGAGCACTCTCTGTTCCTCCAATGATAACGCCTCAGTCTCTCGCCTCCCTGACACACCAACACCAGATATTACAGGCAAAAAGTGGTGTACAGTCACATTAATTATGTATTTTACACATATGGGTTGCTCTACAGAGTAGATTCAAATGTGAATACCTTAACAATGCGTCTATGTAGAGATCGATCAATATATCGGCAAGACATTTAGGCATATTGAGATGATCAATCAGCTGGATGGTTTTTGTTTTTCTTTTTATGAATGAGACTCTTATTTGATTCTGATTTGCCAATCACTACATTCTGCAGTCAAGAGTTTTTGAATAATGATATATTGCTATATAACTGACCATTAATTAGGGAAACCACAATTACCATTAATTACCTTAACAATGCATCTTTGTGATGGATGAATAGTATTGGCCAGGCTTTTAGAACATCCCCATCAGTCGCAGAATTAGTTAGTAATAATTACGTTATCGTTGTTAAAGTGTAGTTGACTGACTGTCCTTTTAACTTTTGACATAGTAACTGAAGAATTTCTTTAATAGCGCGTGACAGTTACAGCAATGAGACTATTCATCTCTTCTTGGCCTGTTTTATTGAAAATGTATGTTTTACACTTTGCAGTATGACGCCATCCATTGCTAAATTATTACTCATCATAGACTAGCTAATCACAAAGCTATAGCTAATGCCACTATCATCAGTCTGTTCTGTTGTGACAATAAAAGAAACAAGTTTCTTTTTAAAATGCATGATCATAATATTTTAGTTAAAACTCATAAATAACTACAAATAACTAACGTTAGGGAAATCTGTTAATGTTTTGTTGTGTGTTTCGAAAAACAAAATAATAAAAAAATATTGGCCGATATATCGGCATATCGGATTTTAAAACCAAAAAATATTTGTATCGGTATCGGCGTTCAAAATCCTTTAATGGTCGGGCTCTATTTCAAAGCTCTCTAAAATACTTGATTGTGATTGACCAATCACTGCATTTTGCTGTGAAATAGTTTTAAAAGTTCATTTGGTAAATAATTTTCCAAAATACCCTCTTTGCTGTGTGCTGAACATCCTGTTGGGTTGTTATTTTGTGATACTGACAGGCATTATTGCAGCTTTAGATATCATAATTACGTCCAGAACATACTTTCGTGCAACAATAACAAATAAACGGACAGTTGCAACAAATGCACACAACAAATGTGACCCCTGAGTGTGATGGGATGTTCATGACAGTTTAGCCTACAGACAACCCTAGTTAGGTACAAGCTGCAGTCTCTTATTAAGCAATGCATTGCCAACAACACATTCATATTTAGTCCTTCAATAACTGAGAGCGGATAACAAAAGATGATAGATCAAAATTAGACAGCAGCAAAAACAATTTCTCCATCGCATGCGTATGCAGGGCTGCTGTCCCTTTAAGAAATCAGCTAAGATGGTGTCTCTCCACGAGCGGACTCGGCGCGCTTCCTTCCTGCGATCACAGCTCTCTCACACACACACACACACACACTGCAGATAAGGCGACCCCTGACGGATGTGACACACTGACTTTCTCACAAGTTGCACAAGTATTTCAAACGCATCAGCATTATCGTTAGGAGGCTTTCGGATAAGGGGCAGCTCTGAGGCACAGGAGTGATCACACAGCAGCTCAGCTATTAACGGCTCGTTACGGTTAACGGCGAGCAAACCGAAACCGGGGAACTTACTCGTAGATGAGGAACTCCTGCAGAATGGAAAAAAGGGCAGCGAGTGCCGTCCAAGGCTACCGGCTACGATGCAAATGAGCCTATAGCGAACGATAAACGGACTTACTTTTTTGTTCCGAGTCTCCGTGTGCATCTCGGTATCTAACGGCGGCGGGTGGAGTGGAGGGGGTCGGTCGGTCGGTCGGGCGGGGTGATATCTGAATTACAGTCGATGTCAGTTCTCCACCTCAGTATCAGAGGAGAAGGGTGCTCTCTTTGCCTCGGCGGATCACAGTAATCATATCCCCGGCGTCGAGAAATAAACCCTGTTTCCGTCGCCCGCTCGTCTCTCAGTGTGTGTTTGTTGCCGTGTTTCAGGGTTGGGCTCGAGCTGTGAGTCTCCTCCGCCTCTCCCTGCTGATGACCCCACCCTGCGTCCCCACCCCTTCGCTGTGTCAATCACAGCCGGCGTGTGTGTGTGTGTGTGTGTGTGTGTGTGTGTGTGTGTGTGTGTGTGTGTGTGTGTGTGTGTGTGTGTGTGTGTGTGTGTGTGTGTGTGTGTGTGTGTGTGTGTGTGTGTGCAGCCCGAACCAGCAGCGGCGCGTTCATAATAGGACTTCAGAAACATCATCATCATCTTCACCTAACCCGTGTCACCTCACCTAATGATACGTCAAGTTGCACCGATGTTCAGAACTACTTGTGGTCTTTTTGCTAAAGATGATGCCTCAGATGTGCATTCATTGCTGAAAATTGCCCTTAGAGTAGGAAAAATCTGATATTTAGGGCCCCAAAATGATTTTTAATTTTGTCCTCAATTAATATGATTCCGTGTTTTTTCTTTCTGAAATGCAGAATAGTGTTAGGATTGGGACTTTAAATATAATTAGCTGTATTTAAAATAATCAAAGCCTATAGAGTGGTGCAGGTATGACATCACACCGGTTTCCTCAACAAAAACATAATAGGATTTTTCCATAGGCTTTTAAATGATTGCCAAAAAAAGCTTTGTGACCAACAAAAGTTTATGATATCATACTTGCATGTTTTGTCTATCAAGATCATTTTCACAGATGAACAACATAACTTGTGAATTTTGAAGATGTGGTCATCTAAAGTAAAAAGCTGCAAACGAACTACACTGCCAATTTCAACCTCATGCTTCCAACAACTCTTTCAGTTTTTACCTAACATTTGTCCTAAACGTTTGAGAAAGAGCACAGTCATAAGCATAATGAGTTTACCGTTTCATCTCTCGACAGCCTCTCGAGCCACAGCTTCTATTTTCAAGTCGTCTCCTTCATTTATATAATTTAACATCAATATAGACTGTTCACAGCAGCTTTACAGCGATAAGAGGAACTGAAAGTCACAGAGATTGTTTTGGCTTTACAGTAGATCTAGAATAAAGTTATTGTCCAGATAAAGTTAGTTTTAAATGATTCACTAACGTTGCAAAGATCATAGTTATCAACTTTATAATGTTAACTCACACTACACCATTTCAAGACACATAACAGTTTAAAAAAAAACCCATCACAAGTGGGGAGATACTGATGTATTTTATGTCTTGGAATAAAACGTGAAAGTATCTAGAGCTTGAGTTCTCCACAGACCCTATTTCAGCCATTTAACCATAAATCCATTCAAACACCCCTTTGACTTCTGGACGATGGAAGTTGGAACTGGGAATGCTAAAATGCTACCAGCTTCCATGTTCCATCACGGCACAGTGATCATTTCATTCCGCATCTGCTTAATTTAAAACCAAAATATATTTCAGATATCTTTCTTTTGGCTTTAAATGAAAATATTGTTTATTTACTCATTTATTTTTAGGAAATGTCCTTTTTTATCCTAGTTATTCTCTCATAATGTTTCGGCAGAGGATTGAGGAGTCTAGTTTATTGGTTCTCAACTACGTTTCCCATAATCCTTTCAACCTACACTTCCTGTGATAAACATGAAGCGGGAAAGGACGAATCTGAAAGTGACAGCAGCCCAATAGTCGTCTGTGTCAACGTTAATCAAACAATGTAAGACAAAGAGAAACTCACTCACTGCTCTTTAGAGATGGTAGCCTACGATTAAAATACTATATTTTAAATTTTTCTCTGATATCTACAGAAGGCATGTGGCTGAGGTAAACATGAGGGCGAATTCTCCAGAGACAGTTTTAATTGTCATACATTACATTTACAACCCTTGATTTGTCCCAAGAATTAAATGGCCTGTTATTGCCTTATTTGGAAAAGTCATGAATAATAATATTGAGCTCTGCTCTGATTGGCTGTTTCACAGATTTGTAGTAGTACCCCAGAGAGCGGTCTGGACGATGGGGCGGGGCCACACATGTTTTCAATTTTACAATTTAAAAAAGTCCCTGTAAAGTCAAAATTAAATTCTAAATTTGTTCTCCTCTGGTTTTAAAGCAGCATAAAATACTTTAAATAAAGAAGAAAATATAGCAACAAATTTGATAGAAAAAAACAAAGGCCAAAAAAATGTCTCAAAAACCTGTCAGTTGTGGGTTTTTTCATTGTTTGAATACCATATGATTAAAAAATGTTGTTTATTATTGATTAAGGGCTTCTCTATAATCGTAAGTCAGTTAGTGGTAGGCTATCACTCGAACTTTGACCTTTTCCGTTGGTTAACCACATTCCCCATAATCCTCTTCAAGCACTCTCACTTCCTATGGAAACAGGAAGTTCTTGTCCAATGGGAAACATGAAGCGATAAGGAGCAAACTCAAAGCACTTTACAAGGTTTTATCGTGAGTGTATGTAGGGGTGTAGTGAGCTGATCACACCTGTTATCTCCAGCCAACTTCTTCACATGTAAAAAGAGTGACATCTCACTTCCGGCTGGCGGGTTCGGTGTCGGGTCAAAAACAGTCGGCAGACTCGGCACTCTCCCTTCCTTCAGCAACAGTTTACTTGCGTGGCCGGCATTAAACTGACACAAGTTCACTAAAGAGTCCGGACTGAACAGCTCGTTAATGTCGTTAAAGAGGAGCTTCAGCAACTGACGTCCGTCCTTCGAGAGGCTGAGCAGAGACGCGGGCACGAGCACGAGCCTGCAGCGCGGGAGAACACAGCGTTTGACGGATTTAAATACAGACACACACAAATAACACCCGGTTATCCGGCTTTTCTTTTAGAAACAATATTAATCTTGTGGTTTCACCATGGGCGATCATATGTTAATGTGTTCGTGGCTGTGACGTTATTAGCCCAACGCGGGGTGTGAGTGAGTGAGTGAGTGAGTGAGCGAGCGAGCGAGTGAGTGAGTGAGTGAGCGAGCGAGCGAGTGAGTGAGTGAGTGAGCGAGCGAGCGAGTGAGTGAGTGAGTGAGATGCATAAACATTATATAGCCATTATGTGAAAACAGTATCTGAGATCTAGTGGCCAATGATCCACTAGCAGTAATTCTCTCTATTCAAAAGGACGTTCAGCAAACCATATGCCATTTCCATTGGTCTCTTTAACCAAGACAAAGATGTATGTTAGTCTAATTTTGTTATATTATTACATATACATATTTTCTGGCATTGTAAGTATATAAAAAAAGAAAAGGTTGTGATGACATTTTTATAAATGGCAAATTGTTGAGAAATTTGGATTCTTAAATTATTAATAAAAAGTTAAACGAGGCATTTATCAATAATCTTGTGATTATAAATGTTTTGTTTCATATTCATTACAGAATATGAGCAATCAGAAATCTCCTGTGGTGTGCAAGATATAAAAAAAATTATAGTATATTAAACGTATTCAATAAACAGTTCAATAAAACGTATTTTGTTGCCATTTTAAATGGTTTATGAATGTTGGCTTTGATATGATCAATATATGTCCACATTTAATTGAAGTTGGTCCCACATCAATGTTCTGCATCTTTGCGTATTTCCAGAGTAAGAATGAGATGTGCTCGCACTGGGCCTTTGATTTAAACTACATTTCCCATGATCCTTTAACCGACGTTTCCTTTCTGTTGAAACAGGAAGTGTGGTTCTGGTGTAAACATGAAGCGGTAAGCGAAAGGGTATTTTTTATGTTATCAAACTACGTGAACCTTTACCGCATTATAATAAATATATGAGTACTTATTCCTTCAGAGAATCATATTAAATATGAGCAGAGCACTCACTCTCGCTGATACAGCAAGCAAGGACTAGCTGATCGCTATACATTTGTGATGGGTTAAGAATAAGAAAACGCGTATATCTGTTGACCTGGGGTTTTCTGTGGCAGGAAATAAATAATATAACAACTAAACATATATATATATATATATATATATATATATATATATATATATATATATATATATATATATATATATATATATATTAGGGCTGTCAAATGATTAATCGCATCCAAAATAAAAGTTTGTGTTTACATAATATATGTGGGTGCACTGTGTATAATTATTTTGTACATATGAGTACACACACATGCATGTATATTTAAGTATAAAATATTTATTTATATAAAACTTTTATATTTACATAACTCTATATACAGTATATACATGCAAATATTTCTTAAATATATACAAGCATGTGTGTGTATAAAATAATTATACACAGTGCACCCACATATATTATGTAAACACAAACTTTTATTTTGGATGCGATTAATCGTTTGACAGCCCTTATATATATATATATATATATATATATATATATATATATCAAGCATATTAAATCATAAATAAAAAGGGATTTGACATGGCCATTTTCAGCTATTATTGTTATATTCAGCTATTGTAATTGCAATATATATTTTATTAAATTCTATGTGTGCATCATGTAAAAACAAGCAATTGACAGGCCAGTTCTGTGATCTTCAGGGTGACCCGTCTGACCTGTGATGATGTGCCCGTCCCTGAGGAACAGGAGACCGAGGGCCAGAGACAACTCCACAATCTGCTGCTGCAGCAACTGGACACAGAGGCAGACATCGAGCGGTCGGTGTCTCGTAACCAGACGTGGCTTTAGAATGGATCTGGTCCACACACACACACACACACACACACACACACACACACACATATAAAGCAGGAACTGACTTGATTGTTGGTGTCTGATTATTTGGTTGGAAACAATAGAGCATTGCTGGGATGACATGTTTTTTTAGGCCAACCTGTGAATAAGCATCACAATTACATTTTCCCATTGGCTTTATGGATTGTCGCAGAAAATAAGCTCTGTGACCACCTAACGTTTAAAGTCTTACATGATTTGTTCATCATGATAATCTACACAAATGAACACAAATTTTATGAATTTTAAAAATTCAATCGCCAGAAGGAAAAAGACTATAAACACAGGCTATAAATGAATCACTCCACGGTCAAATGACATAAGTGTCACCGCCATCAAGCATAACCTCAACCAGAACTCATTCGACATCGGGACGATGGAACCGGAAGTGCTTAAATGTGAACTCGTTTCTGGGGTTTGGCCTAAAGAAAGGCTTCCTCACTTTTTATGTTTTTTGATTAAGAAATCAATGTATTTATATTCAATTAAATCTATACATTTACAGTTTTGTAAAATATGATTTCAATTATTATTGTACATGTATTAATAATATATGTAATATTATTCGTTTAAAGTGTATTTACATAATAAGTGAAATACTTGTTGTAGGTGTGTCGCTAAGAGGAAGTGCTTCGCTCCGGCGGCGGTGTACAAGCCCTTCGGGAGCAGGCGGCCGGCGTGAGGAGTCTTGTCCCAGTTCCAGGCGCTGCAGGACGGGGATCAGGAGCTGGCCGCTGCTCAGAGACTTGGGCCTGACGGACACTGAGATACAGCTGTGGAGGAGCAGGGACCGGCCCTGAGAACTCTGGGAAGGTGTGTTCAACAGTTCAACATCAGCTCGATTCTCAACCGTAAGGAAAGTGAGGAGTGTGAAGGCTCGACGTCTGTGTTACAGGAGCGAGGGGTGTGTGTGGCTCCAGAGGCGAGAGACAGGCGTCTGCAGGTCATCCGGGAGAAGATGGTGGCGCACGCGGAGCTTCTGGCCTCGACCCCAGCGCTTCTCCAGCAGCCGCCCGCTGTTCCCGTCGGGAGAATGGAGATCGAGAAGGCCCTCTTCCACGGCAGTGACCGCTCCAGTTTCCTCACCGCGCTCTACCACCGAGGTCAGAGGTCACAGAGGACACTAACACCTGTAGGAGCTTTTCTGTTTTAATCTGTGCTGTCTTCTCTACTCACAGAAGAAGAGTCACCTGGTCCGCCAGCAGGGGGCGACACCTGCCGTCACAATCGACCACTTCTGTAAAGACTTTCTTGAAGGCCAGAACAAACATGTGGCTAGTACTTCAGAGTGTTTTCCTCAACCACAAACTGTCTCTAATATCCATGCAAATCATCAAGCTCTAAAACTAACGAATCAGCTCGACAGACTGTGATTCCCGCCCATCCAAAGAGCCACACGTCTCCCAGGATCCAAGTCCTGCATCGGACACCGTCCTTCGACCTCAGTCTCACGATGAAAGAGCTGAAAGTCTGAAAATGAGCATCAGTCAGTCCATTCGGCTCTCTGTCAACGCAGCGTCGTACCAAGAGCATGATGGGCCGGTCACCGTAGTGGACGGATAGAGGACATTTCAGAAGAAGAGATCCAGAACAATCGTGAGACGGAAGAGGACATACCGGAGGATACCCCCGATTCAAGAACTACCAGAGAGGAGATCCAGCCAACGTGAGTGAGGAGAATACTCACTTCCTGCTTCAGAGATCTCACAACATAAACAATCAAGTCTTTATAATATATTATAAGATCATGTAAAAGTTGGGCTGTATTCATATATTACTCAGGCCGACGAGTGGATCACACACACCCCTTCACACACACGCAATAAAACAAGCATTCATTTTAGAGGAAAACTTACATATAGCACCTTTAATGTGAATTAAAATGTAATTTATTTCTGTGATCAAAGCTGAATATCTAATAGAATAATAGAAATCTTTATGTAAAGTCTCCCACTGTCGCATTTGATCAATTTAACGCATTCCTTGCTGATTAAGAGTTCAAAACTGACCTCAGACTTTAGAATGGTAGTGTATGCAAAGATGATTCATCAGAGTACGTGTGTGTGTGTGTGTGTAGGTCCTGTGTGTGAAGAACATGAGTCCACGGGCCACCGTAGCTCAGCTGGTCTCCCTGCTTTCCCGGTTTCAGAGGGACGACGAGCGGCCTATCCGGTACCGGCTCCTGACGGGTCGACTGCAAGGGTCAGGCCTTCATCACGCTCTCCGGTGAGAGAAACACTGTGAGGATATTCCCAGAACTGGTACAGGATGCTATATACCGTCTGGATTAACTCCTTCTGTTCACAGATGTCAAAAGTGCCCATGATGCTCTAGACTTGTTAAATGGCTACAAGCTGCTGGACAGGCCTCTGGTCATTGAGTTCGGCCAAGAGAGAGGTAAAGATGGACCGTCTGCGGATCGCCAACATCGCTTCTGTCAACACAGAAAGATCAACAGTCCTGCGGCGAGCACGTCTAAATGTGTTTAAGTGTTTTTTCATTCTGTTTTTGTAAATCATAAATTATTGTATATGCTGTTTATTTGGAAATAAAGTCACATTGTGAATCCCAAAACTAGTAGTTGTAATTCTTCTGTTGACCAGCAGAGTCCACTCTTTCTCATCAAGTCACCATGAACAGGAAGTGAAGAGCAGACTCACAGTGACCCTAGATTCTAGATCTGCTGTGTGTAGATGTTCTGCTTCTCTAACATTCTATATAAGGTTGTGCTCGCAGTCGATGAACCCCGTGAGCAGTGACTCGCTGAACAACCAGTCACTGCCATGTTTTTGCCATGCTATCTCTCCCAAAGTTACACATTAAAATGAAGTTAAAATCAATGCAGTGGACTTTCAGTCGGGAGTGCCTTTACTCTAAATCACTTCTTCCATGATAACGTTACATTTGCATAACGCCTAACTCTAACACACAGGCTTGAGTTTATTGTATGTGTCTGTAAGGACATATTTAATGAAACAAAAATAACCCTTTGTGTGTTGCTCCAGCTTCATTAGAGGATTAGGATAATCCACAGGGAGGATATTCAACTCATGGTACATTTAATAAGAAATAAATATCTTTCTCTTTTTTAGATCTTTAAGTTGTCCCCTCAAGCTTGAATGTGCTGTCCCTTCTGCTGAACTCAAAGGATGATATTAAGGTAGAAGCGACTGGAACTTTGGCACCACTGACTTCTATGGTCGAAAAACGAAATACTAAGTCAATGGTGCCAAAGAGGTTCCAGTCGTTCTTCATAATATCATTCTTTGAGTTCAGCAGGAGAAAGAAACACACACAGGTTTACAACAACTTGAGGAAGAGCAACTGATGACAGAGTTTCAATTTTGGGTCGACTATCCCTTCAACAAAATTTTTATTTTTAAAACCATATTATTATCTACAATGGACATTTTTATTTTTAAAAATTATTCATCACAATGCCCAGACCCATTTAAACTGAACAACTGAAGGGAAAACGACCACTTACAGGAATCAAGATATATATTTCCTTCTCAGAAATGCTTATTTTAACCCGAGTCTTGATGCTGAATAAAAAATGATTTTGCATAACTTTGCATCAAGAATGTTCTAATATCCTACCCTGAAAAAACAAAGAAGATGACCTCTGTCACAAAACGGAAAAGCTATTTTCATTTATAAAAAGTTAAAACATAAATGTGTGAAATATTATATGGAAAATATTGCATTTCTATTTTGTTACATTATTACATTTCTACTCACTATAGTTCTGTACTGTAAAAGGTTAATTTTGGAATGATTTATTTATTTTATTTGAAATATTTGACCTGGACTCTAAAATATTTGACTCTAAAATTGAAATGACGACGGCGTACGAACGGCGAGTGCTTTTGAGTGATTTAATAGCCTGGAGTCCGGAGCCGAAACGCTAATAAACGTCACACAACTTTATTTACAAAAGTGAATATGATCATTTAGTGCTCGAAGTGAAGTGCATTTAGATGTGTTAATGATGACAAAGTGAACATACTGTCATGTTAAAATATTCAACAAACTGTAAAGCAGTCAATGTACCGAAAGTGCACTAACGAGACGGACCGACCCGGTCCGTCATAAAGCGGCCGCCGAAAACTGGATCCTGCTGGATCCCTAATGAAAATCATCTTACTGTCTTATTTCATGGCTTCTGAAACCTCTAAACAAAGAACAGCAATCCCACATCTCTGGGACGTGTCTCCCGCGCCTAACCCGACCCGTCATAAGACTCTTGTCTATGGTCCGAGTATTAATCACTTTAGTGCTTTTAGGAGAGCGAAACGACTGACAGGGATCAGCGCTGATCCTCAAACGTAGCCGGTGACGTCATCTCCGGCGGCCGGGTTCTGCCGTTTCCTTGTGCTCCTGGGCGGCCGGTGTCTGCAGTGTGGGCTGGTGCTGGTGTGGCTGTTCACGAGGTCTGGTTCTTGCTGGTGAAGTTGGTGGTGGAGAGTGCAGCGTGAGCGGATGGTAAGGCTGTGGCCGGGGGCGAGACCGCGCGTGCCGCTGCGGTCAGGGGTAGGGGTGATGATGGCGTTCTGGTTCCCCTGCTCCCGTCAGAATCATCACAACAGGAAGCACTCAACAGCCCTCCCACCCAGCATGGACAGCAGCGGACACGCCAAACCCACGTACAGGCAGTCGCCAATCTCAAACTCGAGGCCGGCGGGCGACGATTCTGCATGTAGAAGGTCTGCACCACCTCATGGGTCTTCCAGGACACGGGGATCAGCGCCAGGGAGCCCGGCCAGGAGGCAAAGGCACCCGCCGGCTCCGGCCACCTTGGTCTCTGATGGAGGAGCCGCCCACGCAGACGGTGCACTGCATGCCCACGGTGGACACGGAGCACAGGCCATGACGGAGCAGATGGAGGAGATGACCATCATGGCTCTGGCGGTCTGCAGGTCCGTGGAGAGACCCCAGAAGGGTGTTGTAGGTCTCACACTGGAAGGCTCCGGTGCTCTGGTACACACACTCCATCCACAGACCCTTCATGCTGACCACCGCGTCACGATGTTGGGCCCCACGTGAGCGGACGTCCGCCCAGTGCGGCAGGAGAGTGGCCACCAGTGTCCCCAGCATCCCGAACAGGCCAAAGAAGAAACCCATCAACTCCAGCGCCGCTATCGCCATGGCGTCGGGACGAACTCTGACACTCACACACACTTCTGCCTCATCACTGTAAAGGGAAACTCTTTTAATTCTCAAGCATTCGGACTGCAGTGTGTGTTACTCAAGATCACGTTTAAAGCTAACACTTTATGTTTGACTGACCCTTCATAGTGATCAACTTTTGCTATCAAACAGACTGAAGAGTAGCGTACGCTGAGAATTAACATGTTAAATCAGATTTCGTTTAAATTTCGATGTGTTCAGTTCAGAAGACAGAAGTAAATAATAAATCGCATATAAAGTTGTACATGACCCCTACTGTAAAAAGCACTCTTAAATTGCTAAAACATTACACTCAATACACACTCAGGGACTTTTTAAAGTATGCTAAAGTGTAATGCAGAGTCTACTTACATTACACATGTGTTAGCGGCGGAGATGTTTCCAGTGGTTCTTGATTCCCTCGCGTGTGTGTGATGTTCCCACAGTCCTTCATCTTTGTGGTCTCCCATCTCTGTTGTTCTGCAGATATGCGGCGCTGGCGGGTCCATGGACACAGACGGCACCTCTGGAAAACATCGGCTAATCATTTACTCCACACTCACCCCAGAACTGACCTTTTCTGCTTTCATCCCAAAAACAAGGCCACTGTGGAAAAGGCCAATGCCAACCCTAGCATGTTAGGTTATGTTTTTACAGCAGTGTGGATTTCACTCAAATATTTTCAGATATTTTGCATTTTATAAAAAAATAGATAAATAAATACACCCAAAGGATTATTAAGGAACACCTGTTCCAATTCCATAAGTGCAATTATCTAATCAACCAATCACCGCAGTTATTCAGTGCATTAGGGATGTGTCCTGGGCCAAGAACGATTTTGAAAACTCCAAACTCAATGTCAGAATGGGAAGAAAGGTGATTTAAGGCATTTTAATTGTGGCATGGTTGTTGGTAGAAACCATAACCCTATACACCAGACTCACACGGTTGAGTAAGCCTAAAAATACTCGCTTTAGCTTTTACTATTTTTCCTAGTATATGACTTTTGGTGAATTGCATCACAACTCTTAAATTACTGGTAATGACCCCTGATAGGGTCAGTCAAACTCACAAACAATTTAATACAAATATTATGGAACCCACATACAAAAACATAAAAATACAAAAATGTCCCCGTTTTCATTTATAATTAATAACAATTGAGATTTCAATGTAATTTTGACCACTGAACTACCTAGCTAATGTTTTATTATCTTATTTGTCAAACAACAGCACGATGTCGGTGTGGATCTAGATTATTTTACACTGCAGTTCAATAAACAATGTTTAATGAGTAACTTACAATATTGTCCGTTATGTCGTCTATTTTCGTCCGAGGAGAGCAATGAGTTATCTGTGTTGCTTAGCGAATCGGAGAACCGAATCGGTTTAGAATGAACGAATGATTCAATTATCACAAACACATAAAAAGATTTGGCGCCGGACTGAGTGAGAACTGAATCAAAACTGAGTGGCATGGAACTAGCTGAAGCTAACTATTAACTTGTATCAAACAAAATACTTGTTTTTAACTGAAAAGAAAAATACAGCACACTATTAAAGCAAAACAGAAAGTGTGATATATATTAAAACAAGTTAAAAACTCGATAGTACATTTTAATAAATTAGTGCATAATAATTCTCTTGTATAAAGAATGAGCCAAAAATTACTGTCTGTTGTGCTATTAAATTTAACATTTGAATTTGAATAGACAACCAACAATTTCTATAATAAAATATACTTAAAGTGTAGCCTACCTGTTTTATTATGATCGTCGATACAATAAATCTTCTCTAACCATTGCAGAAATATAGGCTAATAACACAAGGGCGGTCAGTGTGTGTGTGTGTGTGTGTGTGTGTGTGTGTGTGTGTGCACATACTGTTACACAGTTTGAACCGGTTTCCACTAACCCTTGACTTAATTCAGTTAAATCACCTCACTGTAATGAGATTATACCATTTAATCCACTGCGAGAGGGTCAACCACAAACCAGAAATAACAATAGAGACGTGTGACGGGCAGTTTTGCCCATTTATGCCACTAAACTGTTGTCTTCACATTATACCTTTGAGGTACTGCACTGAATAATCAAATCAAATACAGTAAAGTACTATAGTGTCAGAATTCAACATAACCCCTGAAACTCTTCTACTGGCTCTCTGTGAGATGTGTACACTGTCCAAAGTCCTGCCCCGGCTAAACACATTTCCTTACAACATTAAACACAAAGCCAAATCTTCAAAATTCACAAAACCACTTTCTTTTCAGGCAAAATCAAACAATCAGCTCAAACCCAACTCACCCGAGGGTGCTCCGCTCTCCATTTCCCCATCACTGGAAGCAGAATTGCCGATACAGTCACCGACAGGATCACACAGATGAATAATACTGCTTAACAACAATGTATTTTATGAAGGCCCCTATATTTAAAAAGATTAAGAGATGTGGAAAGTATCATGAATGGACAACTCTTTATTTATTGGCAAGCGATGTGCAGCATTTCCATTCTCCAGATGCAAATTAAGGAACAGAACTTAATAAATATAACATTCCTGTGAAAATAAAAAATATATAAAATAAAAAACAGAACAGAAAGTAGTTATATGTTAAACAACACTGCATAGTCTTCACTGTATAAATGAAATATAGATGAATCCTATTAATCTACTGAAGAGCAGTGAGTGATTTTCTCTTTGTCTTCTCATGTTTGATTAAAGATTAATGGACACCCGCAGGGACATTAGGCGGCTGTCACTTTAAGCCCGGTTGCTCCAATATACTGATAATATATGCGACTATTTCGAAATATGTTATGTTATGCTCTCAAGATTATTTTGCTTATTTTCAGCCTGAAATTGACAATTTTGAAGAACGAGTTCGAACAGGAGAGTCACTAACGCGCATCACAGAACAGAGCAAGGCGAGCATTTGAGCTTATAAAACTTAAACGTTGTTATTTATTTATTAAATGAGCGATCGTTTCGCTTGATAAGACCCTTATTCATCGTCTGGAATCGTTTAAAGCCCTTTGAACATTTTGCACTGAACTCTCATTCGGACCTTGAACCGTTTGGTTCCCATTGAAGTCCATTATATGGAGAAAATCCTGGAATGTTTTCATCAAAAACCTTCATTTCTTTTCAACTGAAGAAAGAAAGACATGGACATCTTGGATGACATGGGGGTGAGTAAATTATCAGCAAAAGTTTTTTCAAAAGTGAACTACTCCTTTAAAAAAGGTTTTGTCAATTTGTTGTAATTTAAAAGAGACGCATGTAAGATTTTTTTATGTTAAAATACATTCTATTAACCAAGTTTATTGTTCATTGACTACTTTTACTATGGGCTTCTGTCCCCCAAAAGTGTAAACATCGAGCCTCCCAAACCTCAATATGCGTTCTTGTCTGTACTTGTGTCTTGTGTTCTGTGAAACGTCATCAGTCGCTGCCCAAGTCGAATCCCCGGATGTGTTCTTGATCCGCCTCGTTTACCGAGGATGCATCGAGAGGAGGTGACTTGTGCTGTGCGGACTTGAGATTGCCAGGTATCCCAGAATGCATCTCGTGTCAACCAGCAAGCGTCAAAGGGAGAGGAGAAAATCCTTGAAATATCAAAATACTACTGTTATTGTGTCATGAAATGTAATTTTAAGAGTGTTTCAGGCGAGAATGTGGTTGTTTAAATCTCAAATCTGTAGTTTATTTATAAAGATAGCGCCTATTTGAAAAATGCATCTGACGTTTTCGGAGTTCTGACATCCAAGCCTTCAGCGGACACTCAGCGAGATCAACCCCGACTGGAACAGCTTATCCTCGGCTAGTGCTTCTGACGTTTGCCGCTGGCTCTGATCTCTCTAGTCTAGTGGATAAACTTGACGTATAATTCGTCTTGTGTATAAGTCTATCTTTGGTCTCATTAAACTATAGTTTGTTCCATGGCTAAAAAAAAAAAACAAAACAAACGTTTTTTGAAGTTTAATAACTTTAAATATTTTAGGCTATTTAACTTTAACAACATTTTTTTACATTATCTTCACTATATGAACATTAAAATAAAATGACTCAGCCGTGTCTCTGTTTGATAAATGTAAATAAAAATCAATGTTTCATATCTTTTAAATGAAAACAAAAAGATCGTGTTCATTTATTTAATGCAGTGAAGAGAATCGCGTTGTCTGCCCCACATGGCAATAGGCTAATATGTTGATTTTTTTTTTTTTAATGAAGAGTGTTTTATAAAATATTTCGTTTTATTGTTAACGAAAAGAGGCAGATTTGTAGCATATTTCGTTTTATTGTTGCCTAAAATATATAGAGAGAGATAACAGGAGCAGCCAGAGTGTGCTAAATGAAGCGATCAAGTACGCTCTGTTCCATTTGCAGAAGAACCGGACTTGCCCAACATTATGAAGCTGCAGACTCGGATCCTGCATCTACAGTCCCCCACAGAGCTCCCCACCGAGAGTCCCGCAGTCTCAGACCCTCGTTTTTGGAACACAGCGCCTCCTGCTGTTCGAAAGATCGTATAACACCCGCACACAGAGTACAGCGCACGCTTATCCAAATGCGATTAAAAACAATATGATGCAATTTTACGGTCTCTAAATAAATGATGGAATAGCCTACAACAGTCTATGCCCGATAGCACATGTTTTATGATGTTTCAAAAAAAAAAAAAAGTGTTTGCAAATGTTACCTTCATGTTGCACTGCTCTGTTGAAGTGTCCCATGGAATGTTTTTTAAACTTTGGACAACTTTGTAGGTTTGAAATATATGGGGGCACAAAATGGGCAGTGAAAATCACTGCAGCATTTATGACATTGACATATCTACAAAAAGTCCATGGTTAAAGGCTATCGTTAGCTATATATGAATAATTGAGAAACGGCTAATGAGTGAGGTCCGCTCAGACCCGCCTACCTCTCTCCAGCTCGACCAATAGAGTTTGAGGCTTGGCTACTGGAAAAGCCATGCTTTAATCATAGACTGTAAAAGGCTTTAATGCATAAATCCCCGATTGCCGTGAAAGGGGAGCGCGCTTTGACCACTTTGTGATGCGCGAGCAGAGCCTTGGGCAAAGAAAGGGTCTATTAGTAACCGGGAGCACTTTTGCGCGGACACGAGACTCGCATATAAATTTGACGTCCCGATCGTTTTGGATGGGGAGCGTTTTATGATCGCCCTGCATTTGTGAAAACTCCTCAGGGGGCTTTCACACTGGCAGTTTAGTTCGGAACGGGGCACGGTTCGCATGAAAAAACACTAATGTGCGCACACTGGGTACCGAACCCGAGACTACCTGGAGGAGGTGGTCTGAGTTCGGTTGCTCTGGAACCGTACCACGGTTCGCGTGAATGTGAAAGCAACACGGATTCGGGCGTGCACTTGTTCAGGAAGTAAAGTATCCTGCGCATGCGTTTTAGCTTATTGTGATGTATTCAGTTAAATAAAACACTTGTAAGGGATGATAATGTTGATGATTTACCTTGGATATGAGCGAGAGTGATATTGCAGTGTATTCGTGCATTGCGCGTGGAATCAGAGCAACACATTTGGAAATCCACTGTCTCCTCAAAAGAGTCCGTTTGCAAGCAGCAGAAGTCCACCTATGACACACGCATAGTAAACCTGTATTGTTCACTCAACTGCTCATAATAGCAGCAAATTAATAAAAAACACAATATTTACCCACGTTCTGCTTTCTACCATATGCGCCGCACATGTTTGCGATGACGTAAGATGCACGCAAACGCACCAGGGATCGATAGAATCAAGTTTAGGTGTGAAACCAGACCAACACTGCAGGGGCGGCGGGAACAAACGTGCTCGGGCTCAGACCGCGGCTCAACGAGCCCAGTGTAAAAGCCCCCTAACACACGGGCGGTGCTCGGGAGAGGCATGTGTTAGTAAGCGTGAGCGGGCACGCGAGTTACGTTCATAATACCGGCCGAGTGTTCAGACAGGGCTGCCAACTCTCACGCAATTGAGCTAATTTTCACGCTCTCACGTCACCCCCCCCCCCCCCCGATTCCTCAGCGCTAAAGTGTTAAGCAAGCCAGTCGGCAAAATACCTGAAAGATAAGTTTATCTATAAATCCACCAGTTGAGCCACTCGCGATCGACTAGTTTTACCGCAAATTAGTTAAATATCTTCTAATCTAGTCTCAGAGCGATCGTGCATACGAGACAGATCTGAGCTCCTGAACGGCGCGGAACGCAAAACCAGGACTGGAGTCAAAGCCAATTCCTCTCTGCACTCTAAGCGTTCTGTTATCACTCCGATTAAATCCACTACGGGTTTTCCAGTCTCACTCACAGGAAAAACTGATCCGGTGTTTGCGTGAGTGCACACATTTCTCAAAACACCCAGCACAAACAGAATGCCTTTTCTTAAAGTCTTGTGCTGTTTTATGAAGGCAAAAATCAATATCATGGTTTCGTTTTTTAGTTAATTGGCAAAATATAACTCTAGAGACATTCATGTTAGTTAATACATTCTCATATGTTTGGCTAAAGTCAGATTCGGAAATCGGGTCCTCAGCGCATCAACTCCTTCATGAACAACACGCTTTACAATCTACGCCACTGTTACTGTCTCGGCACGGGTGTGTTTGTTTAAAGACAGGCACTAAAGGAGGCTTTAGTGCAATAGGCTATGCTCCCCCGCCCCCGGAGAAATCTCACGCCAAACTGAAACTCAAAAATTGGCAGTTCAGAGTCCGTGACAGAGCGCGCAGAGAGTGGCACAAACCTGTGGACACATTTCTTATATTACATCCAACACTCGAGTGGGCTCTGAGTGACACGGAAGTGCTTGTGTGTAGGGGTGAACACTGTGGGCACTTTCTCTAAAACACCATCGGCATAAGCCGGATAACCAGACATAACACTCTTTTTAGATTTCTCTCGGTCACCGTGAAAACTGTGTGCAGGCGAGAGGGTTGAGTTACCGGCTCGTTTGCTGCTAAATGAACCACTGCAGTCGCCTGTGTGAAGAGGACTGACGGGGAAATGAGCTTTGACAGCGGGACTCGACCGTCTCTCTCTTCCTCCTACTGTCGCTAGAACACACCGCAACAACAACAACACTGTTATCTGCGAAATGGTTTTATTCACTCAATATTGTATTTAAAAAAGTAGACATCACTTTTGATTTGTAAAATTTTTTTTTTACTGTCAACTTCAGTTCATCAATGTACCTTACAAAATATTACAAATAAATCCAATAATACAAACAATCCTTTAGTGGATTCACACTGATTCAATACGAGCCCCTGTTGGAGAAACAAGAAGGATTGAGATGAAATGAAGGTTTCCAGCAGCTGAGATCTCGAACATGCATGAACATGGCACTACGTGTATAAACTTCTTGTTTTCTTTATGTACAATAAGCAGAATAATTAAAACAAAAATAAAATGAGCGTGAGAATTGGGACGTAGCGTCAGGAAACGTCACAATGGTTCCTGACGCTACGTACGCCAACTTCCATCACCCGTGAACGTACGTCGATCGTTGCCGGAAGTCAGATATTTTCATTTATAAAGTTTTAAATATGTATATTTTTACAATACTGACTGGAGCCGGATGGATTACTTTTGTAAAGGATGTATGCACATTTTTGTGACTTGAAGGAGCTGGACCCCATTTCTTCACATTATATCCACTGAAGGGTCTAAGACATTTTCTAAAATAACTGAAAATGTGTTCGTCTGAAACAAGATTGACATATGCATCTCGAACAGCTCGAGGGTGAGTAATGCAAGGGTTAAATATCATTTTTGGCTGAACTATCCATTTAAACACTTAAGCTGCACACCTAGTGCTGCTCACGATAACCAGTACGATCGGCAGAAACATGTTTAATCTTCCCAGATGGGATCGAGATTGAGACATTCCTGATCACACGAGTGTGGAAAACATCGGAGGAATATAGAGATCAGCAGTGCTGGTGGGATTTGCATATTTCACTCACTCACTGGTCGAATCAGATTTCAGACAGACGGTCACAGTATTTCACTCTGAAGATTTGACGGTGACCACTCACACACACACACACACACACACACACACACACACACACAGTACACGCACAAATCAACACGCGGCTCATAAACACTTCCTGCATTATTATTACTGTACACAAACACACTGTTTAAAGACATTTCAGTCTAGTCATCTGTTTCCCATGAACAATAGCATGCACACGTGTCTGAGCCACACACACACACACACTTCTAGAGAAGGTTCAGTTCATCAAGGGGATTCATGAAATAATGGACAGAAAACAATATACAAATACTGACTTTGAAATTAATTGAAAAGAATTCTCTTGCATTCTTAAATGAGGCAGAAAAAGAAACGGTGTTCATGCAAATTACAATCACATTTGATCGTTATTATATCTGGACAATGATGAACTTAACAAAACAAAAGGCCATCATAAGTTTTATGGTTCTTAAAAAGTTTTAAACCCCTGATTAGTGAAAGAACATCCCAGAATCCCACTCTGAAGGCCAGACCCAGATCAGCTATGAGATGTTCTGACCCAGATCAGCTGTGGGATGTTCTGACCCGGATCTGATGTTCTGACCCGCATCAGCTGTGAGACGTCCGGTCCTGGATGGCGTGGACCCTCTGAGCGAGAGTTCTGAATGTGGGTCGGTCGCTCGGCTCTGTGGCCCAACACTCCTTCATCAGCGCCTGGATCTGCAGCAGAACCACAGGAGAAACACAGGAGAACATGATCATCTCGAGATCTGAGTTTGATGCTGCTGGGCGGTAAACCGGTTCATACAGATTATTGTTATGATATGAATGTTTAATGTAGTGGTGTATGTGCTTTATCAGCACTGGTAACGCAGCACCACTGTGTGTGTGTGTGAGAGGGTCTTCCCCTGTTCACTGGTGATGCTCAGGTGTGTGTGTTACTGAGACTCTGCCACCACTAATAGATCTCCAGAAGGCATCGATAAAGAGATGAAAACCACAAGTTTCCACACACTCACACACACACACTCAGGCCCTTAAGGCAACAGCCAGAAACATGGAGCGAAACTGGAAGAAAACTAAACCAAAAGGTATTTCACATTTCATGGAAGGAGAGCTCGACTGCACACAGACGTATCTGACCGGCATCAGACTGCAGCAGTAAACGAAGAGATGTCTTATCGATCACAAGTTCAGTATGGCGTACCACAAGGCTCAGTACTGTTCACTCTGTACATGCTACACACACACACACACTTGGGGTTGTAATTTATGATCAATTGAACTTCACACACTGCTAGAACTGCCCAGTCCTGCAGATTTGCCTAAGCTCAACATTAGGAGGATCAGGCCCTTCCTATCAGATCACGCTCCACAACTCCTGCTCCGATCGCTTGTTCTCTCCAGACTCCTGTACTGGTGTCGGGGTCGGTCTCACCGGTGCCGTCTGACCTCTACAGCTGATCCAGATACTGCAGCCAGAGCGGTGTATAATGAGCCGAGAGAGCACACGTCACTAAACTGCACTGGTTAAACTCACCGTCACTGACGTTCACCTACAGAACAACCCCTGGCTCTGCTCCCTCTCACCTGAACTCACGACTGCAGACGTATGGGTCATCCAGAAACTCTCTGTTAGTGAATGTCTACTTGTGCTACCATCTCAAAGAGGCACTAAACCTTCACCATCACTTCCTGCTGGAGGAATGATCTGGAACTGAACCAGAGCTGCGGAGTCAGAGGTCACTTCAAGAAACTGCTGAAGACGTGTCTTTTTCGACAGCACTTGATTCAGTGGTACGAACACTTTCTCTTCTGTTCTATTCTTAAAGAAAAAAAAAGAAACGCATTAATTTAAACTGAGGGGTTACAGCACTTACGTATTGTTATCTACTGTTAGTTTCACTGCTTCTATTGTTCTCTTTTGTAAGTCGCTTTAGATAAAAGTGTCTGCTAAATGAATAAATGTAAATGTACACACACTCACACACACAAACGCCTGCACACACACACTCAAACGCGCATCACTAACTCTTAACTCTCGCGATCAGTGTTCTCACAGGTTCATATTTTTAAAGTTAGTTAATTCACGCCCATTGCAATGATCATCAGTTATTAAAACTAACTTTAGCGGGACGATAACTTTATTCTAGAGCTGCCATAAAGCCAAAACAGTCTCTGTTACTGTAATTTTCTATTATCACTGTAAAGCAGCTTTGGAACGATCTACAATGTTAAAGCGCTATATAAATAAACATGAATTCATGACCAGTTCAAGTCAGTTCCCAGAAACACCCAGTCATGCTTGATTAATACACTGTGAAAATTATTTTAAATACCGTGATATAAATGTTTGTCCGCCCATCACGATTGTGAGGATTGTGTGTGTGTGAAAGGCTTTACCTCAGCGGGACAGCCCTCGGGAGACGGCAGGCGGTAGTTCCTCTTCAACAGGTCGATCAGGTGGTAGACGATCATCTGACCCTGTTTGTCTTCGCCCATCTGCTCCATAAACACCTGGAACCGCAACAGCACACACACACACACACACACACACACACACACACACGCTGAGAAGTGTGCAGAGTGGGACTTATATGTGTTACCTATGAAAATGTGTTTCTAGGTTATAGCTAACGAAGCCAGTCATATTTTAATGTTTAAATTATTCATTTACACTATGACGGTGTAATCGCAGGTGTTGAGAGGATCACACACACACACACACACACACAGATCTGCATCGGGTCACTTACGGCTGGAGGACTGCAGCTTTTGTCACTGTATGTGAAGAGTTCATAGAGGACGACTCCGAAACTCCAGACGTCTGACGCCACGCTGAACTTGCTCTCGGTCAGAGACTCCGGGGCGTACCTTCATCACACATCATCATCATCATCATCATCACCTCACTAACGCATCACCGCACCCGGTACGCCCGCGTGACGGACACTCACCAGAAGATGGGGCTCTCTCCGGGGCTCGCGCACTGTGTTAATACTCCTTATCCTGAGGCAGGACTTTAGTCAGGCCGAAGTCTTCGATCTTCACGTGAAACTCGCTCTCCACCAGGATGTTCCTCGTGGCCAGATCTCTGTGGACGTAACGCTTCGACGCCAGTAGTAGTCATCCTACACACACACAGACACACACACGAACACGCGTCACGTCATTCTTACTGAGTGAGTGAGTGTGTGAGTGAGTGTGTGTGTGTGTGAGTGAGTGAGTGTGTGTGTGAGGAACCTCACCTTACAGATCTGAGCTGCGTACAGCAGGAGCTTCATATGATCGAAACGCTCCTTGTTTTTGGAAAGATAATCTCTCAAACTCCCGAACGGCAGGAACTCCATGACACAGACGCAAGTTCTTACGACCTGCAGAGAGAGAGGTTGATTTTAGAAAAAAAAAATGATTTAACAAAACAATTGAACTAAATCATCTATACATTTACATTTACTCATTTAGCTGACTTACAATTGCTCTATATGTCAGAGGTCACACGCCTCTGGAGCAACTAGGGGTTAAGTGTCTTGCTCAGGGACACATTGGTGTCTCACAGTGGATTGGAACCCGAGTCTCTCACACCAAAGGCATGTGACTTATCCACTGCACCATCACCACCCCAATACAAACAACTTCAAATCAATACCATATCCAAACTCTGATTCTCCTGCAGGTCCAGCACAGATGATGTTATTATATTTAAAAGAGTCTGTCAGTCAGTGGTTTATAGGACTTGTTCACACCAACTCCAGCTTTTATAAAAGCTTTGAACGAAGTACAACATCATGACCATCTATCCTTCATTCTATTTCTCTTTGTGATGAACGTGCAAGTTTGGCTTGTCCAACAATAAAATTAATTAACTGCCCTTTTAATCCCAAAATAAACATTAATTAAACATGAATGAAAAACTACTCACTCCCGCACGCGCACAGAGACAGAAGAGAGACGTACGTGTGTGTGTGTGTGCCGCCTCAGGACCAGCATGCATCACTCTCACCTGCGCTGTAACACACGCCCTTGTCATCTGACGATGTTGTCGTGTTGCAGTGATCGCAGGATCTCGATCTCCCGCTCAAAGTCACGCAGGTGTTCAGCTGAACTGTGCTGAAGCTTCTTCACCGCCACCACCTCACCTGTGAGGAAGAGGAGGAGGAGTGAGGAAGAGGAGGAGGAGTGAGGAAGAGGGGAGGAGGAGGAGTGAGGAAGAGGAACGTGGAGGAGTGAGGAAGAGGAACGTGGAGTGAGTGAGAGAGGAGGAGGAGTGAGGAGAGGAGGAGGAGTGAGGAAGAGGAGGAGTGAGGAGAGAGGAGAGTGAGGAAGAGGAGGAGTGAGGAAGGAGGAGGAGTGAGGAAGAGGAGGAGGAGTGAGGAAGAGGAGGAGGAGTGAGGAAGAGGAGAGAGTGAGGAAGAGGAGTGAGGAAGAGGAGTGAGGAGAGAGGAGGAGTGAGGAAGAGGAGGAGGAGTGAGGAAGAGGAGGAGGAGTGAGGAAGAGGAGGAGTGAGGAAGAGGAGGAGAGTGAGGAAGAGGAGGAGTGAGGAAGAGGAGGAGTGAGGAAGAGGAGGGAGTGAGGAAGAGGAGGAGTGAGGAAGAGGAGGAGGAATGAGGAAGAGGAGGAGTGAGGAGAGAGGATGAGGAAGATGAGGAAGAGGAGGAGTGAGGAAGAGGAGGAGTGAGGAAGAGGAGGAGTGAGGAAGAGGAGGAGTGAGGAAGAGGAGGAGTGAGGAAGAGGAGGAGTGAGGAAGAGGAGGAGTGAGGAAGAGGAGGAGTGAGGAAGAGGAGGAGGAGTGAGGAAGAGGAGGAGGAGTGAGGAAGAGGAGGAGTGAGGAAGAGGAGGAGTGAGGAAGAGGAGGAGGAGGAAGAGGAGGAGTGAGGAGGAGGAGTGAGGAAGAGGAGGAGGAGTGAGGAAGAGGAGGAGTGAGGAAGAGGAGGAGGAGTGAGGAAGAGGAGGAGGAGTGAGGAAGAGGAGGAGTGAGGAAGAGGAGGAGTGAGGAAGAGGAGGAGTGAGGAGGAGGAGTGAGGAAGAGGAGGAGTGAGGAAGAGAGAGTGAGGAAGAGGAGGAGTGAGGAGGAGGAGTGAGGAAGAGGAGGAGTGAGGAGGAGGAGAGGAGGAGGAGTGAGGAAGAGGAGGAGTGAGGAGGAGGAGGAGGAGGAGTGAGGAAGAGGAGGAGAGTGAGGAGGAGTGAGGAAGAGGAGGAGGAGTGAGGAAGAGGAAGTGAGGAGGAGTGAGGAAGAGGAGGAGTGAGGAAGAGTGAGGAAGAGGAGGAGTGAGGAAGAGGAGGAGTGAGGAAGAGGAGGAGGAGTGAGGAAGAGGAGGAGTGAGGAAAAGGAGGAGAGCTCTCACCTGTGCTGTCCTGCAGTGGGTCATAGCGGCACTTCTCCACACTGCCGAAGTTACCCTGCACACACACACACACACACACACACACACACACACACACACACACGGGAGTCACAGGCTGAAGCGGGACAGCTGAGGGGAGTGTCGAGGTTGGGAAATGGACACTTGTTATAAGATGAAAGCGTGTATTCCTCTGTGTGTGTCAGCATGAGTGTAAAGCGCTGGAGCGAGAGACTGTGTGTATCAGTGTACTGGCCCCGCAGCTCTTAAAGTGACAGCGCTGATATTCCTCCGTCTCTATAATCACACTCATCACACAACAGGACACTGAGAACACACACCTGCTCTTCACTGAACTGCAGTTTCTGAACCTGAAAATCTTAAAACACCGTTTATATCAGCCGTATCTTTGTTCAGTTGTGTCTATTGGTTGCGATTGCTAATGTTGAATTTGTTCTTTTTTAATCACAAAGTGTTTTATTTACTAATAACAGTGTGTATTAGTCGGGGCTAGTGGTTCTTCTATGGTGTTTAACCCTCAGCGCAAAACGCCTCGGTGTAAGAGTTCTTCAGCTCATGATGTTCAGTTCTCCAATAACTCAGTCTACGTGAATGATATCTACTGGTTTTTATGTTATTGGAATTGAAATTAGGAATCGATAAGAATCATAACAGTTAAACTCAAACGATACCCAACCCTAGTCATGATGATGATGAGGTCACCTTGCCCAGCAGCTGGAGGAAGATCAGGTGTCTGGCCTCAAACTGAGTGGGTTCCTGATTCTCAAAGGCTCCAGCGAAACCCACCGGCCGGTTCCTGCTCGGCAGCGTCTCGCTCTCCACCAGCAGCTCGTAGTCTGAGGAGCACAGGAGCGCAGGAGTGAGCGCTACGCTCAGCTAACGTCTGGTGCACGCTCGTGTGATTAGCTCACCTGGCGTGAAGAGGCTGTTGAGGTCTCGGGATCACGGCTCTGAACGAGGGCCGGTGCAGCGGCTCGTGAGTCCATGCAGCTGTTGATCACGCTAGCCAGTTCAGTCCACTTCGGCGCCGGGAGCTGGTGCTTATCCTCGTAGAACAGCAGCTTCTGTGGGACAGAGAGAGACGTTAGCTGCAGCCAATCACGCAGGACAGGGACCGTTAGCTGCAGCCAATCACGCACCAGCACGAGAGGGGGACCGTTAGCTGCAGCCAATCACGCAGGACAGGGACCGTTAGCTGCAGCCAATCACGCACAGCACAGAGAGGGACCTGTTAGCTGCAGCCAATCACGCAGGACAGGGACCGTTAGCTGCAGCCAATCACGCAGGACAGGGACCGTTAGCTGCAGCCAATCACGCGCAGCACAGAGAGGGACCGTTAGCTGCAGCCAATCACGCAGGACAGAGACCGTTAGCTGCAGCCAATCACGCACAGCACAGAGAGGGACCGTTAGCTGCAGCCAATCACGCAGGATTACTCTTGATTACTCTTTTCATGTTTATATATACACACACACACACACACACACACACACATATATGTAGAGTTCAGATGCAAAAGCCTCTAAGTGCAATTTGAAATTTTCTTCTAAGATTGTTCATTTTTATCAAGCTTGTATATTTAAGTTCAGTAATTTCACTTAAATGACAATTAATAACAAATTTTCATTGTCATTTAAGTGAAATTACTGAACCTAAATATACAAGCTTAATAAAAATGATCATTCTAGAAGAAAATTTCAAATGGCACTTAGAGGCTTTTGCATCTGAACTCTTCATATACACACACACACACACACACACACCTAAAGGATTGTTAGGAACACACACTAACACTGTGTTTGACCCGCTTTCTGCCTCCAGAACTGCCTTAATTCTACGTGGCATTGATTCAACAAGGTGCTGAAAGCATTCTTTAGAAATGTTGGCCCATATTGATAGGATAGCATCTTACAGTTGATGGAGATTTGTGGGATGCACATCCAGGGCACGAAGCTCCCGTTCCACCACATCCCAAAGATGCTCTATTGGGTTGAGATCTGGTGACTGTTACCCCTTTTCCACCAAAAAATAACTGGTTCAGAAACTGGTGCTGGTTCCTGTTTGGAACCTGTTTGTTTTTCCACAGACTAGAGCACCCTGGGAACGACGTCGTTACGTCACGGTGTTACGTTGCCATACGTCTTAGCTAGAAACTCTTGCAAATACAACATTACTTTAGTCTTTAAATCTTTTCGTTTGATATGTAATATATTCTCATAAGTTTTCTTTTTTGCTTATAATGTCTTCAATAAAAATTTTTAAAAAATAGAAACGCTTGCGCCAACTTCAAGCATAACAATTACAAAGGCGGACTCCATCGTGTTTCTGCAAATGTTTCTCTCTGGCTTTGCGATCCTTTATTATGGTCAGAAAAGATGTTTGAGAACACATCTAAACCCGCCCCAGCCCCGACGCAAGCATGACGTGGTAAAAGAACGGTTCTAGTCCAGCAAAGATTTGGTGCCGCTTTGGAACCGGTTCTCCTGGCCGAGACCGATTCTTTGGCTGTCGAAACACAAAGAGAACTCGTTCGTGACGCAAGCACCGGCTCCGAACCGGCTCTCAAAATGCTTTGGTGGAAAAGGGGCTAATGGGGGCCATTTTAGTTCAGTCAACTCATTGTCATGTTCAAGAAACCAATTTGAAACTGATTGGAGCTTTGTGACATGGTGCATTATCCTGCTGGAAGTAGCCATCAGAGGATGGGGACATGGTGGCCATAAAGGGATGGACATGGTCAGAAAGCGATGCCCAATTGGCACTAAAGGGACTAAAGTGAGCCAAGAAAACATCCCCCACACCATTACACCACCACCACCAGCCTGCACAGTGGTAACAAGGCATGATGGATCCATGTTCTCGTTCTGTTTACGCCAAATTCTGACTACCATCTGAATGTCTCAACAGAAATCGAGACTCATCAGACCAGGCAACATTCTCCAGTCTTCAACTGTCCAGTTTTGGTGAGCTCTTGCAAATTGTCGCCTCTTTTTCCTATTTGAGGTGGAGATGAGTGGTACCTGGTGGGGTCTTCTGCTGTTGGTTGTGTGTGTTGTGTCTTCTTCACAAATGCTTTGCTGCATACCTCGGTTGTAACGAAGTGGTTATTTCAGTCAAAGTTGCTCTTCTATCAGCTTGAATCAGTCGGCCCATTCTCCTCTGACCTCTCGCATCAACAAGGCATTTCGCCCACAGGACTGATGCACACTGGATGTTTTTCCCTTTTCACACCATTCTTTGTAAACCCTAGAAATGGTTGTGTGTGAAAATCCCAGTAACTGAGCAGATTGGTAAATACTCAGACACCAACAACCATGCCACGCTCAAAATGGCTTAAATCCCCTTTCTTTCCCATTCTGACATTCAGTTCAGGAGATTGTCTTGACACCCCTAAATGCACTGAAGCAACTGCCATGTGATTGGTTGATTAGATGTTGCACAGTTTGCCTCACCTTGCAGGAGTCGAGGGCCGCGGAGTGGATGTTCTCCTCCACAGTAAATCTCCCACAGCGTCGTGCCGAAACTCCACTTATCCGCCGCTCAGACTCAGACTCCTGCTGTCCTGCACACACTCGGGGGGAACCCATGGGATGCGCTCCAGCAGAACTCCACACACACACACCACACACACACACACACACACACACACACACACACACACACACACACACACACACACACACACACACACACACACACACAGGGACAGTTGAGAGGAACCCATGGGATGCGCTGCCAGCAGAACTACACACACACACACACACACACTCACACTCTCTGGGCTGGACTGTGATGCTGATTCCCGGGTCACTGAGTTTGATGAACGGTGGCGTTCCGCTTTCCGGTCCTCCCACCGGGTCACCAGAACATTCCTGGCACACACGTTCCCGTGGATCAGGTTCTTCTCCTCCTGCGGATCAGATCAGGGTGAGGTGAGAGTGTGTGTGTGTATGAGAGAGTGTGTGTGTGTGTGTGTTAGTCACCAGGTGGTGTCAGAGCCCAGGCCAGCTGCTTCACTGCCTCCAGCTTCCAGGTGATGTTGATGCTGCCTGCGGTTCCGCTTCAGGTACGTGTCCCAGAGAGCCGAAGGCGCACGTACTCCCTGCACCATGATGTCTGCAACACACACACTCACTCACAGACCTTCATAAAACACGTGTGTGTGTGTGTGTGTGTGTGTATGTGTATGTACTGTCACGTTCTTCTGCGCACACACACACGCCGTAGTTCAGCAGCAGGTGTTTGTGGGATAGCTGGCTCACTCATGCTGGCCGACTGGGAAGAGACGACTGTCACAGAGAGAGGAATGCCATGTCTCACACACATCACAATCATCACAACACACACTCGTCACAACACACACTTTCCCACAGTACCTCAGTGTAGTTGCGGTGGCTCTTGTCCAGAACCTTCAGCACGACGTCCATCTTGTGTATCTCTCCGTAATCTCCTTCGCTCACGCCCGCACGCCCCGGAAGACCTGCGTGAACGTGCCCTGACCCAAACTCTCCCTCTGAACACACACACACACACACACACACACACACATCAGACCTACGTGAACGTGCCCTGACCCAAACTCTCCCTCTGAACACACACACACACACACATCAGACCTACGTGAACGTGCCCTGACCCAAACTCTCCCTCTGAACACACACACACACATCAGACCTACGTGAACGTGCCCTGACCCAAACTCTCCCTCTGACACACACACACACACATCAGACCTACGTGAACGTGCCCTGACCCAAACTCTCCCTCTGAACACACACACACACATCAGACCTACGTGAACGTGCCCTGACCCAAACTCTCCCTCTGAACACACACACACTCAGACCTACTGTGAACGTGCCCCTGACCCCAAACTCTCCCTCTGAACACACTAGGGCTGCAACAACGAATCGATTAAATCGATTAAAATCGATTTCTAAAAGAGTTGGCAACGAATTACATTATCGATTCGTTGCGTCGCACGAACACGGAAATGTTTGAATATAAAAAAAAGTTTGAGTTGAGCGCGAGCACTCTCGGTCTCTCTCACGCACTGTCGCTCAATCGCGGAGTTCACATTTGTCAAACGAGAGAGACCGAGTGTGTCCGTGATGATCGCGACGCGTAGCGAGAGACCGAGTGTGTCCGTGATCACGAGAGAGAGAGAGACCGAATGTGTCCGAGATCGCTCACGCGGGAGCGAGAGAGAGACCGAGTGTGTCGTGATCACGAGAGAGAGACCGAATGTCGTGATCACGAGATGAGAGACCGATGATGCGTGATCATCAGAGAGAGACCGAGTGTCGTGATCACGAGAGAGAGACCGAATGTGTCCGAGTCTTCGAGATCGCTCATGCGGAGCGAGAGACCGAGTGTGTCCGTGATCACGTGATGAGAGAGAGAGAGAAGGAGCAGAGAGAGAGAGAGAGAGAGAGAGAGAGAGAGAGAGAGAGAGACCGAATGTGTCCGTGATCACGAGAGAGAGAGAGAGAGAGAGAGAGAGAGAGAGAGAGAAGAGAGAGAGAGAGAGAGAGAGAGACCGAATGTGTCCGAGATCACGAGAGAGAGAGAGAGAGAGAGAGAGAGAGAGAGAGAGAGAGAGACAGAGAGAGAGAGACCGAATGTGTCCGAGATCGCTCACGGGAGCGAGAGAGAACTGAGTGTCGTGATCACGAGAGAGAGACCGAATGTGTCCGAGTCTCCAGATCGCCCATGCGGAGCGAGAGCCAAGTGTGTCCGTGATCACGAGAGAGAGAGAGAGAGAGAGAGAGAGAGAGAGAGAGACCGAGTGTGTCCAGATCGCGCATTAGAGAGACTGAGTGTGTCTGAGCATTAGTAATTTGGTACATACTAGACATTCTCTGATACTAGTAATACATAATTAGGCATATAAGATATAAATAAAAACAACAATTAAATTCTTACCACTGAATTAGCAAACTGATTTGAATCAGATAGACAGATGAAAACACTTTCTTGTCTGTCCAAGTAGCCTACCACTACAAAGGGGAATATTTTTCCACAATTTGCAGCACTGAATTGTTCAAACTTCACTCTAAATGACTCAGAGAAACTTCACTATATGCTCGGAAAGGATGAGCGGAAAAATACCTTAAACAATAGGAGATGGTCAATCCATTGTATTTGATATTACTTTATATTGTATTCATATTTTATATTCATTGTATTTATAATTAATATTAGGATAAATTTGAGATATTATCTTCTGATATAATTATTATTATTGCTATTATTATTACCTAATATAGGTAAAATGATCATAAGTGCATTTGCTTGTTAAAAAGTTTCAAACATTTTGTTAAAGATTATAACATCTTTGACAAAAACAAAACACAACACAGTCCAAAGTTTGTGAGTGTGAGTTTGTGAGTGTGTGCAAGTGTGGTGTAGAGAACAAGTTCTGACGTTCAAACAAATCCTGTTAAGTTTTCTGATTGGTATTTTTCTGTATTTTTTTTTAATCATTTAATTGTTCTGACAGCTCATTTTTGTGCACTTTATTTTTTAAAAAGCCTATATATTTGGCAGATGTAAAGCATACATGTGTATGTTTTTTGTTAGTCCATTTTTTTGCTCTGGATTTTTTTCACTGAATTTGCACCTTTTAATTCTGTTTTTAATAAAGGATTGGAAATTAATGGTTTTTTTATCCGATTTCATTCGATTAATCGACAAATTAATTCGACAGATTAATCGATTATTAAAATAATCGTTAGTTGCAGCCCTAGAACACACACACACACACATCAGACCTGCGTGAACGTGCCCTGACCCAAACTGTGTGTGTGTGTGTGAGACTCACAGTCTCCAGGTCCTCCTTGTGGATCTTGTGGAAGATCATCTGGTTGACGTGTTTGAACTCAGAGGGCGAGAGGAGCGCGTCAGAGCTCTGGCTGTTCCTGCACACCAGCAGGTTGGATTTATCTAGAGTTGGACACACACACACACATCACCTCCTGCCCAGAACACACACATGTATATGGAATATCTGTGTTCCAGTTCCAGAGATATCGACATCAACTAGCTTTATCGCTATTATTGTGGGAACACTAATTATTATCAAGAGGAGAATCTTTACAGGTATGATCGTAATGATAATTTGTGTGTGTGTGTGTGCGAGTGTGTCACCTTTGCTGCGCGCGGACAGCAGCGGCTCAGCTGGAACACGTGTGTGTGTGTGTGTGAGTTCATGCGTGTGTGTATCACCTTTGCTGCGCGGACAGCAGCGGCTCAGCTGGAACACGGTGTGTGTGTGTGTGTGTGAGTTCATGTGTGTGTGTGTGTATCACCTTTGCTGCACGGCGGACAGGCAGCGGCTCAGCTGGAACACGTGTGTGTGTGTGTGTGTGTGTGTGTGTGTGTGTGTGAGTTCATGCGTGTGTGTATCACCTTTGCTGCGCGCGGACAGCAGCGGCTCAGCTGGAACACGTGTGTGTGTGTGTGAGTTCATGTGTGTGTGTGTGTGTATCACCTTTGCTGCGCGGCGGACAGCAGCGGCTCAGCTGGAACACGGTGTGTGTGTGTGTGTGTGAGTTCATGTGTGTGCGAGTGTGTCACCTTTGCTGCGCGGCGGACAGCAGCGGCTCAGCTGGAACACGTGTGTGGTGTGTGTGTGAGTTCATGCGTGTGCGAGTGTGTCACCTTTGCTGCGCGGCGGACAGCAGCGGCTCAGCTGGAACACGTGTGTGTGTGTGTGTGTGAGTTCATGTGTGTGCGAGTGTGTCACCTTTGCTGCGCGGCGGACAGCAGCGGCTCAGCTGGAACACGTGTGTGTGTGTGTGTGTGTGTGTGTGTGTGTGTGTGTGTAGTTCATGCGTGTGTGTATCACCTTTGCTGCGCGGCGGACAGCAGCGGCTCAGCTGGAACACGTGTGTGTGTGTGTGTGTGAGTTCATGTGTGTGTGTGTGTATCACCTTTGCTGCACGGCGGACAGCAGCGGCTCAGCTGGAACACGTGTGTGTGTGTGTGTGTGTGTGTGTGAGTTCATGCGTGTGTGTGTATCACCTTTGCTGCGCGGCGGACAGCAGCGGCTCAGCTGGAACACGTGTGTGTGTGTGTGTGTGAGTTCATGTGTGTGTGTGTGTATCACCTTTGCTGCGCGGCGGACAGCAGCGGCTCAGCTGGAACACGTGTGTGTGTGTGTGAGTTCATGTGTGTGTGTGTGTATCACCTTTGCTGCGCGGCGGACAGCAGCGGCTCAGCTGGAACACGTGTGTGTGTGTGTGTGTGTGAGTTCATGTGTGTGTGTGTGTATCACCTTTGCTGCGCGGCGGACAGCAGCGGCTCAGCTGGAACACGTGTGTGTGTGTGTGTGTGAGTTCATGTGTGTGTGTGTGTATCACCTTTGCTGCGCGGCGGACAGCAGCGGCTCAGCTGGAACACGTGTGTGTGTGTGTGAGTTCATGTGTGTGTGTGTGTATCACCTTTGCTGCGCGGCGGACAGCAGCGGCTCAGCTGGAACACGTGTGTGTGTGTGTGAGTTCATGTGTGTGTGTGTGTATCACCTTTGCTGCGCGGCGGACAGCAGCGGCTCAGCTGGAACACGTGTGTGTGTGTGTGTGTGAGTTCATGTGTGTGTGTGTGTATCACCTTTGCTGCGCGGCGGACAGCAGCGGCTCAGCTGGAACACGGTGTGTGTGTGTGTGTGTGAGTTCATGTGTGTGTGTGTGTATCACCTTTGCTGCGCGCGGACAGCAGCGGCTCAGCTGGAACACGTGTGTGTGTGTGAGTTCATGTGTGTGTGTGTGTATCACCTTTGCTGCGCGGCGGACAGCAGCGGCTCAGCTGGAACACGTGTGTGTGTGTGAGTTCATGTGTGTGTGTGTGTATCACCTTTGCTGCGCGGCGGACAGCAGCGGCTCAGCTGGAACACGTGTGTGTGTGTGTGAGTTCATGTGTGTGTGTGTGTATCACCTTTGCTGCGCGGCGGACAGCAGCGGCTCAGCTGGAACACGTGTGTGTCGGAGCGTAGCGCCTCCTTCTGGTAGCGTCGCAGTAACTCACTCAGACTGGTGAACCTGCTCTTCCCTCCGCTCAACATGAACTCTCCTGAAGCAGAGCGAACCACCAGACAGTGTTTGAACTCCAGCTGACCCTTGTGCTGCACACACACACAGGTTAGTTACTGCAGTGGATCAACCATGATATGCCACACACACACACACACCTCGAGGATGATATAACACACACACACCTCGAGGGTGAAGGACAGGTAGAACTGGTGGTAGTGTTTGGGGCTGCTCCTCAGGATATAAAGGCCTTTCTGATTCTCACAGCGACGCAAGCGACTGATGGCGAACTCCGTCCTGCGGGAACACACACCTCATTCATACATGTGTGCGTTATATTATATGGCCGTATGAAATGGTTTTTTTTTCCTAGGTGTGTGTGTAAGTTTGAGAGTGTGTGTGTGTGTGAGAGAGAGTGTGTGTGTGAAGCTGAACTACACAGGCCTGTAGCAGCTGATCTGCTCGGCCTCCAGGAGAGTGGCCCTCATTTATCAAAAGTGCGTACACCAAATTTCCAGCGTACACTCAAAACCACAGTGAGTTTAAGATTTCCCAGTATGGACGTGGGCGTACGGCTCGCTCTAATCCTACTTTTTCAGTTAGTGAGGAAATGCGCAGAAAAATTCCTAACACCACAAAACGCACTGACACTAAAATATATGATATATTATGACCCACTGTAAAACAAAAAAAACAAAAAAAAAACAACCACATAGTAATAATAACCTTCAGTGTTTATTTGTGTGACTTTATCAAAGCGTTTGATTTGGAAGCATGTGTATTCCTTCAGCTGCGAGCCTGTGCGCTTTACCCTGACGCTTCAGGATCATCCCGGCAGGAGCACACGGACTCGCTTCGGTAATGAAAGGCTTTCAATGACCAAAAAATAATTCAGAATGACAAAATAATAAAAAATACATTCTTCTTCTTTTAAATGATAATAATAATACAAATAATAATAACGACATCCTTCTTCTAAATAACAATAAGCATCATTAATACAAGTCATAATAATAACAAGAATATTACAAATTGTCAGGCAATTATTAATGTGAATGAACGGTACTTCACATCACATCATCATCATCATCATCATCATCATCATCATCATCATTCATCATCATCATCATCATCATCATCACTATTATACATGTGACGTGATTTTAAAATTGAATGCTAATTTTTAAACACTTGCTGTAAAATAATGCATTGTGATAGGTCATTTCAGCTCCTCGTCGGAGAAGTTTCTGTTCTTTGCCGTCTTCCGTGTGTCCATGGCGTAAAATGAGGGTGTGGGGGAGGCGGAGACTTGAATATTTAGGGGCGTGTTATTCTAATGACGATCGTTTACGGCCGTGGGATTTATCGAGGGCAGGTTCACAGCTTCATAAATCAGGCGGTGAGAGGAGTGTAAGCATAATCTTACGCCAACATATACACCCGTTTCTACACAAGAATGATAAATGAGGGCCAGTGTGTGTGTGTGTGTGTGTGTGAAGCTGAACTCACGACACAGGCCCGTGGCAGCTGATCTGCATGGCCTCCAGGAGTCTAGGGGGCGCCACCTCTTTACACAGGTAGTGATGCGCGTCTGTGGTGAGTCTGTCAGTAGCCGTCGATCAGAGACACGAAGGACAGCGCTTCAGTCAGAGAACTGAACTCCAGCTCCTGTGGGAAACACACACACACACAGCTCAGACTAGAGGTCTTCTTGGATCCTAAAATATGTACACGACCCGAATCACTTCTTAGCCGAATACGACGTGCAGAAGAAAAAAAATTAAAAAAGAAAAACCCAACCCGATAAAATAAGACCCGAAGTCCGACCCAGAACCATTTAGGTGACTTACTTACCCGACTGACCCCAATGATGTGTGTGTGAGTTCAAGTGAGTGTGTGTTACCAGGATTTGACTGTCCTGTCTGTTAATGGAGACGATTCGGTTCTCCACAGATCCGTCTCTGCTGCCCTGCTTCACACTGATGTCGATGACCTCAGAGAAATCACAGTAAACCTGCAGATCCTGAACACACACACACACACACACAGAGAGAGAGAGTTCAGTTCATGATCAGTGTGTGTAGATGATCAGTGTGTGTAGATGATCAGTGTGTGTAGATGATCAGTGTGTGTAGATGATCAGTGTGTGTAGATGATCAGTGTGTGTAGATGATCAGTGTGTGTAGATGATCAGTGTGTGTAGATGATCAGTGTGTGTAGATG
>JAQIUQ010000885.1:10000-57500 GCA_030378365.1 Hybognathus amarus | reverse complement strand
GGAATATGGCATAAAACATGTGCGAATAAAGCAGCGTTTCTAAGCCATGAGTTTAAGAGAACAGAATCATCACTTCCTGTTGAACTGGCACTAAACATCAGCGATGACAGAGAGTCTCTCACTCACAAACAAACGAGCGCTAGCTTAACTCCGCTAGCGCTGTCGTGTTCTCTGGCGTTCGGGGAACACACTCCGTGTGTGTGGAGGGAATTACGCCCATTCACTCTGATCACACACTTCCACTCCACGCCATGTTGGAGAGACGCTGCGATGCCATTGGTCGGCTGGTTACTCCAGCTATCCAATCACAGCCTCCGCTGAGACGCACACGGTTTGAGGGATTTATTCACTAGATGTGTTTCTGTTTCTGTCGTAGTTTATGTGCTCGTCTTCTTATCGGATACTAATGATCCGCCTCAGTGTTCCACACACACACACACACACTCCTGGGCTGCGCCTGATGCAGATCTCCTCAGTGTTCACACACACACACACACTCACACACTCCTGGGCTGCGCTGAGTGCAGATCTCCTCAGTGTTCACACACACACATATACTTCTTTATTTGAATCCGCCAATCAAATTTCTTACAGATAGGGTTCAAATATTCTCAGAGATAACACAGCTTTGACACTCAAGGGTACATAAAACATCGCTTACGCCACACTGCACGGCTGCCTATCACAGCAGATATCGAACAAAACTTTGCCAGCTGTTTGGACTTTCTTTTTGGTAGCCCTGCCAGTCTCAGTCCGCTAACAGCCAGCTTGTGTACATGTCCCAGGCTGCCAAATATCAATGCCACAAACTTACATGCGTATCCCAGACCACTTATCTTTGCAAGGAGGGGTTGGTATTTAGTCATTTTTTCCAAAAAGGCTATGTCCATATACAAATCATACACACAACCTATTTCAAGGACTAGCACCTCCTTTTTATCTGTATCCATGAACACAATGTCAGGGGTGTTAGGGATGTTACAAAATACATCGTCAGAGCTGTTAAACCAGTCCGGTATTACTCGTGAGTGTTTATACCTAGGCATATTTTTTGGAAATATGTCTTGAACAGCACTTGCAATGAGGTCTACAATACGGTCATGGCGTGCTGTGTATAACCCTTTGTACACATTGCAGCCATTTACAATATGGGCAATTGACTCAAGGTGATCAGAGTTAGAGTGCATTATGCAGTGTGGGTGGTAGTTCTCAGGGTACCATAAAGCTAGGTTGTATCTGGTTGGTAACACCTGTAGTCTAGCCTTGACAGTGAAGTGAAGAATATCTTCCCCTATTGCAGCGTTTCTGTACATGGAGTGAGAGGTGGAATGATCAGCAAAATCAAGACATGCCAGTTTTCCCTGCATTTTTAGTCCAGTCCAGTGTTGTTTTGTGTCCATCTGTTTGATATTCATTAAAGATCTTCTTGCTGTTGTGCTCTGTAGTGTGTGTTGTGTTTCATTGTGACAGACTGTGGTCTTTACAGTAACAGATGGGTCTGTGACCACAGCGTCAGATACCTCTGGGGCAGTTTGTGAGTTACTTTGTGTCCACTGTAGTTTAACTGCCAATCTATTACACAAGTCGTTTAGGTCCGGCCAGTCTGAGCGGACTCCGAAACCCGCAGCTTGTGTGTCCAGTTTGCCGTTGCTTTTCCTCCTGAAGCCGAGGAAGCTGTCTTGATCACCGGTGGCCAGAGGGATTTTTCTCTTCCTAAAGTCCAGTAAGAGGGAAGCTCTGGCTAACTCTCTGACCGTGGCATCGTCGTTGTTAAGCATGCGGGTCAGGTGTGTTAGTCTTGTAATGGAATAAGTCCATTCCACATTTGGGAACCCCAGACCCCCTTCCTTGAGTGTGAGGAAGATTATGTCCCTGGTGGAGTGTGAATTCAGTCCCAGCCATTTCCTGACGGCTTCAACTGTTTTATTATTCATGTCTCGTAGGACATTTTGTGGAATGTGAATGTTTGCAAAGAGGTGTTGTATCTTTGCTAGAGCTACTTCTCTAATGGCCTCCAGTTTCATGACTACAGGTAGGGGGGAGGAGTCGATCGAAATCGATCCTGTTCTTAAAGGCGCACAATAACTCCTGTACCTGCTCACCCCACACACACACACACACACACACTCACCACACTCCTGGGCTGCGCTGATGCAGATCTCCTCAGTGTTCACACACACACACACACACACACACACACTCACCACACTCCTGGGCTGCGCTGATGCAGATCTCCTCAGTGTTCACACACACACACACACACACACACACTCACCACACTCCTGGGCTGCGCTGATGCAGATCTCCTCAGTGTTCACACACACACACACACACACACACACACTCACCACACTCCTGGGCTGCGCTGATGCAGATCTCCTCAGTGTTCACACACACACACACACACACTCACCACACTCCTGGGCTGCGCTGATGCAGATCTCCTCAGTGTTCACACACACACACACACACACACACACTCACCACACTCCTGGGCTGCGCCTGATGCAGATCTCTCAGTGTTCACACACACACACACACACACACTCACCACACTCCTGGGCTGCGCTGATGCAGATCTCCTCAGTGTTCACACACACACACACACACACTCACCACACTCCTGGGCTGCGCTGATGCAGATCTCCTCAGTGTTCACACACACACACACACACACACACACACATCACCACACTCCTGGGCTGCGCTGATGCAGATCTCAGTGTTCACACACACACACACACACACTCACCACACTCCTGGGCTGCGCTCATGCAGATCTCCTCAGTGTTCACACACACACACACACACACTCACCACACTCCTGGGCTGCGGCTGATGCACGATTCCTCAGTGTTCACACACACACACACACACACACTCACACACTCACCACACTCCTGGGCTGCGCTGATGCAGATCTCCCAGTGTTCACACACACACACACACACACACACACACACACACACACACACTCACACCACACTCCTGGCTGCGCTGATGCAGATCTCCTCAGTGTTCACACACACACACACACACACACACACACACACTCACCACACACTCCTGGGCTGCGCCTATGCAGATCTCCTCAGTGTTCACACACACACACACACACACACACACACACACTCACCACACTCCTGGGCTGCGCTGATGCAGATCTCCTCAGTGTTCACACACACACACACACACACACACATCACCACACTCCTGGGCTGCGCTGATGCAGATCTCCTCAGTGTTCACACACACACACACACACACACACACTCACCACACTCCTGGGCTGCGCTGATGCAGATCTCCTCAGTGTTCACACACACACACACACACACACACACACACACACACACTCCTGGGCTGCGCTGATGCAGATCTCCTCAGTGTTCACACACACACACACACACACACACACTCACCACACTCCTGGGCTGCGCTGATGCAGATCTCCTCAGTGTTCACACACACACACACACACACACACACTCACCACACTCCTGGGCTGCGCTGATGCAGATCTCCTCAGTGTTCACACACACACACACACACACACACACTCACCACACTCCTGGGCTGCGCTGATGCAGATCTCCTCAGTGTTCACACACACACACACACACACACACACTCACCACACTCCTGGGCTGCGCTGATGCAGATCTCCTCAGTGTTCACACACACACACACACACACACCACACTCACCACACTCCTGGGCTGCGCTGATGCAGATCTCCTCAGTGTTCACACACACACACACACACACACACACCACTCACCACACTCCTGGGCTGCGCTGATGCAGATCTCCTCAGCGGTGTATTCTCCTGCTGGGAGAGTCAGTGGCTCGTCTCTGCACCAGTACAGGTGCACCAGCAGGGCGGCGCTGCACTTTTCCCGCTCACAGCCGTCTCCATGGTAACCATCAGTTTCACCTGCAGAGACACACACTCTTTAGTTTACATCATCAGTTTCTCAGAAAAAGACTTGTAATAAATAACACACAGCACACATCATAAGCACATCCTCTACAGTTATCAGCCGTTCCTCAGATCTCCGGACCTCATGATGATGTCACGGTGATGTCATGATGATGTCATGCTGACTCGCCGTCTGACGAGCTCGTTTAGCAGAACAACTACAGGAGCGTGCTTGCCTACAAAATATCTGAGGTTCGTGTGAGTGTGTGTGGAGAGCGAGTGAGTGTGTGTGTTAGAGAGTAGTGTGTGTGTGTGTGTGTGTGTGTGTGTGTGTGTGTGTGTGTGTGTGTGTGTGTGTGTGTGTGTGTGTGTGTGTGTGAGTAAAGAGAGTGAGTGTGTGTGTGTGTTAGAGAAAGAGGGTGTGTGTGTGAGAGGAGAGAGAGTGAGTGTGTGTGTTAGAGAGAGATGTGTGTGTGTGTGTGTGTGCTGTTATCTGGCGTACACACACAGCTGCACTGAAGGACTGAGTGATGATAACGCTGGAAACTCGTTTCTGCCATCGGATGAAAACAAAGAAGCTTCTGACATTTAATCTCGCAAATGAGAATACACACACAAACACACACAAGCTGCTGCGAGAGTACACACACACAAACACACACAAGCTGCTGCGAGAGTACACACACACAAACACACACAAGCTGCTGCAAGAGTACACACACACACAAACACACACAAGCTGCTGTGAGAGTACACACACACAAACACACACAAGCTGCTGCAAGAGTACACACACACAAACACACACAAGCTGCTGCAAGAGTACACACACAAACACACACAAGCTGCTGCAAGAGTACACGCACACAAACACACACCAGCTGCTGCGAGAGTACACACACACACAAACACACACAAGCTGCTGCAAGAGTACACACACAAACACACAAGCTGCTGCGAGAGTACACACACACAACACACACAAGCTGCTGCGAGAGTACACACACAAACACACACAAGCTGCTGCAGAGTACACACACACAAACACACACAAGCTGCCTGCGAGAGTACACACACACAAACACACACAAGCTGCTGCAAGAGTACACACACACAAACACACACAAGCTGCTGCAAGAGTACACACACAAACACACACAAGCTGCTGCAAGAGTACACACACACAAACACACACAAGCTGCTGCGAAGAGTACACACACACACAAACACACACAAGCTGCTGCAAGAGTACACACACACACACAAACACACACAAGCTGCTGCGAGAGTACACACACACAAACACACACAAGCTGCTGCAAGAGTACACACACACAACACACACAAGCTGCTGCAAGAGTACACACACACAAACACACACAAGCTGCTGCAAGAGTACACACACACAAACACACACAAGCTGCTGCGAGTACACACACACAACACACACAAGCTGCTGCGAGAGTACACACACACACAAACACACACAAGCTGCTGCGAGAGTACACACACACAAACACACACAAGCTGCTGTGAGAGTACACACACACAAACACACACAAGCTGCTGTGAGAGTACACACACAAACACACACAAGCTGCTGCAAGAGTACACACACAAACACACACAAGCTGCTGCGAGAGTACACACACACAAACACACACAAGCTGCTGCGAGAGTACACACACACAAACACACACAAGCTGCTGCAAGAGTACACACACAGAACACACACAAGCTGCTGCGAGAGTACACACACACAAACACACACAAGCTGCTGTGAGAGTACACACACACACACACACAAGCTGCTGCAAGAGTACACACACACAAACACACACAAGCTGCTGCAAGAGTACACACACAAACACACACAAGCTGCTGCGAGAGTACACACACACAAACACACACAAGCTGCTGCGAGAGTACACACACACACAAACACACACAAGCTGCTGCAGAGAGTACACACACACAAACACACACAAGCTGCTGTGAGAGTACACACACACACACACACAAAGCTGCTGCAAGAGTACACACACACAAACACACACAAGCTGCTGCAAGAGTACACACACACACACAAACACACACAAGCTGCTGCAAGAGTACACACACACAAACACACACAAGCTGCTGCAAGAGTACACACACACAAACACACACAAGCTGCTGTGAGAGTACACACACACACACACTTCATGAGCTGCTGCGAGAGTACACACACACACACACACACACACTTCATGAGCTGCTGTGAGAGTACACACACACACACACACACACACTTCATGAGCTGCTGTGAGAGTACACACACACACACACACACACACACTTCATGAGCTGCTGTGAGAGTACACACACACACACACACACACACTTCATGAGCTGCTGTGAGAGTACACACACACACACACACACACACACACACTTCATGAGCTGCTGTGAGAGTACACACACACACACACACACACACACACTTCATGAGCTGCTGTGAGAGTACACACACACACACACACACACACTTCATGAGCTGCTGTGAGAGTACACACACACACACACACACACTTCATGAGCTGCTGTGAGAGTACACACACACACACACACACACTTCATGAGCTGCTGTGAGAGTACACACACACACACACACACACACTTCATGAGCTGCTGTGAGAGTCACACACACACACACACACACACACTTCATGAGCTGCTGTGAGAGTACACACACACACACACACACACACACACACTTCATGAGCTGCTGTGAGAGTACACACACACACACACACACACACACTTCATGAGCTGCTGTGAGAGTACACACACACACACACACACACACTTCATGAGCTGCTGTGAGAGTACACACACACACACACACACACATTCATGAGCTGCTGTGAGAGTACACACACACACACACACACACACTTCATGAGCTGCTGTGAGAGTACACACACACACACACACACACTTCATGAGCTGCTGTGAGAGTACACACACACACACACACACACACTTCATGAGCTGCTGTGAGAGTACACACACACACACACACACACACACTTCATGAGCTGCTGTGAGAGTACACACACACACACACACACACTTCATGAGCTGCTGTGAGAGTACACACACACACACACTTCATGAGCTGCTGTGAGAGTACACACACACACAAGCTGCTGTGAGAGTACACACACACTTCATGAGCTGCTGTGAGAGTACACACACACTCAGCGCACAGGGTCAGTGTTGTGTTCTGTGTGTGTCCCTTAGCGGAGACTCTTCAGCAGTGGCACAGATATATACAGACAGACAGACAGATAGATGTGTATGTTTGGTACGCATATTAAAGATATATTCTAGTTTACATTGCAATTTCTGTGTTCTGTAGTGAACTAACTGGTGTTTTTAAACGTGTGTTTTGTGGTTAAAGGCGAAAAGAGCTGCGGTTAACAGTGCCTGTCTGTTAGTTTGTGTTTATCACACAGACTCCGTAATTAAAGTCACCTTTCAGCACAACCAGCTTTGTGTGGAAAATTATTTTATTCAAAACGTCCAAAATAACACAACGCAGAGGAACAACCGCTAACGTTACATGAAATATGATTGGAATCAGTTAAAAAAAAGTAAATATGTTTCAGTGCAACACAAGTCCATCATATCGGCTTATAAACATCATGAGGACATTGAAATATGTGTTTGGGACATGATGATACTTCTGTTTTTCTAATCAGTCTTAAAAACGCTTTAGATTTGTCCATACATCAGTTTTCAGAAACGACGCATCGTTGGTATCTGGTCATGACGTGCATCTCCTGATCATGTGACCCTCTCTGTGCCCGTTCCAGACCCGGATTACCAGATAATGATGATAGAGACAGGAACTTATAAAATAAATAACTTGACAACAACCTTAACAACATCATATAATGTAAGTTGCATTTATTCTTCCAAAAAAGGAACAATCTTGAAAAGCACCCCAAAAAGTGTTCATACTTAGACAATCCTCCCAGTTTGTCAGGGTTGAGTTGTTCATATCCACTGCAACCGAGTCACGTCTACTGTGTGTGTGGAGTGTGTGTGTGTGTGTGTGTGTGTGTGTGTGTGTGTGTGTGTGTGTGTGTGTGTGTGTGTGTGTGTGTGTGTGTGTGTGTGTGTGTGTGTGTGTGTGTGTGTGTGTGTGTGTGTGTGTGTGTGTGTGTGTGTGTGTGTGTGTGTGTGTGTGTGTGTGTGTGTGTGTGTGTGTGTGTGTGTGTGTGTGTGTGTGTGGTGGTGGTGGTGGTGTGTGTGTGTGTGTGTGTGTGTGTGTGTGTGTGTGTGTGTGTGTGTGTGTGTGTGTGTGTGTGTGTGTGTGTGTGTGTGTGTGTGTGTGTGTGTGTGTGTGTGTGTGTGGTGTGGTGGTGTGTGTGTGTGTGTGTGTGTGTGTGTGTGTGTGTGTGTGTGTGTGTGTGTGTGTGGTGTGTGTGTGTGTGTACATGAGGATGACCGCCGGAAAAACCCTCCGGATTCAAAGCGAAACAGAAACAGGATTTTCCCGTCAGTGGATCTTAAAGGACGCGCGCGCCCGCAGAACTACAACAAAACACCAATAATCCAAACCCACAAACAAAACAACCTTCTAAAGAGCTCCAATCTTCCTAACGGCTGCTGCTAGGTCGTTAATTAATATCACCGGCGACAAGGTAAAAGTGTTTGTGTTTGTTTACTGAAGTTAGTTACTCACTCCGCTGATTCTGTTGTCATGGAGATCCGGACCGAACCGAACCGGATCAAATCTAAGCCGGGCAGTGTCCCGTTAACGGCTGTCAGACTCTCATGCTCACGCCACAGAGCGCATCAGAACCTGGAGGACCGAACCTCGTTCACGGATCGGGATTCAGAAACACACTCATCGATCTGCACGAACTTCCACTGCGATCACTCGTTACGCCGCGAGCGCGCGCACGCACGCACGCACACAGAGGCTGCTGCGTCAGTGGGCGGGGATTATGCCTAACGTCATCGCGGTTCAAACGGACATTTAAGTTAGAAAATAAAAAATAAAATAAAATGAAGAAATGAATAAATAAAAAAAACAAGTTGGAAAATAATAACATATTCAAGTTTTTATTCACAATATAAATTTAATTATATCAGTCTAGTTTTTACTATTACATGTCCTATGCGTTAAATAAAACAGAATGCACTTTTTTGTTTAAATAAAATAGAATGGCATTGCATTATATGCAGCATTTTTCCCCCTGAAGTTCGTTCGTCAAGCTGTAGGACCCTTTAAAAAAACTAAAAAGCTTTCACAGATAAGATTTAGCAAAATCCATCCGAACATCTTCCAAACTTTGTTTTGCAGTGTTTCATGTTTCTGCTCATCGGATAGAGCCAGGTGGGGTTTTTTGATTTCCTCATTTGTAAGTTACTTTGGAGAAAAACATCTCTTGAAAAGCCCTATTATCAGCTCTGCAGACACATGTACATCACCTACACACCGCCACCTAGCGGACTCGCACTTAATATGCAGCGATATTATTGATCTCCTCATCTACACAGTCCCCCACCGAGAGTCCCGCAGTCTCGTTTTTGGAACACAGCGCCTCCTGCTGTTCGAAAGATCGTATAACACCCGCACACAGAGTACAGCGCACGCTTATCCAAATGCAATTAAAAACAAAAGAATGCAATTTTAAGGCCTCCAAATAAATTATGCAATAAATATTTGCGTTCCCTGCATAATGTATGTGCCAAAAAACTCATTGTTACTGATGGATTCAATTACAGATTGAACTATCTTCTGAAAAATAGTAGCCAATGTGATATTATATTGCTACAATGTTTTTATATATATATTTTTTTATTGAAATTCCGATTTTTCTTTCAGTTCAACCTATAATGGTCTAATTAACATCACCATGCCAACATTACAAAATCTGACTTTACTTTTCGTCTTCAATTGCATTAAAGCTACATTATGTGATTTTTAGCGCCATCTAGCGGTGGAAGAGTATATGACCATCCTATTCCTCTCAATTCCGATTTCGTTTTAACTCCTACGGTGGCCAATGTAGTTCAAGATTAACATGGTTTCCAGATCGACCTCGTCTCCTCGTCAGTGTCCCTTCAAGTGATGAGGTTATTTTAGAAAACTATTAGAATTTGCAGCAATTTAATTTGCAGATGTGAAAGTGAAGGTGAAAGTCTCACTTAGAAACAGCTAACTAATGCTGCGCTCCAGGCAACCTGTAATCCGTGTTTTTCCAGCCTTATTGGCTACCTTTGAAAGTGTACTGGAACGGCAGTCTAACCCTTGACTGTCCCGGATGGATTATAAGGCGCACCCGCAATGAATGACCTATTTTATAACATTTTTCATATGGCGCACCGGATTATAAGGCGCATAAGATACTGCAGTCAAACGTTTGACTGGGTTTGCGTTATGCATCCACTAGATGTGCTAAAGGAGATGTAGCGAGTGCCCGGCGCACCACAACATAAAGAAAAAAAAACAGGAATAAGTATATATGGAAAACCCTCACAAACACCAAAGCAGGAGGCAAGACAGGCGGTGTCAACGGGACAGCATCTCTGTCCCAATTTGAGACACTCTCGCACTGTACTCCTTCTTTTAATGCACTTTAGACATTGCACATCACAAAAAAAAAATATAGTAAAAGATAGGGACTGATGAGATGTGGGGGAAGGTTATCTTATATCATCTTATATTATCTTATTATATCATATTTTATACAAGATTGACAATGGCAATTGTTACATAGAAGGAAGGATGGAAATAAAAATCTACCAACACAATACTGGCAGTATGGTGGTGGTGGGGAGTGGGATGGTGATGACAATGGTAATAAATAATAAATGTTACTTTGTTTACACATACACACACATACACACACTCACACCCGCTCACATACACACTTAGATCAAACACTTACATCACTCTTGTCACTGATGGAATTATGGATTTACAAGATTGCTCACTACTGCACTATGTTGGTTTGTATGTATGTCTGACTGTTAAATAAATAAATAAATAAAGTAATCCGATTAAGTAACACATGTTACTCCCAACAGTGCTCATTTCAGAAGAGATTAAAAACTGATCACTATTTTTTCACCTGATGCCCTAAAAGCAATAACAACACCTACGAAAAACAATCCTGACTGAGGTTGTCATAATTCATGCATGAAAGGGTTAATAAGAATAAAAAGATTTATTCACTTTCAACCTGTTTGGTTGCCTTTGAATATTTCAATGATATGAGGAAAATAAAGTCTCAGTGCATATCAGTCAGACACACAGTCAATATGGAAATCCTTAGGTTAAACAAATTAACTTTGTTTATTTGTAATAAAGTCCACGTGTCTGTGTGTCGCTCAAGAGAGAGAGAGATGATGGAGAATCTCAGAAAATGATTTATAGAATTTTTTTTAAACATAATTTTATGAAAAATACCAATATTTTTAATCACATTAAACCAAAAATAAACACGGACAAACACAAAATATGAGGTGCAATAATAAATAAGTGTCGTGTGAGGATTTATTTAGTGTCTGAGGAGAGCAGTGTGTCTTCAGTGTGTGTCATGACGGCTGGGCGGCCAGCGCGTGTGTGAGCTCCCGGTAGAAGCTGCACCAGTCCCGCAGCCATGGCCGAGTCCACTGCGCTCTGCGGGATCATTCCCCTCAGGTCCGTCTGGATGAAGCCGGTCAGAAGACTGACCGCGGGATCCTCCGTCGGCACGCAGAACCAGTCCACACGGGTGATTAAACCCACGAACCAGCCCGGGGGTCTGCTCAGAGTGCTCCACGCTCACGCCTGCACACACACACACACACACACACACACACACACACACAGTCAGGAGTCAGCTTCTCCAGCGCGCGGCTCGAGCTGACGGGCGAGACACTGACCGCAGGACAGCAGGCCGCGCTCATAATCACAGGTGTAGGAGAAATCCACAAACTCTCGCGGAGAGATGATGTTCCACAGCTGGCCAGCAGTCGAGTACTTCACAACACAGCAGCCCTGGACACACACACACACACACTCCAGCTCAGCTCTACAAACACTTGTATCGAGCCACACAGATTTAACCCTGTAAAACAGTCAGTCGTATCTGAGACGCACATCTTCAAGGCTCTTGGATGACCAACTCGCTCTGACAACCTGCCGATCGCGGTCAGGGTTAAAGTTAGGGTCAGGGTTAGAGTTAGGGTCAGGGTTAGAGTTAGGGTCAGGGTTAGAGTTAGGGTCAGGGTTAGAGTTAGGGTCAGGGTTAAAGTTAGGGTCAGGGTTAGAGTTAGGGTCAGGGTTACACCGCATCCTAACTACACGCGACGCGATCAAATTCCAGCGAACAGCAAGTGTGTCTGTCCACACTAGACGCGACGCGACTGTGAGATGCCACAGATTCAGAACAGCGTGTGAGCTATGGTGTAAGCAGTCTCTCTGTGAAAGCGCACTGTTGGCCCGCAGTCGCATTGGAAATGGGTAAGGACATAATCAAATCAAAAAGTAACATAATTAAAAATCAGAACATTAACAAAATATTCTCATTGACTAATTTTGTGATGAAGTACAGTTGTATGTTTGCATATAATTCATTTTGAACGCTATATTATCTGCTTTCACAATCTGAGGTAAATTATCCGTTATCTTGTGGCACAATGACCTATTTTTAACTAAAAATAAATAATGTGTAGATCATAAACAGTGTAATTTATTCATTCTGTCAGCCGCGACGTCGCAGAAATCAGGAACCGTTTCTAAATTAGAAACTTCGCGCGTCAGCGTCGCGTCTGGTTAGGACAAAAACTCTGATTAACATGGAAAAGATACCTTTTATCGCGTGTCGCGTCGCGTGTAGTTAGGACACGGTGTTAGAGTTAGGGTCAGGGTTAGAGTTAGGGTCAGGGATAGAGTTAGGGTCAGGGATAGAGTTAGGGTCAGGGTTAGAGTTAGGGTTAGAGTTAGGGTCAGGGTTCAGAGTTAGGGTCAGGGTTAAAGTTAGGGTCAGGGTTAGAGTTAGGGTCAGGGTTAGAGTTAGGGTCAGGGTTAGAGTTAGGGTCAGGGTTACGAGTTAGGGTCAGGGATAAGAGTTAGGGTCAGGGTTAGAGTTAGGGTCAGGGTTAGAGTTAGGGTCAGGGTTAGAGTTAGGGTCAGGGTTAGAGTTAGGGTCAGGGATAGAGTTAGGGTCAGGGTTAGAGTTAGGGTCAGGGTCCTTCTGTCTGACGGAGTTGGGGTTAGAGTTAGGGTTGAGAGCTAGGGTCAGGGTTAGAGTTAGGGTCAGGGTTAGAGTTAGGGTCAGGGTTAGAGTTAGGGTCAGGGTTAGAGTTAGGGTCAGGGTCCTTCTGTCTCTGACGGAGTTGGGGTTAGAGTTAGGGTCAGGGTTAGAGTTAGGGTCAGGGTTAGAGTTAGGGTCAGGGTCCTTCTGTCTCTGACGGAGTTGGGTTAGAGTTAGGGTCAGGGTTAGAGTTAGGGTCAGGGTTAGAGTTAGGGTCAGGGGTTAGAGTTAGGGTCAGGGTGAATCAGAGTTAGGGTCAGAGGTAGGTTAGAGTTAGGGTCAGGGATTAAAGTTAGGGTCAGGGGTTAGAGTTAGGGTCAGGGATGAGAGTTAGGTCAGGGGTTAGAGTTAGGGTCAGGGTCCTTCTGTCTCTGACGGAGTCTGGGTCATTACAGTTAGGGTCTGAGAGTTAGGGTCAGGGGTTAGAGTTAGGGTCAGGGGTTAGAGTTAGGGTCAGGGGTTAGAGTTAGGGTCAGGGTTAGAGTTAGGGTCAGGGTCCCTTCTGTCTCTGACGGCAGTTGGGGTTAGAGTTAGGGTCAGGGTTAGAGTTAGGGTCAGGGATTAGAGTTAGGGTCAGGGTCCTTTCTGTCTCCTGACGGAGTTGGGGTTAGAGTTAGGGTCAGGAGTTAGAGTTAGGGTCAGGGTTAACAGTTAGGGTCAGGGTTAGAGTTAGGGTCAGGGTTAGAGTTAGGGTCAGGGTTAGAGTTAGGGTCCAGGGTTAGAGTTAGGGTCAGGGTTAGCAGTTAGGGTCAGGGATAGAGTTAGGGTCAGGGTTAGAGTTAGGGTCAGGGTCCTTCTGTCTCTGACGGAGTTGGGGTTAGAGTTAGGGTTGAGAGTTAGGGTCAGGGTTAGAGTTAGGGTCAGGGTTAGAGTTAGGGTCAGGGTTAGCAGTTAGGGTCAGGGTCCTTCTGTCTCTGACGGAGTTGGGGTTAGAGTTAGGGTCAGGGTTAGAGTTAGGGTCAGGGTTAGAGTTAGGGTCAGGGTCCTTCTGTCTCTGACGGAGTTGGGGTTAGAGTTAGGGTCAGGGTTAGAGTTAGGGTCAGGGTTAGAGTTAGGGTCAGGGTTAGAGTTAGGGTCAGGGTCCTTCTGTCTCTGACGGAGTTGGGGTTGAGAGTTAGGGTCAGGGAGTTAGAGTTAGGGTCAGGGTTAGAGTTAGGGTCAGGGATAGAGTTAGGGTCAGGGTTAGAGTTAGGGTCAGGGTCCTTCTGTCTCTGACGGAGTTGGGGTCACAGTTAGGGTTAGAGTTAGGGTCAGGTAGTTACGAGTTAGGGTCAGGGTTAGAGTTAGGGTCAGGGTTAGAGTTAGGGTCAGGGTCCTTCTGTCTCTGACGGAGTTGGGGTTAGAGTTAGGGTCAGGGTTAGAGTTAGGGTCAGGGTTAGAGTTAGGGTCAGGGTCCTTCTGTCTCTGACGGAGTTGGGGTTAGAGTTAGGGTCAGGGTTAGAGTTAGGGTCAGGGTTAGAGTTAGGGTCAGGAGTTAGAGTTAGGGTCAGGGTTAGAGTTAGGGTCAGGGGTTAGAGTTAGGGTCAGGTGGTAGAGCTCTAGGGTCAGGGTTAGAGTTAGGGTCAGGGTCCTTAGAGTCTCAGGGTCGGGGTTAGAGTTAGGGTCAGGGATTAGAGTCTCAGGGTCAGGGTTAGAGTTAGGGTCAGGGTTAAGAGTTAGGGTCAGGGTTAGAGTTAGGGTCAGGGCTTAGAGTTGAGGGTCAGGGGTTAGAGTTAGGGTCAGGGTTAGAGTTAGGGTCAGGGTTAGAGTTAGGGTCAGGGTGTAGAGTTAGGGTCGGGGTTAGAGTTAGGGTCAGGGTTAGAGTTAGGGTCAGGGTTAGAGTTAGGGTCAGGGTTAGAGTTAGGGTCAGGGTTAATAGAGCTTAGGGTCAGGGTTAGAGTTAGGGTCAGGGTTAGAGTTAGGGTCAGGGGTTAGGAGTTAGGGTCAGGGTCGTCAGGGTTTAGTTAGGGTCAGGGTTAGAGTTAGGGTCAGGGTTAGAGTTAGGGTCAGGGTCCTTCTGTCTCTGACGGAGTTGGGGTTAGAGTTAGGGTTAGAAGTTAGGGTCAGGGGTTGAGAGTTAGGGTCAGGGTCCTTCTGGTCTCTGACGGAGTTGGGGTTAGAGTTAGGGTTAGAGTTAGGATAGCTACTATATATATATAAGTCTGACAATGATTTCATATCAGGCTTTCAGCGTTTAAGGGCTTTCATAGTAATGGTTAACCCTGAACGGTTTAATTACAGCGCGTGGCAGACATAAATCTGCAAGAATTATCTAAAGATAATGATGTGTAGGGTCTTTATGGGAAGTTTCTGCGTGTTGAACATTCTTCCAGCTTCATAACTCAGTTGCACATTAACATGGACATTCACCTCGTCCAGAGTTTCCACGATCTCCAGTGACGTCATCAGACTGTCCCACTCCATCCTGCGGGGTCCGGGAATCATGAACTCGATGATCCTGCGACGGGTTATTGCGCCACAGTTCCTTCGGCTTTATATCTGCACAAACAAACCATCGATCACAACCGGTTCCCCCAGAAGCGCTGCAGTTTAGAGACTTTAAACTCACAGAAAGCCGCTGAACTCCTCCGATGGTTTCCTCCAAACGGTCACATCCTTCTGAAAGAAACAAAGAAGAACCGACGTGTTTGAAAACGCGCTAAACTCACGCGGGAAATATCGATCTGACAGGATTTAAAGGGAATTAACTGACTGATTTCTTAGCGATGTTCCACTCGGTTTCATTCCGACTGTGATACGAGACGAGCGTCTCCCGAAGCCGCCGGATAAACTGCCCATCTAAAACACAAAACTACTCATATTATCGAGTTAATAATGTACTAACTGCCCATCTAAACACAAGATTACTCATATTATTGTGTTATTAATGTACTAACTGCCCATCTAAACACAAGATTACTCATATTATTGAGTTATTAATTTACTACTGCCCATCTAAACACAAGATTACTCATATTATCGAGTTAATAATGTACTAACTGCCCATCTAAACACAAGATTACTCATATTATTGTGTTATTAATGTACTAACTGCCCATCTAAACACAAGATTACTCATATTATTGAGTTATTAATTTACTACTGCCCATCTAAACACAAGATTACTCATATTATTGAGTTATTAATTTACTACTGCCCATCTAAACACAAGATTACTCATATTATTGAGTTATTAATTTACTATTGCCCATCTAAACACAAGATTACTCATATTACCGTGTGATTAATGTACTAACTGCCCATATAAACACAATATTACTGATATTATCATCTGAAATACAATATAACAGCTATTATCATGTGATTAATGTAATAACTACTTGTCACATAAGAAAATATTAATTATAGGCGAAATTGTGTTGCAACACACATCCATGATGAACTCATCGGTTATAACTGGAAATATTAAGTTGCATTATCATACAACTACCTAGCTATTGAACTATTCAATATGCAAACTATTCAAAACTATGACTTTATCTGCTAACGTTACATTTAAATCAAAATAAAATCATCTATTGTAAATCTATTGTAACTCTTCAATAAGTTTTCCTAAGCAATTTACAAACTTTCAGAAAGCGTCTAAAATCATAAACAGCTGATCAAACATCTGTAATGAATGAGAGCACGTAAATTAATGAATAAATAAATATGATCATGTCGTACCGTGTTGGAGAAATATTCGCTCTGAAGGTGATGTTAGCCCGTTGATTTCTGCACGATGTCAATACGCTGGACAGCCAATCGGAAGCGTCGAACCCGCCTTCAATGTATTTTCCCTCATGTGATTGGTCAAGCGCAGAGCAGGGAGCTCATACTCGTCAGCTGATTGGCTTTTTAAAATCTCGGATGTTATTCAGTAAGTACTCTCAGCTGCGCTACAGTAATGAGACACCAGAGGGCGCAAAACACAGTCACACAATCACTCCGCTTTATTTCTACAATCACAGTCAACAAACACACAGAAGATGAAGTTTCATCCACACAAAAGTCTATATTAGTAAACCATCATCTCATGTTAAAACAGACAATTTACCAAAAAAAGAATAATAATAGAAAAGCTGAGCAGGGTGATAGGCTAGTGAAGTGTCATGTGTCGTGGTCCGAGGAGCCTCTGCATGCGGCGGATCTTGCGCTTGTTCTTGGGCAGGATCTTGTTGTACTGGCCGCTTCTGATCAGCTGCTCTTTGCTGTGGTGGACCTGAGCGCCGTGCTGGAGCTGGAAGGAGCACAGGACGCCTGGAGAGGCTTGAGGAGAACCTGCACACACACAACACATATCAGACACACACACAGAAATCTCTCTCACACACACATCAGACCCGTGTGCACACACACACCTCCTGGATGCTGAGGTTGTTCTCCATGATGGCTAGTGCGACGGCTGCACACTCCAGCGTGGACACACACATGTTGTTGGGTTGTGTGCGGATCACGGTACCTGACTGGAGGAGGCGCTGCGGAGCTGGACCTGCGGCACAGACGACAGGTAAACACTCGCTGGGTTCCTATTGGCTGATCTCACATGAGTGACAGGTAGCTCCGATACCCTGTGTGTGTGTGTGTGTGTCACCTGTCGGGGCAGCTGCAGCAGAGGGTTCCTCAGGAACATGTCTTTAGCTTGACTCCAGGTGCCGTCGATCAGGATCACGCTGTGAGTCGAGGAACTGAAGCTCAGATCCTCCAGACTCTCGGCAGCGGCTCCGGGATACAGCAGGAGAGAGGAGGGGTCTCGACACACAGCCGCCAGATCAGGGTACCTGACACACACACACACACGCGTCACACACCTGCGGGGTCTCGACACACAGCCGCCAGATCAGGGTACCTGACACACACACACACACGCGTCACACACCTGCGGGGGTCTCGACACAGCAGCCAGATCAGGGTACCTGACACACACACACACACACACACACCTGCGGGCTCACACACAGCCGCCAACACCGCGCGTCACACACCTGCGGGGGTCTCGACACACAGCCGCCAGATCAGGGTACCTGACACACACACACACACACGTCACACACACGCGTCACACACCTGCGGGGGTCTCGACACACAGCCGCCAGATCAGGGTACCTGACACACACACACACACACACACTCGCCACACACCTGCGGGGCTCGACACACAGCCGCCACATCAGGGTACCACACACACACACACACACACACACACACACACACACACACACTCACCTATCTTCAGAGAACCTGCGTCCCACAAACACTCTGCACTTCTCTGGAGCAGAGACAGCGCCGCCAGCAGCGGAACAGTGCGCAGAACACGACTCTCCTGAGGGGCGAGAGGAGGGTCATGTGACACGTCAGGGAGAGAGTGTGTGAGGGGTTCAGAGAAAGGGTAGGTGTGTGTGTGCGGTGTTCAGAGACAGTGTGTGTTTGTGTGTGTGTGAGGTGTTCAGAGACAGTGTGTGAGGTGTTCGGAAAGTGTGTGTGAGGTGTTCAGAGAGTGTGTGTGTGTGTGTGTGTATGCGTGTGTGTTTGCAAACCTCGGCCGGATGCTGGACGATGTAGAGAGATGTGGAGACATCGAGTAGGAAGAGCCGGGAAGATACGGACACAAACACACCTTTACCGGCCGACTGATGGAGACACAACACACACATTACTGTTACTAACACTGTGTGTGTGTGTGTGTGTGTGTGTGTGTGTGTGTGTGTGTGTGTGTGTGTGTGTGTGTGTGTGTGTGTGTGTGTGTGTGTGTGTGTGTGTGTGTGTGTGTGTGTGTGTGTATATGTGTGTGTGTACATGTTTTCTATCTGCGGGGACTCTACGGTGACTCGTGTTACTGTGGGCCTACAACGGAGTCCGCATGGGTAAACACACTTATAAATCATACAGAATGATTTTTGTTTTGAAAATGTAAAAATGCAGAATAGTTCCTGTGATGTGTAGGGTTAGTGTGTGTGTGTGTGTGGGGGGGGGTAAGTTTAGGGGTAGGGGTAGTGTGTGTGTGGGATAAAATATACAGTTTGTACAGTATAAAAAACAACCAAGATAGTAAACCAGACACTATCTATGTGTGTGAGTGAGTGTGTGTGTGTGTAGTGTGAGTGTGTGTCTCACCAGCATCTGCGGCAGGTCGGGCGTCTCTCGCTCATCTCAACCGGCAGATCTGACAGCATTGAGAACCCTTCATCATCATCATCATCATCATCTCTTTCACTTTCGGTTCCTCCTCTTCTCTCATCATCATCATCGTCATCATCCTCGTTCATTTCTCCTGTGTCTTCATTCAACTTCGAGTTCATTGTGTGTTATTCGTCCAGTGTGATCAGTTCACTTCCGCTTCCGCTGACGTATGTAAGAAAGATGGCGGCGCGCGGAGGAAAGCGTGCAGCGGAGAAGATCGGCGCAGATCAAGGCTAAAAGAGCGAAATTAAACAGCAACAAAACAGCACAAACCGAGAGAAAGACGAAGAGCGTGTCCTTTATTCTAGATAAAGAAGACGCGAGCCCGAACTCTCGCGAGAACATCATCAGCGTCCCGCCGCCCGTCAGCGCGGTGAGAAACACATTCATAACATTTTCACATTTTTGTTTAACTTAATGTCGTCTCTGCTTTGTTTGTCTTTTCATGTTTTTTTTTTATTTAGCTTATTCAATGTACCCCTGACTGTAATTGTAATTCTTCAAATTTAATAAATTTTTTTTAAAACATTCATGACATCACTGCACGTGTTTACAAACTACTGCGTGTGCATATCTATGTATATATATGTGTTGTTGAACTTTAGTGTAGGAATGTAAATGAAACATTGAAATTAAGGCCGAATGTAGGCTAAACACTAGAAACAGATGAGAATATGTAGAGTTAATGTCTCTCATTTGCGTGTGTGTGTAACTCTTAGATATAATCTAGTGTTTTTATGTTGTTCTGAATGTTTGTTCTTCAGGGAAAATGGACAAACAAAGAGCGGGTGTTGGTGTTTTCCTCTCGAGGGATCAGCTTCAGGACGAGACACTTGATGCAGGACCTGAAGACCATGATGCCGCACAGCAAAGCCGGTAAACCGACCGCCTTACAGACCAGCTATAAACCGCCTCAGACCAGCTATAAACCGCCTCAGACCAGCTATAAACCGCCTCAGACCAGCTTCACCCCCGTCGAACCGCCTCAGACCAGCTACTAAACCGCCTCAGACCAAGCTTTACCCCCGCAAACCGCCTCAGACCAGCTATAAACCGCCTCAGACCAGCTATGAAACCGCCTCAGACCAGCTTTACCCCCGTTAAACCGCCTCAGACCAGCTTTACCCCTGGTTAAGCCGCCTCAGACCAGCTACATAAAACGCCTCAGACCAGCTTTACCCCTCGTTAAACCGCCTCAGACCAGCTTCACCCCGTTAAACCGCCTCAGACTCAGCTATAAACCGCCTCAGACCAGCTTTACCCCCGTTAAACCGCCTCAGACCAGCTATAAACCGCCTCAGACCAGCTATAAACCGCCTCAGACCAGCTTTACCCGTTAAACCGCCTCAGACCAGCTTTACCCCTGCTAAACCGCCTAGACCAGCTATAAACCGCCTCAGACCAGCGAGCTTTAATCCCCAAACCGCCTCAGACCAGCTCTAAATGAAACATGAAATCTCACTCTGTTTGTTTTCTTCCAGACACCAAAATGGACAGAAAAGACAAACTGTTCGTGGTAAACGAGGTACTTCAGTTGCTTCCACACACACACACACACACACACACACGCCTGGTGTTTGATTCTCAGCTCTTGTGTTTCAGGTGTGTGAAATCAAAAACTGCAACAAGTGCATTCTTCTTTGAAGCCAAGAAAAGCAGGATCTTTACATGTGGTGAGAAAACATGTGAAAGAGTGTGTGTGTGTTGACATCCTCTGTTGTTCACAACAAATTGTGTGCAATTTTCTTCTCAGAAACAAACTTGTATTATTTTCATGTTGTCACTGTGAAGCTTCATTGATCCAGTCTGTATTGTAAAAAGCACATATGAATAAAGTTGACCTGTCGTGTTTCAGGGTCTCCAACGTTTCCAATCGGACCCTCGGCCAAGTTTCTGGTCCAAAACGGTAGTGTTTAAACGCATTTACACACATGCATTTATCATATTAATGGATTGCTTCTCTTTATAACTACCTGTATGTAAATGAGCTCTGTTAGGATTGGCTTGATGCCGTCATGAGCTTCGAAGTTGATGATCATGAGACCGTATTGATTTGGTTTATAGTTCACACTCTGGCTGAGCTGAAGATGACCCGGAAACTGTCTCAAAGGCTCCAGGCCTCTGCTGTTCCTTCGACCCGGTGAGTGAAACACACACACTCTCTCACACACACTTTCACACACATATGGTTGGGTATGGTTTGCTTCAAATGTTAGCACCTCTGTTGAGCGCACTGTTCCGACACTACACTGTCTATATCAAGACTGATTACGAAATATATGATGTCATTTACCTCTTGAACATGTATGTCTCTCCACAGAAGTTCAAACACGGAGCCGCATTACGCCCTGCTGAAAGAACTCTTTACTCAGGTTTATTTCAACATTAGTGTGTGTGTGTGTGTGTGTTATTAATGTGGTCTTCATACGGCAGTGCTGTAGTGTGAACTGTGTTCTGATGTTGCCAGATCTTCTCCACGCCTTCAGTCTCACCGAAGAGTCAGCCGTTCGTGGATCATGTGCTCTCCTTCACTATCGCAGACCACAGAGTGTGGTTCAGGAACTATCAGGTGTGCATCTCTCTCTCACACACACACACCCTCACCTCAGCTGTGTGTGTGAACTCTCTCTCTCCACAGATGCATTGAGGAGGACGCGTCTCTGGTGGAGATCGGCCCTCGTTTCGTCCTGAACCTCATCAAGATCTTCCAGGGGAGCTTTGGAATAGACACGAACACTGTACGAGAACCCTCACTACCAGCCGCCCAATACGGTACGCAGCTCTCGATCATCATCCTCTTCCTCACTCCGGCTGACAGGGCTCCAGACTGAAACTTCTTTTCACCTCCGTCCTGGAACCGTGCCCCTAAAAAACAATTTGAACCGTCCTAAAGTGAATGTCAACCGTCCCAAATTAAAAATGTTGTTTCTGTACTTTGTTATTATCATCCATAGCTGTTAGTTTACTAAAACAATTCAGATGACTAAAAATATAATGGGTTTAGTAAAATTGTAATGCATTAATTTAGAATTTCTCTAAAATTTCCAAACCTACATACTTCCAGAGAAAAAATCTATTATCCAGATAATATGAATGATTTTAAAGTTTGAACATGCAATACAGATACAGATTTAACTACTGTGACTTAAAAAAAAATACCTTAATTTTTGCCAAACAAAATTATTATTTATCTTGCCTGAATGTTTGCGCTCATTGTATTTTTACAATGGGGTAATGTTGTTAAGAACTTACACAACACAAAGCTTGATTTTAATTGTTCAATACAATTGAAAAAAGTTGCACAAATAAAAACAATAGAATAAAGATACAAATAAAGAGAAAAGTTTTTGAATAGGTCTAACACTATTATTCATAGACAGAAACTGAATAAAGAAATCAAATGGAAAATAACACTGGATAGTAGTGTTGTCAAAATGTTCGAAATTTTGGTAAATCCAAGTTCGGTACTAAAAAAAATTAAACGCCACGGTACCAAGTGTCGGTGGTACCGAATACCCGGTCAGAACCCTGGATCTGGATGCGACATGCATGCACGAAGGGCGTGAAGTTGCCGTCCTCTCATGAAAGCAGCGGCGCTGCTGATGTGGTTTCTGTGTATGTACTAAACAGCAAAACGACTATTTAAATATGAAACCCTGCATGTTGCGCTTGTGTCTGTGCAATGAACGGCGCCTGACGCGCGCTTTCATTTAGCGTTAACGTTACCTCACACACCACACAGCACGCACGCACAGAACACAGTAGTGACGCTCATGCTGTTTTACAGTCTCTGCTGCCTCACGATATTGATGACATGATTCATGATCCATTCATCTCCGAAAGTTACTTCATGAGCATTTAACTGTTTAAATATGAACCCTGCATGTTCTGCTTGTCTCTATGTGAATTAACGGCGCAGACGCGCAGTTTCATTTAACGTTACCTCTTCTCTACACATACACACACACACACACACAAACACTGAAGCACGAAGTGACGTCGCGCTGTTCCAATCTGCTCCTACGATATGATGACATGATCATGATCCATCTCCGGAGATTTAGTCTCTGCTGCCTCACGATCATGATGACATGATTTCATGATTCCATCTCCGAGAGTCACTTCATAAGCATTTTACCGTTTCATTTGAGAAATAACTATCGTCATATCCATAGGGTCGTAATCATATCATATATCAGTACACACACAGAAAGTCAAAGGTCTCTCACGGCAACCCGTCAAAATAAAAGTTTGGTTTAACTTAAAGAAATGGACAAGAAATAATTATATTAGGCTACTGTACAATATATTTAACTACGTCTCCATTTATTAAAAATACTACTGTAGCCTAAATCCACTGAATGCTGTATTTTTCACTTGATTTTTATTATAAACAATATTTCTCAGTATCATCAATATTTTCGTTTAAACAACATGCTATAGCCTTCAAAGCTTTCATAAATGTACCATCATAAATAATAAAGTGATTGAATTTAATTTAATATATTTTTTTCAAGTAGTTAAATAAAATTTAAAAAAAAAACTAATTTTGTTGTGGTACCGAAATTGGTACCGAGAACTGTGACATTTTAATGGTATCGGTATCCGACTACTGGAAGTTTTGGTACCGTGACATCCCTACTGGATAGTATTTGTAGTCCTGAATAAATTAAATACATAGGCTATTAATCCTGATTACTTTAACTTAAAGCTCTCTTTTATTGTTTTGACGACAAAATTAATGACCGACACATACTGTATGTTTGCTGTCACTTTAAGAGCTAGAGCACGGATCCTGTGTTCATTACACTGGCATGCGTTTTATGCTTATTAAAGACAAAACGTACTATGTTTAGACTATTATACTCACAAAGACCGAAATAGACACAGTTTTGCGTGTTAAAGCAATATAATCTGTTCTTGAGGCGCATTTTGCTATGAATGTGCGCACATAGAAAATCATCCCAGAGAGCGCAGCGAGCACTGATTAGTTTAAAATCGCTTTAATGTTTAAACTGGTAAGACTAAAAAGACGTGCAAATGAATAAACTTCATTCACGATGCACTGCTGGCCCAACTGTGCTGTGAATATTCCGTCATGTCCCGACTCCTGAACGCGAGTGTGTATTATCGCGGCAGCGCTTGATGCTTGCCTTGGTCAACACATTTTGAGAGGAGAGAAGACGCGGCACCGCTGAACACTCACGCTGTTTGTGAAATTGCGTCTGGCAGATAGTTATTAAAAGAATGATTTGATTTTATATTCTGTGTGGATTGCGGGAATATCCCACATTATAAATAACCGGAACCGTGCAAAATTCCTAAGTTTCGGTTCTGAAAACGGTTCTGATGCCGATGCGATATCATCATGTGGGCGAAGTGCTGGGAGTAGATTATCCTTTAGCGTCTCACCTCAAGACGCAGAAAGAGAGAGAGTAGAGCTGCATGATTATCTTTAAAAGATTTCGATTCCAACACCTAACTATTACGCCGTCTTATTCCTAAATGACAAAAACTTCACCACTGAAGTTGCGATTTGCTCTCACACACGCTGCATTTGTCACACACACAGACACGCTCGCGCGTGTCGAGTCACTCTCTAGCCTACATTCAAATCAGTTTGCGCTGAGAGAGAGAGCAGTTGTCGATATGAAACTGCTTTACAATCACACAGTATCAATATTTATGTGTTACACATATTCAAATGATTAACATTACAGAATTAGTAAGATTATAGTTTGAGTAAACACTGACGGTAGTCACAGATGCAGTCTATCTTTTTTGTGTTCAGAATTTACAAAATATATACAATGAGCGAGTGCATCATAATGTTTTTTTATTTTTTTTTCAAACCGTGTTTTTGTCTTACCTTGAATCACTATGTAAAACCTGTAATAAGTGTTAATACTCTGACTTCTTGTTTAGACTGGCCGGCGGATCGCAGCCACAGTCATGGACATAAACAGAGAAAAGTAGCTCCGGCAACAATGTTCTTCCGCAAGACGCATGCAGTTCTGCTTATTAACTGCTAGAGCGCCGATTTATCCAGTAATGAAATAAGTAAAGTCTTTATAAATCAATCATTCAAACCATTTAAAAAAAATAATCTGTTCTATACACATCTTACATGTGTGTTCAAGCATATTCTACCCCTTCTGAGAGGGTATTCTTCACTGTTGGAGATACAATAAAGGAGAGGTCCTAAATTATTATAGAGAATGCAGAATTTTTTTATTTCCTTTAAAAAAATAAAAAATAAAAAATATATATATTGTCATTAATTTGTCAAGTACTATAAGAAATAAACACAAAAAGGATTGTGGATTTTTCTCTTACTAATATTTGGGAACCAGAACCGGAATCGTTTGTTGGAACCGGAATCGGAACCGGAAAATTTCTCACGAGTTCCCAACCCTAGATATTTAGATACATAGAGTCCTTCGAAGTGAAGGAGGTGGTGGTGGGCATAGACAGATAGACAGCTTACGATAGATAGATAGATAGATAGATAGATAGATAGATAGATAGATAGATAGATAGATAGATAGATAGATAGATAGATAGATAGATAGATAGATAGATAGATAGATAGATAGATAGATAGATAGATAGATAGATAGATAGATGATGATAATGAGGCGAAGGAGGTGGTGGTGGGCATATATAGATTTCTTGGAGCTCTCCAGCACTGTGTATTTAGATTTATAATCCTTTCTTAAGGAGGTTCCAGGATAATATTTTAAAACCCATTGGTTTTTAATTATATGCAATTAATACACAAATGAAACAGTATGTGATTTAGCAGCAGTTTGTTTGACTGTACGTAGAGTAAACGGCATAACAAGTGTTTATATTCTGTACCCATATAGTTCTAGGCTTTTTGATTTCGGGAGAGTTAAGCCCTGATACAAAAATTGGGAAAATAGGGCCATATCCCCTATATATCAGCAGCTTTCAGTCTCTTCTACAAAACCAGAAACTTCCTGATGAGGTAAAAGAAAAACAAACCAAAAAATAATACTTTCTATTATATTTAATACATTTTTACATACTGTCTGTATATTTATAATACCGTATTTAAACATTATAGCCTACTGTATAAACATCTATTTAATTAATTTTTTTAACCTTTTTTAAACGTTTCAGATCATGGATGCCATATTTTACCTGTTCAGCATTGTAATATAACCTTATCTACACATTTTATGTCAGAAAACACATATTCAATTAAACTCATGACATTCATTTTTACTACCTCAATTTTTAAAACATAACATTTCATGTGTAATTTAGAAGGCAACGGGTTTAGTGGCAATCATTAGCCACACCTTGAACAATATTCTTGATAGGAAGGTCAGGGCAACAAGTCATAGTTTTGTGAAGGTAAAAATTACTTTTACAGTATTATTTTGGTAACGCTTTAGATTACAGCCTGGAAAGTACTGCATAATTAAAGCGATTTTACAGTGTAACTTTCTGTAATTATAGTGTACCAATAAAGTACTGTTTTCATTACTGAATGATTCAGCATTTTGAACGAATTGGTTGACTCAAAGGTTCAATGACCCCTTCATTAACATCTGTCTCATTCTTGAATGAATCAATCGTTTAAATGAATCGTTTGAATTAATGAATCAATGACTCACTCATTAATACGGCCGCCTGCCGCCACCTATTGGCGGTTTAGTGTTATGTTTATAAGTAGCCTAGTATCTTTACAATGTTTCTTACTGCCACTGAGAAAAAAAATCTACCAACCCATGACCTCAACTGACAAACAACCGGAACCAAACTTTTTATTTTTTATTTTTTTATGCCTTATAGGTACAATATAACTACAGAAAGTTACACTGTAAATTCGTCTAAGTTACTCAGTACTTTCTGGGCTGTAATCTAAAGCGTTAGAGTTCATTTTTTGTTGAGTGTGCTGTGAATTGGATGCATTATTTCTTTGTAAATATACAAAACAGTGTAGTAGTTCTATTGTAATGAAGTGCACATGGTTTACTAAAACTTTTAATTTGTTTTCCTATCCAAGATGGCAGTGTTTCATTTAGCCTTTTCTTTGATTTCCAGAATAACATTCTTGAACAGGCAGAAGTTGTTATTGGTCCACACCTTGAGGGAGGGAATCACTGGACTTTCTTTGTAAGTTCCTCTAGTTCTAAGTTGAGGATTTTATTTATCTTTTTTAAAAAAGAAAAAAAGTATTGTTGTCATGAGTGGTAATGTGCAATGCATGAAATACCAGATCATTGTGTAAAATAAGTAATAAAGTAATACACGCAAATATTATCCTGCTGAGTTTGATACAACTTGTTACCAGCTATTTCTATTTTCTGTTTAGCACTGCAACATCGTGGATAGAACAATAACCTAAATTCCTTTGGTGAGCAGAAAGAGAATTGTCAGAAAATAGCTGAGAATTGGAGGTGTGTATGTAGAAAAGGTTTCTCTATTTCACCTTTTAACTAGAATTCCTCTTACCTATCCTGTACATGTGTTCTCCATCCTAACAGGATGTTTGCCACAGCAAAGGGAACCCCGGGAACATGGGACATTTGCACAAGGGAGCGTGCCATTCAGAGAGATATCATTTCTTGTGGCATCTTTACAGCTGTGGTAAAACATTAAAATCTTATAAAATGCACATTTATATTATCCAAATATTGAATTTAAATGTATTCATTTGTGTTCTACTGAACAAATACATGTATAAAGGTTTGGAACAACTTGAGGGGGAGTAAATAATGACCATTTTCATTTTTGGGTGAACTAACCCTTTCAGGAGAGCATGAACACTTTTGAAAACTTTGTGACCTTTTTGTAAGTTTGCAGAGGCTTTTCTTCGTGAGGACCCGGGGTATATTAACTGCCCTTCACTTCATGAGGAAAGAGAAAGACTAGCAATTCTGCTCTTTACTTCACTTGGTAAGTACAATAAAGGTTTATACCTACAGTATTATGTTGGTTTGGGTTATAAAACTGTACAACAAGAGTTTCTTTCTTTCTTTAGAAAGGTCAAGCATTTGTGGTGTCTGCCATAAGGCTGTTGCTAAGAGCAAGGCAAGTTGTTTTGCAAGTCTCAAATGATGTTTCAGAATAAATGTGACCTTTACAAATCAGTCTTTTCTAATAAACAGGCCAAATGTTCGACATGTTCGAGTGTACATGACAAATGTGTGCAAAAGAATCAGGAGACTGCACTTTGTTTGCTGTGCAAAGGTAATGCTTTTTTTTATTACATATACAACATTTATTAATTATAACTAGGGTTGGGTATCGTTTGAATTTGAACGATTCTGATTCCGATTTCGATTCCTTTTTTCGGTTCCGGCTCCTGAACGATTCTCGATTCCGATTCTTTTAAGAGGCAGGGTCAAAAAAGTTTAGCTAACCTTGCTAACCAACAGTCTTTCTGAAGAAAATTCTCCTTCTGTCACAAATTTTGCATTTTGCAGAAATTTCGTTATTTTTAGAAAAGTGAAGCCACACTTTGGACCGCCGACGTAAGCTACTCATGTTTGACTCGCGCGATAATGCAAACACTTCCGGTAGACGCTTCTTCGTTGGTGTTGTTCAGCGGTTTCTTCTTCCGGTCGGCGGACTGTGAATATCGAAACTAGGAATCGAAATTTTAACTTTTGAACGATTCCGGGAAAAACGAAAAGTTAGTCCCGGTTCCAATCGATACTCGATTCTCGATACCCAACCCTTTATAACACATTTTTTATACTTTGTGTAAAACAATTGGCCTGATGCATTTTTTAATGATATTTTTTAGTACAAACTGAAGCAACATCAGAACATGAAAACAAACAAGCGGGTAAGGCTTATAGGGCCCTATTTTAACGATCTGAAACGCAAGTGTCAAAGCGCAAAGCGCAATTAACTTTGAGGGCGGATCCCGGCGCTGTTGCTATTTTCCCGGCGGGATAAATGCCTCTTGCGCCTGGTGCAAATCTAAAAGGGGTTGGTCTGGAGTAGCTTCATTACTCATAGGTGTGGTTTGGACGTAACGGAAATAAACCAATAAGAGCGTCATATCACATTCCCTTAAAGAGCATGATGAACGAGATGCGCTTGTTCCGTGGCGCAATTCTATTTTAACGGCGCATTTACCAGGCGCGCTTCAGCATCGGTTCACATCCGAGTAGAACGATGTTCTCGTCAGGGCCGTAAAAGAAAGAGAAGGGACACTGGGGATGGGACAAACCCACCCAAATTAGCTTCGGGTTAAACATGCATATAATAATTTGGGTAAATGTGTAAGCTTTATGCCTATTTTTCCCATCATCATGGACACAACAATGATTTCCCTCATGTTTATATATTTTTCCGTATAATAATGTATCATTTGCAAAAAGTAAAATGCATCTGTGTTGATGAGAGAATCATCTACAGTGTATCCGCGTTTGTTCACACTCTGTATTATGGCCAAGCATGCGCGCTTAAAATAGCATCTGAATATACGCGCAACGCGCCACTGACTTTAGACCAGGTTTTTTCTGGTCATTGGCGCAATTGTTTTCTGGAACTGCAAAATAGCACCAGGGATTGTTTGCGCCGACACACGCCCCCTTTTTGCGCCAACCCGCCCAGGAAGCGCAAGTTCATTTGTTAGTTTACCGACGTGCGTCTGTGGAGGAAAAAAGCCCGCTTTGCGCGAGTGCAAAATAGGAATGATAAATGCGTCAGTGTATAAAGTCATTTGCGCCGGGTGCAAGATAGAGCCCATTGAGTTTAATTTATGTATAGTTGTGTTGCAGATTTTTTTTTTTTTTACATACGTCGTTCCAAAAGTGTAGTTATTTGTATTTTGTCTACATTTGCAGAGACCACCAAAGACCTACCGGTAGATGAAGAACTGGTGGAAAGAGGTTAAGCCAATAATTATTCTTAGAAAGTAACAGAGAAATTGTTTCACTTGGATTTAAGGACATACATATATTAGTTTAAAACTTTATGGTAATCATTGTGTGATATCAACTCACTTACCTTAAGTCCAATGCAACAATAAATAATTGAATTAATTGATTACCTATACAAATGTCATGTCCCTAGTAAGTAGATACATAAAAAAAATTGCCTAGTTTTTGTTTGAACTGGGGTTTCATTTGTGGCATGTAAAAAAAACTGAAATCTGCTTTACACTGTCCATTCTGTCTGTGTTGACAGATAATTTGTCTTCACTGCACAGTTCATTTGAGTAGTAAAAGCAATTTTGTTAATTCACACAAAAAATAAATCTGTCATAATTTGTTTGTCCTTATGTCCATTCAAACATGAAAATTTAAAGTTATTTTACTAGAAAAATAACTACTAATCTTTCTTACAATTGCTTGTGTAACAATGATTACCCTTCTGTTTCAAGGGTTTCCAAACCCTCATTTCGTTTTAGCCTTGATGAAAAATGATATCTATAATAGTCCAAGGAAATTTTGTCCATTTATGTTAAGCTTATTTTAAAGAGATTTCTTTTGTACATCTTTACCATCTTTTACAGATGGCTTCCTTGTAGAAAGCGTACTGAAAGTGTCAGACTTTCACCAGGCAAAGAGGTAATGCAGCAGGATTAGTGTAGGAGAAATTAATGTGACATTGCACACCACAATTTATAGACTACTTTCTTTCAGTCACCCAGTTTTTACATGCACACTGATCTCAACCAAAATGAAATGGTCAAAAATCAGATATGTCGTGCACACATTCACGTGACATTTAGATAATTTATTAAAGGTGCCCTATAATGGTTTTTTAAATTATTTTATAACGTTTCCTGGGTTGTCCTTATTATGTTTTTTAGGTCAAACATAGTCATAATTTAGAAATAAAAGGCATTTTTCTTAGCCTGATTTTAGCCCCTGATCTGAACACCCTGTTTAAAGGGGCGTGTCTGCTGTGTGTAACCGGACTCTGCTGTGATTGGCTGACGCTTGCATATGAAATAGCTATCTATATATCTATAATATATATCTATATAATTTTATTACAGCTATTATAGGTTTTTTACTATTACAGCTATCGAGATTAACGAATCGCTGAGAGCGTTTTTGCATCTATTCCCATCACATAAAATGTTGCTGTGATGAGCATTGAACAAGCAGAGGAGTCTGTCGATCGCGAGGATGAAGATCTTATCATTGCAACGCTTTTTCTTCCTTCTCTGCTTTCACTAATGCAGACACGATGATGTAAATACCGTCAGAGCTTCGTTGTGCAGTGTAGCGTGCGTCATTGAATTCATAACGAGATTGGCAAGTGTCCAGATAAACTCGCGTGTGTGAAAAGATATTGATTGCTTTCTGTATATAATTTATTCACAATTTTGTGATAGCCTACTTGAGACTGTCGCTCTGAAATGACCATATCCAGACGCGGTGGAGTTTGGAAAAGTGTGACTCGTATTGTCGCACACAAATAACTGTTGTCAGCCAAATTCCTGCTTTTTGTTTTCATTGCAATCACTGTTGAAAATCCCGACTCACAAAGATAGTGCTAAATGGCAAGAGAAACTTTGAGTTGTGAAATATTAATTTCCTTTCAATCCAATTTAAATTATATTCGGATCGAGGTGTTTACATGAAGGCTTTTTAGTCCGATTGAGCCGTTTAGGAACGCATTATTTGGATTTGGGTGCATGTAAACGTGGCTGTTGCAATGAGCCTTTTGTGAAGCCCAATTTTTGGCTGTGCCGATTAACACAGAGAAAGTCTCGCGACCCGCTGGTTGAGAAACACTGCTCTTAATTACAGTTTTTCCCATTCATTTCTATGAGTGCCCATTTTTGACCCAAATACAAGATTAAGTTTTTTTTAGTTTTTCCACCCACTTAACATTGTAGAAAAATTAAAAAAATAAATAAAAAATAAATAAATAATAAAATAAAATAAAAATGGTGTGTATTCAGGAGGCAAACTAGCCAAAGAAAAAAGTAGCCAAGTCTTGTACCGTTCAGATCAAGGAAAGTATTTTTTTTAAATAAATCAAAACTATTTTGCCCACATTTGTCCAGAATACGGTTTTAGGGTTAACAAGAATTCTCCTTTAGTCTGATTCCTTCAATCCAGATTAAGATCTTTTAGTCTTTCAGTCCAAGTGCCTTAATCCTTAAACACAGCCATTGTCCTAATTGAGAATGAGGAGTCACGTGCCGATTTGGGCGGGGTCTGAGTCGGTCGGCCATGATGGTTGGAGACGCTATCTGGCAGAGCCTGTCTAACTGAGAGTCTTGGCACTTCCTATTAGCCCTATTGTGTATCATCTTGGTTGCAGTTCCATTAGAATTCCACTGGAGGTGATCGCGGGCGAGAGCAGAATGAATGGGAGTCTATGGGGCTAAACGGCTAAATGTGTCTCTTTCACCTGCTTGTCGTTAAATTAACATAGATTTTATTGTTGATTCCGCAAGTTCAATATAGATTATAGGCCAAAAGTCGAATGAACGAGTACTTATGTCCTTTTGATTTCTTACAGGTTAGGCCGTTGTTGGCCGGAGCACGCTAGCATTCTGCTATTGTGTGACGTCATCACATTTTTAAACGGATTTTTAGAACAGATAAGTGAACTTAAAAAATGCAATTTTCAGCTGAGTGTATTATCTTAGTCCTCCCTTTTGAATGCAACTTTCAAATTACTTGACAAAAAATTACATCCTGAGAAAAGTGGCTTTCTGGGGGTGAAACCCCATTGACTCCCATTCATTCTGCACTCGACCGCGAGCGCCCCGCATGGACAGAGACGTGTTACTGCAGCCAGTCCAGAACCCGGAAGTAACCAGTAACCAATTGGCTTTATGCACAGCTGCACTACTTCCTGAACTTCAGCCAGCTCCTTGTTTCCTGTCTGTCATTATTGGACAAATTGGTTAATCCAGGTGTGCCTGACCTCAGTAGTCACGGCAACAATAATCAGACACACCTGAATTTATCAAGTTCTGCCAATAATGGCAGACAGGAAACAAGGAGCTGGCTGAAGTTCAGGAAGTAGTGCAGCTGTGCATAAGGTCAATTCTCTTCAATTAGACATTCTCTGCTATCGGTTACCAGCGGCAACGCCTTTAGAACAGTATGTTAGAACCCCACAGAGACGCGACTTAACATTCGAGTAGTCTTTAATTTTTGCGCATTTATTATTTTCGCGCATTTACTATTTTGGCAGGACAGAGACGGATCTACGAATACGAGAAAAATTAAAGCTGAAAACACACGTAAACAATACGGTTTTGCCCTGTGGGAATCCAACCAACATGGCGGAAAGGGGAGGGGCTCTGTACAATGACGTCAACTTCTGGGGGTTTCTGCATTTTCTGTTGCGCTGCAACTATGACATTTTAAAAATACCTTTAACTCTTTCTAGTTTTCATAAACAGGCTTTAATATGCGGGTCCCTAATATATCATTATAGTTTTTCTCCACATAGCTATTTTATTTGGAATAACCAAAATATCAAATATAACAATAAATCTCTTTTCTTTAATAATTGGTTCGATAAAAACATACTTTTAGTGAGTCAACTTTTGGATGAAAGGGGTGTTTTGCTCTCTTATGAACATTTTATGCAAAAATTCTCTTTTCCAGTCCCCCCAAGAGAATATGCCATTGTTTTTGGTGCAATTTCTGATTGTGTGAAACCTTTGGTCAATTCTGGCCTTAAAGGACCTTTAACTTCACCTATTTTTGACAACGCTCATCTTTTTGTTGACCAATGTCTGTTTAGTAGATTGTCAAATAAGAAAATTCACTCAATTCTTATCAGAAATCAGATTTCTTTACCTGCCTGTGTGTTTTTGGAATAATACATCTGATGATATAGGGTGGGAGGCTTTCTGGCTCCTTCGGAAAACATTTTCTTAACTAATTAAGTGCTTAAAGTCTCAATCAAAATTATTCACAATTGTCTACCCAGTTAAAGGTTCAATACCTGAAGATTGGCATGTCGCTAGAGGGCGCTACATTCAAAACAACAACAACAACGGCTTTGCTTGATGACGACGTGGAGGAACGCGGAATGATGGGAACTGTTGTTTTCAACTCCACCGTGGATAAATCAGTCAGACGGGAATCGAAAATTAGTTGTCATGGATGAGGTAAAGTTCGATTTCTATAAATGTTGCGTTTAATGACATGCTTGTTTTTCATTAAACTGAAATAGCCACAAGAAAAGTCAGGTTTAAAAGTAAATTAGTTATCACAGATGTTACTGTACGAGTCACTGGACGAAGCTATGGTGGAGAGGCTTTGAAGTCAAATCGTTGCTAATGGATCCTGACTTCGCCCTATGCTGCAATATGCATTTAGTTTTGTATTCATTTACAGAAATCAGCTGCTTGAATGACAATTACTGATGTTATTAGATTTTTCAGGTGATATTCTCAATTCATTCAGTGAACAGATGTTCTGATGTAAAATTTTCAGACTGCAGACTCAGCAACGATTGTATTTAATTGTACAGTACAATCATAACATAGAACAGACATTATCTTAATTTCATGATGAGAAAGTGCGCGTCCGGTGTGCGATACTGGACTTTGTCCTAGACGCGGCGCGGCTCTTCGCGTCCGGTGTGCGACCCCCTTTACAGCCAACAGTTCACATTCCGAGAATAATTGAAAAGAATAATGCACCAGAATGTGCACCATTCCAGTTACAAATGCGTGAAACAAGCTGACGTTTGTTGCTTGAGTAGACGCGAACGCACAAGCTTACAACTTCCGCATTTATCCAGGACGACACGTGAGTACGGAGCGGAAACTGAGGTAACGCGAATATGACGCGATTGACTGGCGACTCCCAGCTCACCCCTGCTCACACGCCCTGTTTCCTCTGGTTAAAATCTCAATTTACTCGCGATTCTAAACATAGCTTGAAACATTTGGAATATTGTAAGTTATCATCTTAACTAAATATATAACACTGGCCTTGTGATTTTGGGATATTTTAATGCAAAAATCTTAGGTATTGAACCTTTAATTACAAATTTGCTTAATTTAATAATAGTATTTCCCCCTTGTGCTCCTTTTGTCATCAGTTTGATGAAACGATTATTCATTTGTTTTAGGAATGTATGTATTGCAAAATCTTTTGGATTGATTTTTCAAATTTTATTAAAAGGTATCTTTCTTTAGACTTCTGTGTAAAGCAAAAAAAAAAAAAAAAAATTTGGTGACTATGAAATTAGACCCCTTTCATTCTAAATTTGTCCTTAATTTTCTACTTTTTCTTGCCAAATTTAATATTCACAAGTGTAAATTTTTAAAGAAAACTCCTTTTTTTATTTTTAAGAAAAATATTGATATGTATTTAAATTCATTGAAGAACTCTAAAAACTCTACTGCATGTAAGACTCTGCAATATTGTCGATCATTTAAGCTTGTTTAATGTTATTTAAATTTATGGAATGTAACCCTCTGTTTTTGTTGTATTGTGTATTAATGTCTCGATTTGTATTTGTTGTTTCTGCATAAAAAAAAAGTTTTTGGAGAACTCATAAGATTCAAAATACATTTTCATTTGAAATCTTAAAAAAAGTATTTTGAGAGAGCACTTATCTGGGTAAAACGTAAATTAACTTAAACGTCATTTCTCATCTGATTAAAATACATAAAGGCAGTGTTGAAAAAGCCTGTATATAGCTGCTTATTTATTATTATTATTATTATTATTATTAGAAATCATGATACACTGCCATTTAGAAGTTTGGAATAAGTAAGATAAAAAAAATCTTTTATTTTGCAAAGGCACATTAAATTGATAATGACAGTACAGACATTTATGAATTTAATAAATATTTAAAAAATGTATATTTATAATACATGCTGTTCTTTTGAACTTTATGTTAATCAAATATTCCTGAAAAAATCACAGTTTCCACAAAAATATAAACCAGCACAACTGTGTTTAATTATAATAAGAAATGTTTCTTCAGCATCAAATCAGCATATTATAATGATTTCTGATGGATCATGTCACGTGACACTGGAGTAATTATGTTGAAAATAGCGTTTTACTTTACTTCAATAAATAATGTTTTCAAATGTTTATTACTGTGTGTACTTTTGTGCAGCTTTGGGGAGATTAAGAGACTAATTTCAAAAACATTATAAAACCTTAATGTTTCCAAACTTGACGGTACTGTATACATTGTATTACTTGAACAGTTTTTTTACATCCATAATAAACAATTGAAAAATACTAAAAATCTGAAAAAATCTTGAAATCTTTTTTTTCCTTCTCTTAATTTTATCCAAAAATATTAAAAATGACATTTTGGGATTTCAAAGAGATTTCAGGAATCATAGAACAGAAAATATCAGTGTTCGTATTTTGTTCAATTACACCACGACCTGATTATTTTACTTACTTAGTCTTTAGGCCCTACATTTTTCTGAATTTGAGAACATGTCTGTACAGCAAGCATGATGGACAAAAACATTTCTCCACAGAATATAGGGTATGTCATAACATAAATAACATAAAGCTAATGGTACTGGAGTAAGATTTTTTTTTTAAATCTCTGTCACTGATTACATTTTATACATTCTATAAATAATAATCATATATAATAAATAATAATATTGGTATAAATAATTTATTAGATTAATAGCTTATACTTTTAATATTTGAATAAATAAAATTATGGAACATATTAAATGAAACTAAAACCGCCAGTAGGTGGAAGCAGATCACTATAGGTCATCTATTAAAAAGGACCTTTTACGAAATCTTGATTTTGTTTTGAAATTATTATATCTAAAAAATAAATAGCATCTGAATTTAGTCTGCAAGTTTAGGCAAGGTGTACTAGAATACGTTTTCATGCCTGATTGTTCACAAAATGCATTATGTTTTCACATATTGTGTATTATTACAGCTCCTCTATCCCCATTCTGGTTGAGCAATACACCTAAAATAATAATAATAATAATAATAATAATAAAATAAGGATGATTGCATCGTTTTCCATGAAGCCCCTCCTTCCGAAATAGGAAATGTGCTGTGATTGGTCAGCTGGCCCAGTGTGCGTTGATTGGCAGCCCTTAGCACGTGTTCGGGATGCTCCTTCATAACCGCGATCTCTACTCAAATGTCACGTGTCTGTTGCCTGTCTACCAGTGTATCTGTAGCGAAGTAAACAAACAAATTAGTAATAAAATTAAAAGCAATAGCTGACCATTCTCCATAACACGTCACTATTTACGTCTCATAACAAGAGTAAATGTCGCGTTACCAAGGCGACTGAATTGTTTGTATAAACATTCCAAGGATCTCCCGCGACTCTGACACACGGAAACCGTAACATTTCCCGCTCTGTTCGGCTCGACGGTGGAAACGGCCAATGTTAACGAACAAGAGGACTCTGCTGAACGGATTTCAAGCAACTACAGACTTTCCAAGCAGGGATTTCACACGACAGAGTGGTAAGTTTCTTGTTTTTTTTTTTTTAAAGAGAAGAGAAGAGGAGTGAGTGACTTCAGCATCTCGATGCATCAAAGGTAGGCAAAACTATATTTACATTATTTCGCCATTAGATTGAGGCAAATACTGTCTTTATGAGACATCGGTCAGTAGTGAAGACTTTTTTGAGCACGGAGAAGCAAGACGCAAATGACTGGCGTGTCAGAGCTAAACCCCCTAACGTTAACTGTTAAAATGTCAAGACATTCAAGCAGATTTTTATTACGAATATAGGACTGACTTGAAGGAAGATGCTATATCTACTGTAAATACTCTCTCACAATAATAATATAAAATAATATAATAAATTAACAATATTAATGAGAAGCTATGTTTGCGTTGCTAAGAGTGGTTGCTAGGGGCGCTGTGTAGTCCACAAAGGCGAAGTGCACTAACTAGGCTACGCAAACAAAGAAACGGAGAAAAAGGCCTCTAAAGTTTTAATACCAGCCAGTCAAACATGTTATGGGTAGATTATGTGGTAATGCATCTCCGAGACGGGACATAATTTAACCCAGATATTTTTAAACAAGACAGAACCAGAGATGGGACCAAGTCACACATGTGCAAGTCTCAAGTAAGTCTCAAGTCTTAACCTTCAAGTCTCAAGTAAGTCCCAAGTATTTTTTGGGGGGGCAAGTCAAGTCAAGTCACAGGCTATGTCAAGTCAAGTATTGTAGTAGGTCAAGTCAAGTGCAAGTCAAGTCACCTTATTATTGTAATTTTACATGTAGAATCTGATCTTAATAAAGTGAAAAGACAAGATAAGTATTTGTCAGTAAATTACAATAATTTGGATTTGCATTGTAAATACTGATGTTCAGTAAAATACATCATGGAATCAAACAAAATTGTAACTTCATAAAATTATTGATTTTTCACTTCTGCCAACAGTGTTTGAAATGTTTTAATGTCAAAATGTCAAAATTTTCAACATTGAGTCCATGAAACAAATAACAGCTTAACATCCTACAGACTCCTCTCTGAACACCGTCCCTCTCTCTCTCAAACACAGTTTACGAACAATATTAAACTTTGTTACATTTCTTCTCCTCTCTCTCTCTCTCTCTCTCTCTCTCTCTCTCTCTCTCTACACACACACACTTTCTCTCTCTCACACACACACACACTTTCTCTCTCACACACACACACACACACACACACTTCTCTCTCTCTACACACACACACACATTTCTCTCACACACACACACACACACACTTCTCTCTCTCTCTCACACACACACACACACACACACACTCACTTTCTCTTCAAATTTTAAACATTTACAGGCTTCAAAAAATATAACAACTAATAATTTAAGTGAACTTAAAACAAACCTTGCATAAACCCATATTACATTTTTTGTCATATTATGTCATATTTTCCTGTGCCTTCCTGTCTAACAGGTATGAAATATACAGAAATTGAATAAGGTTATCAAACAGTCCGCACTGCATAAATATAAATTAAATATAGATGAATCCTTATTAAAGCTACAAGCATTGTTTAGTCAAGAGCAGTTAGTATTTTTTTTCTGTTCCCTTTGTTCTTTGGTTAACTTTACTGACAGAGAGAATTAGAGGTTGCTGTCACTTTAAGATCTGCCCCTGCTGACAGGATCTCGCGCATCTCATTCTCTCACTACTCTTTACTTTCACTTAAGATTTTATTTAACTCATTTAAGACTGTTCTTGTGGCGATACTCGACAAAACGGACATTTTGGCATACATGTGTGTTTTTGTTTGTTCAAGTGGCGAAATCAACTCGATACTGGCGCGCTGTCTGTGCGATACTGGCGCTCGTCGTGTGTGTGTGTGTGTGAATCAGGAGGACATGGCAGCTCATTCTCTTTTGTCTTGTCACGCATAAATAGTTTTAAAGCATTTGCATGAATAAGAGCAGGATCATATGACGCTATAGCTTAAAGTCACCTGTTGTTGTTTCTGGCGTTTCGTCGCTGACTGTGCCACAACCGCAGAGGAGCAGAAACGAGCCTGTGTCGATGCGCGCGTCCACGTCCAGGAACGTCGCGTGCACACTCTAAAAATAGCTCACTGAAAGTTCTAATGAGCAGGTATCGCGGTCGCGGCACAGTCGGCGATTAAACGATAGAAACAACAGGTGACTTAATTAATTTGAGTTAAAAATCATAACAAAACGAATTTTAAAGTGGAGGGGACACAAACAGGATTTTGAAAAGTGGGGGGGACATGTCCCCCCTGTCCCCATAGGAAATTATGCCCGTGTGGCTAAACAACTTTCTTTAATGTGCTATTTTAAAAAAAGAGCTGAGGAAGAAGACACGCCACTACCTTTATCTACTGAGTCCACCATAATGGCTACTTTTGCTATTATTAACTTACATTAGCTAGCTAACTACGAACGAGCTAACCAGATAACATTAACAAATTGACAAGCACTTACTGGGCAGACTGGCTCTTTAAATGGCGGACGAAATTGGAGCTTGTCGTCTAGCTGTCCGCGATCTTAACGTTGCATGTCTTTCAAAGCGCTGTTCTTTTGCCATCTTGTTGTGAGAAATTCTTGAAGCCGAAAGCGACGACCCTCGGTATCCCTCCGGCTGACATGTTGATGTGATATCTGATGTAAGTGGGCGTGGTGTGCGTAAGGTACCGAGAGGGCAATGACGGATGATCTCGTGATCCAGTCATGACAGCGCTATTCTCAGCCTGCGCTCCAGCTGCATCAACTTTATTTTTTTTACATAATTTATATATTTTATATTCAAACTGAAAACATGATGTGATTAACACTCAAGTCATTCAAGTCATCCTGTCTCAAGTCAAGTCAAGTCCCGAGTCTTTAACTTCCAAGTCCGAGTCAAGTCTCAAGTATTTTATTTTTTGTCAAGTCAAGTCACAAGTCATAAAAATAGCGACTCAGAGTCGAGCTCGAGTCCAAGTCACCAAGTCACAAGTCCCCATGTCTGGACAGAACACATGTCATAAAGCCCATTAACTTACAAGTCTTAACTCAATTTTGACCAAATGTGTAGTTACTGCGCTTTGCCATTGAAGAGCAATTATCCTGGCTTTTATTCTATGGTTTTATCGTGAATAAACCCGACCTATCAGAATGACTGTAACTTACCGTTTTATAAAGATTAATATACTGCAGATAATAGCTTTATTGGTAAATTATGTTGTTTTTGCATTTATAATTGCAGTATGTTATTTTAAATATATTTTAGTCTTGATCATTTCTCTCGTTTTAATAGTTTGTTTAATTGATTATTGGCTTTGGTACTATTTTCACAATTGAATCTCTTTGCTCAAATACTCTTTGCTCAAAAGTCTAATATGATCACACGTGTTACACATTTAGGCTTGTCATTCTTTCAAAACCTGATCCCATGCTTTCATTACAGCACATTTTCAGTAACTTACACATAATCATCATTTAATAAACACAAGATGATTGTAATATGTAATGAGAACATTTGGTTTAATCACCAAAACACAACAGTATGACCTTCTTTCAGTTTAGTACTTTTAAAGGAATAGTTCACCCAACAAAACAAATAGTTGATGACGGGTGTAACGATACACAAAACTGATGGTTCGGTTTTCCCACGGTTTTGACGTCTCGGTTCGGTTTAGAAAGCTAAATTTTTTTCTTTTGAAACAGTGGTTTAAAGAAAAAATATTGTCTTTAAATTAATTGAATTACAATTAAACATTTTGCAAGGATTAAAAACAAATCTGCTAATGTAAACTATATACATTACTATAACATTAAAGGTACACAACAGAGCCTAGACTTGTAGCCTAAATTCAGATGCTATTTATTTTTTAGATATAATAATCAACACACAACACATTGTATGAAAACGTGTAAACTGAACGTAAGGCAGTATTTGCATTACCTTATGTTTGTTATTGAAATATAATTGACACAGTTGCTGTCATTTTCATGAAAGATATTTTAAACATACATTAAATAATCAAAATGAACAGGTTAAGTATATAATATAGTGCATTTATTTAGTGCAAGAGTTCATTTCTCTTGGAACCAACCAAATAAATTGCTACTGGTAACAATGTTCATTTTTGATGTCAATAATTCAATTTTCACTTTCTGATATCATGAATGTGATTGTTAGTAAGAAAGCCATTTAACCCTCTGGGCTTCTTCGGTCAAAAATGACCGAAAACTGTTGCGATTTTGAAATGTTTAATTTTTTTGCTTGATCGGATCGGGCTGAAACTTGGTGACTTTTCATGTATTACCTATATGAACACACAAAAACATCAAGGAGATGATTCTGATTTGTTAAAGGGTCGTAAAAAAAAAGTCACACTTAGCTTCCTCCCGGTCGAAAATGACCGACATAGGAAATGAATGGGAAACACGAAAAAATAGGAAAACTCAGAGAAACTTTTGCTGGTACAAGCTACAGATCAGCAACTGTGCCGAAAAAAAGTGTACAGCAATGAAGGGGTGACTCTCTAGAACATCAAGAGTGCAAATAAGATCACCCCACACACACCACACACACACACGCACACAAACACACACACATACACAGATAAACTGGCAAGACTGCAACAGCAAATTTGTAGAATATGAAAAATAAAATCAATAAATGAGAAAAAAATCTTGCTCAAATGCACACTCCCACACACACGCATGCACGCACACACACACACACACACACACGAGAGAGAGAGAGAGAGAGAGAGAGAGAGAGATGAACTGGTAAGACTGCAACAGCAATTTTTGCATATATTTGAGAATATGCAAAAATTTATAAATAAAAAATACAAAAGACTGTCACTCAAATGGACACACACACACAAACTGGCAAGACTACCAACAGCAAATTTTTTGAAAATGCAAAATAAAATCAATAAATGAAAAAAAAAACATCTCACTCAAATGCACACACACACACAGAGAGAGAGAGAGACGAGAGAGAGAGAGATAGTGATAGAGAAGGCAAGTCTGCAACAGCAAATTTATAGAAATGCAAAATAAAATCAATAAATGAAAGAAAAATCTTGCTTTGTATGTATATAGTTAAAATAATGTTTATTATTGTTATTATTATTATTTTATTATTATTAACATTTTATTTTTTAACCTAGTAAAAAATAAAAAGTAAAAAATTGTTTAACCTAGTTAACCTTTGCTGTTATTTATTTTGTTTATTTACGTTCATCACAATTGCTGTTCCCTTCTGAAGTTATTACTACTTATTGAATTAAAATTAATAAAAAAATACCAATTTATTGCAAAATGTCTGTATGAAGTGTTTTGAATTATCACTAACCATCCCTTTTTTTGTAAATTATTTGAATGATCAAATACTGAGTAACAAAAATGTTTGCATTGTGTTCCCTTTCTAACCAAATGCTATAGTTTGATTGTAATCATAAAGCAAAACCTAATACTTATCTTAAAAAAAATTGTTAAAAAATAAATAATTAGTCTTTTAGAATATCTAAATGTATATTTAAATAAAAAAAACGAATAAGATTGAGAAATCATGTCTAAACCAACAAAAAGAATCAAAAAGCCTTTCTATGTATTTATATAGGAAGCTATAGGCAGCCTACAGGCTGTACAGGACATTGCACACATGTAACTATTTTTAAAGCCACTAGGTGGCGCTCTTCTACTTGAATTATTTTTTTTTATTAAGCTGACACTCTATTTTGATGTGAAATGTTGTATTTATTGAAAAAAAATCAAAATAAATATAAAATAAAAATATGTATATTAATTCTAATGGAAAAAATAGCTCATAAAAAATTATATAATTAATGCAAAGTATCATAAAAAACTCTGAAAATTCTAAATAATAATCAGAAAATATTATAGAACAAAAATATATTTGAACGGTTATCCTGAGAAAAAGTAAAGTTAAATTTTAAGGCTTCGTCCGTTTTTGACCGGGAGGAAGCTAAGTGTAACCCATTTACGAAGAAGCCCAGAGGGTTAAGATATCTGAAATTATATTGATAACAGAAATACATTTTCAGATATCAAAAATATATATTTTTTTTACTAGTGACAATTTAATTATTGATATCAGGCATTGGCATTTTTATAAGTAACAATGTAATTATTGATCTCAAAAATGATATTTCTTCTAGTAAAAAAAACAATTCTTGATATCAAAAATTGATTTGATTTTGAATAGCAGGTCTATTGTTAAATTTCTCTATTGAAAATTATGGTAAGCCGTTTTAGCTTAAATTGTGCAACCTTACTCGTCATTATTGCATTTTTACCAGTAAGAATTCAATTAGAGAGCTTTACAATTTAATTCCTACTAGTAGCTATTACAATTATAGAGCTCTCTAATTAAATTCTTACTAAAAACAATTACCGATTAGAGAGCTCTCTAAATCAAGTTTTTACTAGTAAGAATTACATTAAGAGAGCTCTTTAACCCATTTAATCCCACATTTTTCCCAGACACAAAAATATCCAAATCATGTGTCATTACTATCCCTTTGAAACAATCAATCATCATTTTTTACAATTTTCATGGAAAAGTGAGTTTTGTGATCGGTCACAATTGTGACGGTGGGATACTGTGTTATATCAACCATTGTACAGACTGAATATAGGTCTATTTGACAGTGCAGTGTGTGTGTGTGTGTGGTGTGTGTGTGTGTGCGTGTGTGTGGGGTGTGTAGTGAGTGATTTTGAGCTGAGTGTGATGTGAGTGTGGGGTGTGTGTGTGTGTGTGTGTGTGTAGTGTGTGAATTAGTGTGTGTGATGTGAGTGTGGGGTGTGTGTGTGTGTGTGTGTGTAGTGTGTGAATTGAGTGTGTGTGATGTGAGTGTCGGGTGTGTGGTGTGTGTGTGTAGTGTGTGAATTGAGTGTGTGTGATGTGAGTGTGTGCGTGTGTGTGTGTGTGTGTGTGTGTGTAGTGTGTGAATTGTAGTGAGTGTGATGTGAGTGTGGGGTGTGTAGTGTGCGTGTGTGTGTGTAGTGTGTGAATCGAGTGAGTGTGATGTGAGTGTGGGGTGTGTGTGTGTGTGTGTGTGTGTAGTGTGTGAATTGAGTGTGTGTGATGTGAGTGTGGGGTGTGTAGTGTGCGTGTGTGTGTGTAGTGTGTGAATTGAGTGAGTGTGATGTGAGTGTGGGTGTGGTGTGTGTGTGTGTGTGTGTGTGTAGTGTGTGAATTGAGTGTGTGTGATGTGAGTGTGGGGTGTGGTGTGTGTGTGTGTGTGTGTGTGTAGTGTGTGAATTGAGTTTGTGTGATGTGAGTGTGGGGTGTGTGGTGTGTGTGTGTCAGTGTGTGAATCTGAGTGTGTGTGATGTGAGTGTGTGTGCCGTCGTGTGTGAATCTGAGTGTGTGTGTGATGTGAGTGTGGGGTGTGTGGTGTGTGTGGTGTGTGTGTGTAGTGTGTGAATTGAGTGTGTGTGATGTGAGTGTGTGTGTGTAGTGTGTGGATAAGAGTGAGTGTGATGTGAGTGTGGGGTGTGTGTGTGTGTGTGTGTAGTGTGTGAATTGAGTGTGTGTGATGTGAGTGATGGGTGTAGTGTTGGGCGATATGTTCCATTTCAATAGGATCAGGTTATTTCCTGGTATAGTGAGGTAAAAAAAAACGATCCTAATCATTTTTTCATCCTAATCATCATGTCAACGGGAAATTTACGGACACATAGCCTATCCTCATGCCACATGCAGCATTTTCACTTTCTGCACGAGATGAAAACGCGTTTAAATAATTTATTGGGTCAGAAAGATTCGGAGTTTGCGATATATGTCCTCCTACCAGTGCTCTGTCTGTTTAGATGCACTTCACATGCGCACTTAGTAAGCACGAAGTACGCGGGTTAATGTGTTTTTATGCCGGGAGAAATCAGAGCAAGGGGCAAACATATGCAAACATCTAGCTGAGTCGATCGGATTATATACTTATGACTTGACTCTGATAAAGGAAAACAGGTTAATGCGTTTACATGACCACATGCATTGTCAGTAGGCATTAGGCATTAAGAACGTGCATGTAAACGCGCTCATTCCCTGAAAGTGAAAGTAAAAACGGACTGCTTTCGGCATCTGCATCAACGCCGCGTTCTTTCAGAGACGACGATGATAACGGTAGCTTTAATAGGCTACTATTTTAGTGATAGTATTATTATTATTATTAATATTTAGTAATTGTATTGTTTTTAGTGTTAGTGTCATTAAACGTTTTTTAATGTGATATGGAAACAAAATACTGACGAACAACGATGCCGTTTTCATCTTGGATCTATATAAGAATGATGTGTCTGTTAAAACAAGCACTCTTGATAATTTGTGAATGGATCACCTTGCAATTAAATTTTGATGTGGGATGTAGTTTTTTAATCTGTTTTAAAAACATTCTCCTCATAAGCGCGTGTCAGTGTTGTCGCAAGTGTTATAACACGTGGTGATGAATTATGTTCATTCACGTTATGAATTTAGGCAAGGCAAATTAATTGTAGTTCCTTATATTAATTTAATACCAATACTAGCTTTATAATAATAATAATAATAGGCGGCACTGCAGGCCAAATAATTTAATACATTAATGGTAAAACGAGCTAATTATCGTTTTAGATATCGTCAAAGGCATCTGCCATCGGCGATATCTGCAGACAATCGTCGATACACGATACTATCGTCTATCAGCACAACCCTAGTGTGGTGTGTGTGTGTGTGTGTGTAGTGTGTGAATTGAGTGAGTGTGATGTGAGTGTGTGGGTGTGTGTGTGTGTGTGTGTGTAGTGTGTGAATTGAGTGTGTGTGTGTGTGTAGTGTGTGTAGTGTGTGAATTGAGTGAGTGTGATGTGAGTGTGTGGTGTGTGTGTGTAGTGTGTGTAGTGTGTGAATGTGAGTGTGTGTGATGTGAGTGTGGGTGTGTGGTGTGTGTGTGTAGTGTGTGAATTGAGTGTGTGTGGTGTGGTGTGTGTGTGTGTAGTGTGTGTAGTGTGTGATATTGAGTGTGTGTGAGTGCGTGTGGGGTGTGTGGTGTGTGTGTGTGGTGTGTGTAGTGTGTGAATTAGTGTGTGTGATGTGAGTGTGTGGTGTGTGGTGTGTGTGTGTAGTGTGTAGTGTGTGAATTGAGTGTGTATGTGAGTGTGTGGTGTGTGGTGATGTGTGTGTGTGTGTGTGTAGTGTGTGAATCTGAGTGTGTGTGTATGTGAGTGTGGGGTGTGTGGTGTGTGTGTGTAGTGTGCTGACCTGAGTGTGTGATGTGAGTGTGGGGTGTGTGTGCGTGTAGTGTGTGAATTGAGTGTGTGTGATGTGAGTGTGGGTGTGTGTAGTGTGTGGGGTGTGTAGTGTGTGAATGTGAGTGTGTGTGTGTATGTGTGTGTAGTGTGAGTGTGAGTGATGTGAGTGTGTGGGTGTGTGTGCGTGTGTGTAGTAGTGTGAATTGAGTGTGTGTGATGTGGTGTGGGGTGTGTGGTGTGTGTGTGTGGTGTGTGGTAGTGTGAATCGAGTGTGTGATGTGAGTGTGGGTGTGTGGGTGTGTGGTGTGTGTGTGTGTGTGTGTAGTGCTGTGAATTGAGGTGTGTGATGTGAGTGTGGGTGTGTGTGTGTGTGTGTAGTGTGTGAATTGAGTGTGTGTGATGTGAGTGTGTGGGTGTGTGGTGTGTGAATTGAGTGTGTGAATGTGAGTGTGGGGTGTGTGGTGTGTGTGGTGT
>JAQIUQ010000885.1:0-7500 GCA_030378365.1 Hybognathus amarus | reverse complement strand
TGTGTGTGTGTGTAGTGTGTGAATTGAGTGTGTGTGATGTGAGTGTGGGGTGTGTGGTGTGTGTGTGTGTGTAGTGTGTGAATTGAGTGTGTGTGATGTGAGTGTGGGGTGTGTGGTGTGTGTGTGTGTGTGTAGTGTGTGAATTGAGTGTGTGATGTGAGTGTGTGGTGTGTGTGTGTGTGTGTAGTGTGTGAATTGAGTGTGTGTGATGTGAGTGTGGGGTGTGTGTGGTGTGTGTGTGTAGTGTGTGATGAGTGTGTGTGATGTGTGTGTGGGTGTGTGTGTGTGTGTGTGTAGTGTGTGAATTGAGTGAGTGTGATGTGAGTGTGGGGTGTGTGGTGTGTGTGTGTAGTGTGTGAATTGAGTGTGTGTGTGATGTGAGTGTGTGTGTGTAGTGTGTGAATTGAGTGTGTGATGTGAGTGTGGGGTGTGTGTGTGTGTGGGGTGTGTAGTGTGTGAATTGAGTGTGTGTGATGTGAGTGTGGGGTGTGTGTGTGTGTGTGTGTAGTGTGTGAATTGAGTGAGTGTGATGTGAGTGTGTGGTGTGTGTGTGTAGTGTGTGAATTGAGTGTGTGTGATGTGAGTGTGGGGTGTGTGGTGTGTGTGTGTAGTAGTGTGTGAATTGAGTGTGTGTGATGTGAGTGTGGGGTGTGTGGTGTGTGTGTGTTGTGTGTAGTGTGTGAATTGGCCTATATTAAGTTTTTTCATTTTCTAAAAAATGACCTTATATACCATGATGTGCATGTGTATGAATACAACTATGACCTTACATACCATGATGTGTATATGTAAATAGTCCTCTCATACCAGGTAATGATTTTGGTGTAGTATGTACACTGTAAAAATTAAATGCTATATCTAATCAATAAAATTGTGGCAACAGATTACAAGCAATATTATTAATTAAATTGAAGAAATTAGAATCGAGTAATAGTTAATCAAATTAATATTCTAATTAATTCTTATTTGTACAATTTAATTAATAATATTGCTTGTAATATGTTGCCACAATTTTATTGATTAGATAAAGCATAATCGTTTTTACAGTGTACAAAATATTGAAAACACTATGACACAGACACTGCTATTACAATTTGAAATGTAAGAGGCTATGACTAAACATTTAATTTTGTTATTGGTGAGAACAGACAAACACCTGTGTCTAGTGGTGTTGTTGTAGTGAGTACTGTGATCTTTTTTTCCCCTTCCCAGCCCCGTTCCAGCGACACCCTGTAAGCACCACCACATTCATTAATGTATACAAGTATGCATTGACATGTAATTGAGCAATTTGAAAGACTGCCTATGTGTTGTGTACATGTCAATTTTTATAAGCAACACAAGACTTTAACAGCCAATGACATTTGCGGCTGGGGAGACTGGACTTATTTTCTACTGTTTAGTGTTAAACTCAGCCGTAAAGAGCTACATTTAGCCCTAGATGCTATATGAATATAGTCCCTGAAGCACAGTTTTTCAGCTGACAATTTTCTTTACACATTTAAAAGTGCACATTGCTACTATAATTAACAATAATGGAAAGCTGAGGCTTGTCAGTATTAACAAAGTCCTTTTAGGCAAGTCGTGCCACTCGCCGCCATCTTGGCAACGCCTCTGGGCAGCTATTTCGGACATAACAAGACCAGGCTCTATCTAAATGAATGGGCAGAGTCAGAACTGCACTCACTGGTGACCGGGACATAAAAACTGCATGTATAGAAACAGCAGTAAAATATAATAAAAATCGCTGAAAATGTTTGATGACTTGGCCCCAAAATAAGGTTTAAAAAGCCTTTTCCCACAGGTTATTCTTTTACTGTGCATGCCCAAGGGTTCTCTCCCTCTCTGCCGTGCGCGCTACATGGTTTGAAACACAGGATGTGCGCACTCTTGCTCACTCGCTCTAGATTCGGGGAGATTTGAACTAATTTGCGGGCATCAGCGAGCCGCTATCAATCTACGGGAGACACCCGGGACTTCTTTTTTTTTTTTTTTTTATTAAACATTCAGACATACATACAAACCAACATAGTGCAATAGTGAACAATCTTGTAATTCCATAATTCCAGAAGTGACATAAGAGCAAAGAAGTGATTTAAGTGTTTGATCGAAGTGTGTATGTGAGTGGGTGTGAGTGTGGGTATGTGTATGTGTGTGTATGCGTAAACAAAGTAACCATTTATTATTTTGTTAGCATTGTCATTACCCTCACCACCCCTACTCCCCACTACCACCATATTGCCAATATTGTATGTCTATTTATATTTCCATCCTTTCTCCTAATTGCCATTGTCAACCCTGCACAAAATATAAGATGATATAATAAGATAAAAATAATATAATAAATGATAACATTCCCCCACATCTCTTCAGTCCCTATCTTATCCTAATTATTATTATTATTATTATATTAATTTTTGTGTGTGTTATGTGTCAGCGTCTAAAGTGCATTAAAAGAGGGAGGTACAGTGCGAGAGTGTCTCAACTTGGGATAGAGATGCTATGCCAGCTGAAACCACTCTCTTGCCTGTCTTGCCTGCCCTGGTGTTTGTGAGGTTTTTCATGTATACAAATTCCGTTTTTTATTTATTTATTTATTTATTTATTTATTTATATATTTTGTTCCCTATTCTTTGTTGTGGTGCATTAAAAACCCATGAAAAGATAGGGGGAAATTATTGCAGTAGTGATGATAATGACACTTAATTCCAATACAGCATTGACAATGGCAATATTGATGATTATAATCGTAGTAATAATAATAATAATAATAATGTTTATATTAATAATAAATGCTAATGATGATGGCAGTGGTGATCGCAATGGTGAAAGCAAAAGATAGAAATAATAGCAATTATATCAAAAAAATACAAATGAAAATAGTAATCATAACAGTAACAGTGAAGATAATAGTAACAATGATGGCAGAAACAAGTTCAAACAACTAAAATGAATATTCGTGGGTTGATTAAGCAGGTGGGAGGAGTCGGAGTTGAGAACAGAGAAAGGATTCATAGCTGTAAGAGGTCAGAAAGTGTTGGGCGGCAGGAGTCAGTTTCAGATGTGTAATTATGAAGGGGAGATACGTGTTCCATTGCAATGAAGTCTGTTATAAGATTCTTCCAAATGTTAATGTGTAGTTTATTTCGAGTTTTCCAGTTCATGAGGATAGTTTTCTTGGCGATGGTTAGAGCTATGAGGAGTATTTTAGAGTTTATAGTTTTATCAGTGATTATTGTGAGGTCCCCCAGCAAGCAAAGGGAAGGCGATAGTGGGATGTGGCAACCAACTATAGTGGATAGTGCCTGTGTGACCTCTTCCCAAAAGTGTTTGATTGGAGTGCAGTGCCAGGTTGCATGAATGTATGTATCTGTAGAATTTTGATTGCAATGTGTGCAAACTTCTGATGTGAAACCCATTTTAGCTAATCTATTGCCTGTGTAATGTGTTCTGTGCAGTATTTTGTATTGTATTAATTGAAGATTCGCATTTTTGGTCATGTGATAGATGTTTTTACAGATTTGGGTCCAGAAGTTGGCATCCGGGGCTATTGAAAGATCGTTTTCCCATTTTATTGTTGGTAAGTATATGGTCTGAGGTTGGTTTGAAATCATTTTGTATATTTTAGAGAGAAGTTTCTTTGGGGAGGAAATGTTGACCAAGTCTGATATTGCCGGTGGAAGTTCTAAATTTGTGTCACTGATGTTTATTTTTGTCAGGACAGAAGATCTGATTTGTAGGTATTTTAAAAATTCGTTGTTCCCGATGCCATACTCCTGGGCCAGTTGTGGAAATGGTTTAAATGTGTTGGAAGTGAAAATATGCTTAATGTGGGTGATACCCTTTTTCGCCCATGTGTGAAAATTCAATGTTTTTTTATTGCTTATAAAGTCACGGTTGTTCAACAGTGGGGTGAGGTTAGATGGAGCTAATGTAGAATTAGTGATTTGGTGAAATTTCCACCAGGCTGTCAGAGTGGTGGCTATAGTTAATGCCTTAAAACATGTGTGTTGTTTAATTGATTTGGTGAGAAATGGTATGTCAGCTATATTTAATTCTTTACATAATGATTGTTCTATATCTAGCCATATAATATCAGATTGGGTGGGGTGAATCCATTTGTATATGTATTGCAGTTGGTTAGCCATAGAGTAATATTGGAAATTTGGTGCTTCTAGTCCTCCTTGAACTTTACTTTTTTGTAGTGTGGTGAGTTTTATCCGTGGCGTTTTATTTTTCCAGTAGAAGCGAGTTATAATGGAGTCTAGTGATTTAAACCAATTGAGTGTAGGGTGGGTTGGAATCATTGAGAATAGGTAATTAATTTTTGGTAGAATCGTCATTTTTATTGCTGCTATCCTGCCGATTATGGAGATTGGGAGGTTGAGCCACCTGAGCAAATCGTCTTCTATTTTTTTAGCAGTGGTGTGAAGTTGAGTGTTACCAACTCTGACAGTCTGGTGGAAATCCTAATGCCTAAGTAAGTGATGTGATCATGACATATAGGTATTGGTGATTGATGGGGTGCCACATCCCATTTGGTTTTATGTAAAGGGAGGATGGAAGATTTATTCCAGTTTATTGCATAATTGGATATTTTTGAGAAGGACTGGATTGTTTGAATTATTTCTTGAGTAGATGCTAGGGGTTCTTGTATGTATAATAAGATATTCGTCTGCATAAAGTGAAATTTTATGTGTTTGTTGTGGTGTTTCAATACCTTTGATTGCTGGGTTTTGACGGATAGCTGCTGCTAAAGGTTCAATAAAAATTGTGAATAGAGATGGAGAGAGTGGACATCCCTGCCTTCGATCCCCCTGTGTAGTGTGAAGCTTTGTGATGTTAGTCCGTTCGTTGTGACTGTGGCCGATGGTGATGTGTATAAAATCTTAATCCAGTTAATAAATGACTCTCCAAAGCCGAATTTTTGTAACGTGGTGAATAAAAATTTCCAGTTGACCCTATCAAAAGCTTTTTCGGCGTCTAATGTGGCAATGAGAGTATCTTTCTGTTGTATTGATGAGTAGTGCATTAAATTGTATAATCTGCGGGTATTATTGGATGCATGTCTACCTTTTATGAAGCCGGTCTGATCAGGATGGATTATGTACGGTATAATTTGTTCAATTCTATGGGCTAATGCTTTGCTAATAATTTTTATGTCGACATTTATAAGTGAGATAGGACGATAGTTAGATGTGAAGGTGTGGTCTTTGTTAGGTTTAGGGATGAGTGATATAAGTGCTGTATTCATGTGGGAAGGGAACTTTGCATTATGTTTTATTTCTGTTATTGTTCTGCTAAATAGTGGGTATAAAGTTGACCAAAAATGTTCATAGAACTCGGCAGGGAAGCCATCTGGACCTGGTGCTTTATTATTTTGCATGCTTTTTAATGCGGAGTGAAGTTCTTTTTCAGTGATTGGTAATTCTAGAGTGTTTACTTGTTCCATGTTGAGTTTTGGTAGAATGGTGCTATCGAGGAATTGGATTATGTCTTCTTGTTTTGGGTCAGAGATCAGATGAGTATAATTTTGTATAGTAATCTTGAAATATCTTGTTTATCTCAACTGGTGAATTGGTTAGCTTCCCTGCCGAGTTTCTGATGGAAGTTATAGCTGTTCTTTCTTTATTTCTTTTAATTTGACTGGCTAAGTATTTTCCGGATTTATTGCTATGGTGAAAAGTTTCTTGACGGAGCCTGTGAATCAGAAACTGGTTTCTTTTGTTTATTATTTCATTCAGCAAATTTTTTTTTCTCTAATTTCTTTATAGATGTTTTCTGATTGATTATTTGCATGTAAAATTTCTAATTCTTTTATTCTTTCTTCTAGTTGGACTTCTTTTTCTCTGTCCTTTTTTTTATTTACTGAATAAGATATAATTTTTCCCCGTAAAACTACTTTCCATGTTTCCCAGAGCAGTGATGCTGACGACTTTGGAGAGTCATTTATTTCAAGGAAGGATGTCCACTCTCTCTTGAAGTAGCTGTCAAATTCTGGATCTTTCAAGAGTGATGTATTAAAACGCCATCTGGTGGGGTGTTTTGGTATTGCAGATATATTCCATGAGAGGGTTACCGGGGAGTGATCGCTGATAATAATTGGATGAATTTTGGTTTCTAAAATATATGATATGATTGAATTACTGGTTAGAAAGAAATCAATGCGGGAGTAGGTTTGGTGGACATTAGAATAAAAGGTGTATTCTCTGGCGAGTGGGTGTTTTAGCCTCCAACCATCGCAAAGACCAAAATCACTCATGAACTGTTTTATTGTTTTGGAAGATTGCCAAGATTTCCCTGTATGTTTTGACCTGTCGAGTGATGGATTGATTACAGTGTTATAGTCTCCCCCTATAATTATTGGACCGTTGGAAATGTTTGAAAGAGAGGAAAAGAAATTTGCAAAGAAGGAAGAATCATCAGAGTTTGGCCCATAAATGTTGCCGATTGTAATTGGATTATTATTGATTGAAATGTTAATAATGATAAAACGGCCTTCAGGATCTGAAATGGTTGTATGGTGGTTAAACTGTATTTTTTTGCTTATTAAGATGCATACTCCTCTTTGTTTTGAATTATAGTGGGAGGAAAAACAGTGGTTAAAATGTGTAGTTTTTAAGCTGTTTTGTGTATATTGTGAGAGGTGTGTTTCCTGTATTAGACATATATCCGCTTGTGTATTTTTTAGGTAATTTAAAACTTTATTTTTTTTTTGTTTGTGAACCAACCCCACGAATATTCCAAGTTAAGAATTTTAACTGCATAAACCTATAGTGTACATTTCAAAGTTACCTTGTGTGAGTATAAGTCTGTGTGTATGGATGTGAATGTGGTTGTGTGTGTGTGTAAATCTATAACACCAAATGACAATAAAAACAGGGAAAACATAGATACCTATAACCAACAACAGAACATATAAACAGTGAGCAAGGCTATTTAGGTGCATTTATAATACATTGTGTGTGCATGGTGCAAGTGACTTAATGAAAGAATAGCTGTAAAAGATTATGAATAGAATATAAATTGAGCATAAACGGATTGGAAATGTTACATTGATAATTTCAGTAATTAGAAAAGCCAGGGAGTAGTGTCTTTATCTCTAAACAATTGTCCATCAATATATAATTTGTCCACTGTGATGATTGCTTTTTTACCTTGAGTGATCATTGTCTTGCGGATGGGGAAAAGTAGCTTACGTCTGCGGATGATCTCTTGCGGGTATTGGTCGTTCAGTCCGTAATGAGTCCCTTTGAGCTGTCGTCCTTGTCGCTGAACCAGTACTTTTTGTTTGAAGTGTTCAAATTTGACGATGATGGGCCGGGAACGGGTGGAGTTGATGTGTTTCTGCCCTAAACGGTGAACGCGATGGAAAGTGATGTGCTCTACAGTCTCTGGTGCAAGTTTGAGCTGGTTGATCATGAAGTCCTTGACAGATTTTTCGGGGTCCTCGGTGGGTGATTCAGGAATGCCGGAGAAGATGAGATTGTCTCTCATGCT
>JAQIUQ010000884.1:265000-452127 GCA_030378365.1 Hybognathus amarus | reverse complement strand
AAAGGATTCAAAAGTACAGTCTCTCACTTCCGCTAAAAAGGATCACAGATTTTTATGACGTCACCGCTTCTCATTACATCTTTCCCTCTATTATTCTCAATATATGCTGCCACTTGGTAATATTATAAGGAAACATGGAATTAGTTTCCATTGTTATGCTGATGACACTCAAATATATATTTCATCATGGCCAGATGTAATACGCTAAATTATCCAAACTGTCAGATTGTGTTAAAGATATAAAAGATTGGATGACGCAGTAATTTTCTTTTATTAAATCCAGACAAGACAGAGGTAATACTTATCGGTTCTAAAAATCGTCCACAAAACCTTTCGCAGCACGACTTTAACATATTAGGATGTCCTGTTACTTTATCCTCTACAGTAAAAGACCTGGGTGTTATACTAGACTGCAACCTGTCTTTCGAAAATCATATTTCATATGTTACAAGAACAGCCTTTTTCCACCTTAGAAACATTGCTAAGCTACGTAACATGCTATCTGTTTCTGATGCAGAAAAGTTAGTTCATGCATTTATGACCTCAGAACTAGATTACTGTAATGCTTTATTAGCAGGTTGTCCTGCATCCTCAATAAACAAGCTACAGTTAGTCCAAAATGCAGCCGCTAGAGTTCTTACTAGATCAAGAAATACGATAATATAACACCGATTCTATCATCACTTCATTGGTTACCTATTAAGTTCCATATTAATTACAAGGTATTGCTTTTGACTTATAAAGCTCTAAATGGTTTAGCTCCTGTCTATTTAACAGATCTTCTATCGTCCTACTATCCATCGCGCTCTTCAAGATCACTAAATTAGAGGCTTCTGGTCATTCCTAGGATATCCAGATCCACCAAAGGAGGGAGAGCATTCTCACATTTAGCTCCGAAGCTCTGGAATAGCCTTCCTGATATTGTTCGTTGCTCAGACTCGCTCTCGCAGTTTAAAGACTAAAGACGCATTTATTTAGCCTGGCATTCATATAAATTTTTTATCTTACAGTTACTGTAAATTTGGCCTCTAGTTCATAAACGGCAGAGGAGAACTGGCCCCGACTGAGCCTGGGTTCTCCCAAGGTTTTTTTTTCTCCATTCGGGTCACTTGATGGAGTTTTTCGGTTCCTTGCCACTGTTGCCTTTGGCTTGCTCAGTTGGGGATATTCAAATTAAATGACCCATCATACCACTGATCAGCTCTACCAAACTTGATTGTCTTTTTCACGAATAAACAAACACTGTTAAGTTGTCTTGATTGATACTGTGAAGCAGCTTTGATACAATCTGTGTTGTGACAAGCGCTATATAAATATATTTGACTTGACTTGACTTGTCCAATCACATGCTCTCTAGAATCTGGAGCTCCGCCCCTCTCCTATAAACAACACCTGTCCAAAGCGACTGTGGCTTTACCTGACTCGATTTGTTGAACTGGTCTGACTGGTTCACAAAAAAGTCCATCATTCTATGACTATATAGTTCCTTGTTGCTTTTATTAAACATTTATATATATATATATATATATATATATATATATATATATATATATATTTATTTATTTATTTATTTATTTATTTATTTATTTATTTATTTATTTATTTATTTATTTATTTATTTATTTATTTATCCTTTATGTAGCATAAAAAACATGAAGGACAAATTTCAACATTTGTCCAGAGAAGATATTGTCTAATATTGCCTATCACATTAATCTGACATCGCTAGCTTTTAAAATTGGTATCGCTAGCACAACACGCTAGTATCTTGCTAACCTGTTAACATCCATGCCTGCTGTCTTTTTTCTCTTGCGCGCACTCGAGCCTTTTACGAGTCTATCAAACAACAGTGGTGTGTAGGATCAGTCAACAAACACTGCGAGTAATGTCTCGTCCTGTTATTGTCACTTGCACTCCGTGTCACATGTATAGCATAGCATTCTCTGTCAGCACTGAGGGCTTCACATGGGATCAATACTGTTGATTTAGCCCTGGTAATTGGCAAATCGATCCCACAGAACGTGAAAATAGAGACACCAGCAACCAAAGTCACATGTTTGCCGGGAGCCAGAGAGCCTGACATCACAGCAAAATTAAAAGTGCTGACTAATGCTAATCATAAATTCTCTAAGATCATTATTCATGTCGGCTCAAATGATGTTCGCCTTCACCAGACGGAGATCACCAAGATTAATATTAAAGAGGTGTGTGAACTCGCAAGAACGATGTCAGGTACTGTAATTTGCTCAGGCCCCATGAGATAGTCAGTCGACTGTCCTCACTATAACCGGTAATAACTTAAACACTTTGTAGTACAGTTGTTATGATTTGCCAAAGACCAATAATAGAAGAGAGTTCACTCGTCTGTGTGTTGTTGATTCGGCGGAAAGCCGCTCTGAATGTGTACAAACTTTTCATAACACGCCGCTCTTACAATTGGATATTGATGTTTCATTCATAATATATTAATTATGCTTGTTTGTTTTACAACTATACAAAACATCTTTACTTTGAAGCTAACCATACATAATGTATTCAAAAAACTGATCATGTCATCACTTTTCTTAGGCCCAAACTCAGCAGTAAGACTTTGTAATCCAGTTTGGACGCAATTCCAAGTATAACTGACAGCAGGTCTGTTCTGCGACATGGATGCGCGCAAATTATTTTTATTCTGAACTTTGAAAAGCTTTGTGGAGACGGACAGTAATGTTCATGTATTGACCTACAAATTGCTATCACTACTTAAAGAAAAAAATCTTTAAAATGAATGTTCAGCATAAACCGGCTTGCTTATAAAAGAGAAGCTAGCAACGTGACCGATTAGCACTGAACATATGGCCATTGACTGATTATGGACCTGGAGTCTTTCATTATGGACCATGCTTTCCCAAACTAATGTCAACTCCTCTGAATAGCCCCTTTCCAAAGAAGGTCTGCTCTGAAATTTAGAAAAAAGAAGCAGAAAATGTGTCCAAGGCTGATATCCTGAAGACTATTCACGGACTGAATGATCGATTCTCCAAGTTTGAAGAAGTGGTGAACAAGAACACGGCAGAGATTGTTGTCATGCAGGAGCATATGAAAGACCTTGGGGTGCATTGTAAGGCGATCGTGAAGAAGCTGAACGAGCGAGTGACTGCAATTCAGGAGCGGCAGGGAGAGGCTGAGAGATAGAGCCGACGATGGAGTCTCCGTCTGCTTAATCTACCGGAATACAGCAACGAAGATGTGAGAAAGGAGGTGCAGGAAATAATTGCCCAGATCATTCCAGAAGAAAAGTCTTGACTTGGGTTCCTGGTGGACACTGTACACAGAGTGGGGAGAAATAAAGATGACGACAAACCACGTCACATTATCATGCAATTCACCATGTGCACTTTCCGACGCAAAGTATGGAGAGCCTCCCTCAACTCTGATGTGTTGAAAAGGAAAAATCTACAGATGGCAGAAGACCTCACTTACATGGCAAGACAATGCAGGAACAAACTCTGGCCAATGGTTACACAAGCCCGTGACGAAGGGAAGAAGACCAAATGGATCGGCCCGGTGGCCATCATTGATGGTGTAAGACATACAGGGCTCTATCTTGCACCCGGCGCAAATGACTTTATACACAAACGCATGTGTCATTCCTGTTTTGCACATGCGCAAAGCAGGATTTTTCCCTCAAAAGATGCACGTCGGTAAACTAGGAAATGAACTTGGGGTGGGTGGGTCGGCTTCCTGGGTGGGTCGGCACAAAAAGGAGGCGTGTTTCGGCGCAAAACATTCCCTGGTGCTATTTTACACTTCCAGAAAACAATTGCGCCACTGACTTTAGACCAGGTGTTTTCTGCTCAGTGGCGCAATTGTTTGTTCATAATGCTATTTTAAGCGCGCATGCTTGGCCATGATGTAGCGGGTGAACAACGCGCATAAACTTTGATTCTCTCATCAACACAGATGGAGCAGTTTTTATTTTAGCAAATTATACATTATAACAAGGACAAATATTAACACATGAGAGAAATCATTGTGGTTTACATGAAGATGAAAAAACCTAATTACCCATTTTTGTTAAGGGTAATTGTAGTACTGAAGGATCAGACCTGTTTGCCCAATAGTGGCAAGAAACACATGTATATAATGATTAACCGACGCTGATGTGCGAGGGTTTCTCCCATCCCCATACAACGTCACTTCTCTGTCTTTCACGGCCCTGACAAGAACGTCGGTCTCCTCGGCTGTGAACGCTCCTGGCGCGCGCCTGGTAAACTGGCCCGTTCTCATCCCAAAAGCGTAAATATCCAACGCACATGGCACCCTTTAGCGCCAAATGAGACGTAAAAATAAATTGGGCAGAAGGCGCCTCCTAGTGGTCTAACCCTACCCCTACCCCATACCTAAACTTAACCGTCTCATTTGGCGCTAAAGGGTGCCATGTGCGTTGGATATTTACGCTTTTGCAAAAGTGTCATATATGGCGCCTTGGCATGAGAATGCGTTGGGTAAACCCGCCGTTATAATATCAATCCGTCATGCAACGTGTGCATCTGCTCTTATAGGGTATGTTGGATGGCACTCTGATTGGCTTATTTCACGTTACGCCCAAACCACACCTATGAATAATGAAGCTACTCCAGACCAACCCCTTTTAAACCCACAAAGTTACTTACGCTTGGCGCTTTGACACTTGCGTTTCAGATCGTTAAAATAGGGCCCACAGTTTAAGAATCAATTCGTTGTATAATAAGTTAAGTTGAATGCTAAGTGATATTAATAAGATCCCTTAACTACCTCAAGCTAACTCAGGTTATTGTTCACAAGGAACAATGGAGAATTTAAGTTTATATATATTGATTTACCAGGAATATGTTCATAATTTAGATTAAATTCTCCTAGGCACTTATTGTCTACTGTATATCACAAACACATTGATGTGATGGTTACCTATGTTCGAAATTAGCATATTGCACTAAATAACCTACTTATACAGTGGCACAGTTACTTGCTTAATTAAGCAGTTTATTCACTTCTTTATATTAATAAAGAGAAAGAAATGAGTCTTCAATTTCTTAAGGTACTCAATATTTAGAGTTCTTGTTTGAGAGTATCTACTTGTGTATTTATATCTCAACACTTTACAAGTTCCTGCTTAGTTTACAGACTTCTAGTTCACTTTATTTTATTTTTCTATGACAGACTTCCATTTCAGTTCCTTAAAAATACTATCCCTTAATGTTAGAGGTATCCGTGACAGTAAAAAAAGAAAATCTATTTTTATGACGTGAAATTTTGGAAAACACAATGGGGTGATAAGTGTTATTTGTGGTGTAGCTATTCTCCCCAACAAATTTAAAGGTATTATTATTGAATCATTATTTTCAGATGAGGGTAGAAAAAGAATCCTAAAATGAATCATAAACAAAAATTTGGGAATACTTTAAATTTAAGATAAGAGAAACAGCAATGAGACGGAGTAAAGGGTTAGGAATTAGTATCATGAACTAACTAAATATATTATTGAAGAAAGATAATCTATTAGAAGAAGAAGAAATTAAACTGAAGAGATTAAAAGAAGAAATTGATCATATATATATATATATATATATATATATATATATATATATATATATATATATATATATATATATATATATATATATTAATGTGGCTAAAGGAGCCTTCATACGGTCAAGAGCAAAATGGTTGGAATTAGGCGAAAAGATCTCTAGCTACTTTTTTGCCCTAGAGAAACGAAATCAAAAAAGATATAATATTTGCACTCAAGATTGATGATGTCATAACCACTAATCATTTGAACATTTCAAAATATGTTTATTCATTCTACAGTAATATATACAAATCAAATTCCCAAATCAATGATTGTGATAAGTTTATTGAATCAATTAAAAAATATACACCAACCATTTCAGTGAATGACCCATCACAAAATCAGAAATATCAGAAGGAAATATCTCCAGGCAACGACGGCCTCTCGATTGAATTCTATTTACATTTCTGGAATATTATTGTGGATTTTTTATTGGAATTATTTAAGGAATGTCAAGATAGGAAAGAAATGTCAACAAGTATGAAACAGGGTATTATAACGCTAATCCCTTAACCTTATGATAGAAAATTGGAGACCTATTACGCTCCTGCATATAGATTACAAAATTATTTAATTGGTATATGCTTAAAGGTTAAACAAAATCTTGGAGAAATTATCGCGAAACTCAGACTAGATTTATGTCCAACCGTCATATCAGTTCCAACAGAAGGCTTGTTCTTGACTTATAAGACTACTCTGAAAACATCGATAATGACTACCTTATAGTTTTTATTTTTATTTTGACAAGGCTTTTGATATGGTGGAATATCATTTTTTGTTTAAAGCACTTCAAACCTTTGGTTTTGGTCAAAATTTTATTTCAACAATTGAAATGTTTTATAAAAAATACTGACAGTCGTGTCATACTATATCCAAACACTACCCGAAGATTTCCAGTGCTGAGATCTGTCCGTCAAGGCCGTCCGATTTCTCCCTTTTTATTTTTGATCGTTGTCGTATTGCTCTCAATACATATTTTAAAGAACCCAATAATTGAAGGTTTGTCTACTTTTGGAAAGGAAATTAAACTGACCCAACTAGCTGATGATACAGCATTTTGGACTAAAATTGAATAAATCTAAATGTGAAATTTTATGTCTGTTTGAAACAAACGCTAAAACCATATGCCTGTTAAAAAATTCTAGAATTAAATATCTCAGTATTTTTGTTTGTAAGAATGTTATAGAGCGCCAACAATTTAACTTTCTCCCGCAAAATGAACAAATCTAAAACTATATTGAACCTATGGCTTCAAAGAGACTTGTCAATCTTATAGGTATAGGGTCCTTTTGACTAAGGCTAAAGAAGGAGTTTCTAGATTTGAGTATCCAGAGCTCTCCCTTAATGTCTGTGATTCTACATGTTAAGAAATCAATGATATGTTTGTAAAACTAGTATGGAAAAATAAGCACCATCATTTGAAAAAAGCTTTGCTTTCTGGTCCTAAAGCTAAAGGGGGATTTGATCTATTAGACTTTGTGGATTTAAATTATACTTTTAAAGTTAAATGTTAAAGGAATGCTTAAAAGCCCCAGATTCAATATGGGATTTTATTCCTCATAGTATATTCAAGAAGGTTGGAGTTTCTCAAGTTCTTACTGGCTTGTAATTACAGTATTTCTAAATTACCAGTTAAGATGTCGGGATTTCATCAACAAGCTCTGTTAGCCTGGAAGCTTTGCTATTCTCACAACTTTTCACCACATCAATCCATAATTTGGAAAAATGAGTATATTATTAAAAGGAACAAATCATTGTATTTACAAAACTGGATAGATAATATAATATCATTTACTTAAAAGATTTATTTAACCCTAATGGTCAACTTCTTAGCTATGAAGACTTTCTTACACGGAAAACTTTTCCTGTAAAATGTAAAGAATTTAGCTCCGTAATTAACTCTATTCCCATGGAATATTAGAATTAATGAAAAGATGTGTTGAGCAAAATGTACAACGCATTACTCCTAACATTCTTTACATAAATGGTACTGACATTCTAAGCAAAAAAAAGTACTAATAAACATATCAGAGAGTGTTTTTACAATGGCAAAAAAAATAATACCAAGAGGGACATTTTTCTGGAATGCTATTTTTATGAATATTAATTGGCAGAAGACATGGCTTATTCCTTTTAAATTTTGTGTCACATCTAAAAATATCACATAACATATACCCATCTAAGATGTACATTTCAAAGATTTCTTGATATTGATAACAAATGTACTTTTTGTAAAAATGAACTTGAAAATGTAACCCACTTGTTTTATGGTTGTTCATACAGTAATGCATTTTGGAAAGAGCTTGAGAATTATATTATATTATTATTATGTAAAACAAAACACAAAATCAACATTGAGGGGAAGAACATTATCACTTATTTTGACTTATTTTTCACTTATTCTATATACAACGAAAACAAACATGTACTATAAGTGTAAATTCCAGAATTCCAGAATTTAAGTTGTTTTGATAGAGGTGAATTTTTATTTTAAGTCTCTTAATTTAATCACAAACAAGAAATGCATATCAGTAATGAACATTCATTCAGAAGTTTTTAATGGTTATCACTAGAACTATTTTTGTCATGGGATACAAATCTGTCACAAGTTTAAGTAACTTGCTTTTTTGTTTGTTTTTTCAACCTTTATTGTTTTGAATTGATACTATTATAACGAATGTGACCTGGAAAGAGTGAAATGTTATGTTTAAAAAAAAAAAAAAAAAAAAAACATTTTACTTACAGCTATTATACGTTTTTACTGTTACAGCTATCGAGATGAACGAATCATGGGAAGTTTTTAGAATATTTAAATGTTGCCGTGATGAGCAGCAGATTACACGTCTTGAAAAACCGTCTTGACCCCTTGAGCAGGTTTCGAGAGTCATGCCCTTCGGCAGTAAATAAAGGAATAGGCTTAGTCCATAATAAAAACCTTTAAACATTTTTTTAATTACCTAACAAATAAAACGTCAGCTCCCCAGTTCACAACACTTCACCATTCCACAACACGTGTCTTTTATTGTGATTATACTGTATATGCCAATGAACTCGTAGGATTTGGACTGAAGCTGAAGTCTGTGATAAAGCTGCACTTATTGATCTAAACAAACTATTCTTATGAATCTGCTTTGGCCTACAAGTTCATTTATTATTTTCATAAATTCATTTCATGCAGTTGTTTGTTCATTCATTATGTAAGAACTACATCAATCTCCTGGGACAGTAAAGCAGCTTTTCCACCTTTTGACCACAAGGTGTCGTTAGTGTGCAACGTGTTGAAGAGCTTCGAGTAACGAAACATGTGAGAGACAGTCGAGGGGTCACTGAGCTTCATTTCACCATCATTAGTGATTTTCTTTTGGAATAATTTGTTTGTTAACCTAGCCTGACTTCGTCATACTCGTATTCTGGTCACTCAGTCTGTGAGTCTGAAACTGCTCCGTAGGGCTTTGATTATGAGGCGTGTCGTAACCGAACCAGGAAAAAACAACTCTGCACTCAATTGGATAGTCGGTAGACCTACAACCAATCAGAGCAACGCAGTAAGTCAAATACTTTGCATATCGCAGTTGTCAACAGAACTTACTTATTTTAGAAGTTAAATAATGAGTGTTGCTTCTTTTACTTGGTCCTCCATGAGTGTGACCAAAGGAGAAACACAACGACCACAGGCTTTTCATTACGTCCCTCTTCTTAACTTAGCGACCGTCAGAGCCAGCTGATAAACTACACTTTTGCCGAAATCATGTAGGAAGGACGGCAAAAATATCTTTCCATTAGACAAATGCCTTGATTGCAGTTCTCTGTTTGTCTATTAAAATGAATGCGCTGTCGATTTATTTCACAACAGACGCGACAGCAGAATCTGTACATCTCAATTCTCCAGCTGCAGTCATCTCTGAGGGAAACCAGTTAGCGCTCTTTGATAACGTGATGATTACGTCCCTGAAGATCACCTGTCCATCATCGTATCAAGCCCGCCCTGGCAATCTGATTGGCCCGATCATTTTTTGCCTGATCATAATAACTCCTCAATGGATCGAGTCCAGACCAAACTTCCCAATAAAGACATAGAAAGTTTAATATTTAGTTTTCAGCTCTTGATCTGTAACCTTCACTTGAAGACCACATGTTTGAGATGTCAGGATGGTTAGAGAAGAGAAGCGTCCCTGTGCACGACGGCTGTGGTTTGTGGTGAGTTTATCGTCTACATCCGTTCACAATCATTCTGACCAATGTTTCAGTAAACAGAGTAATGGTTTTAATGCCTCAACTCACATTACTCAAAACAGCAAAGGTACAGCGAGCCGACTGAAGAGGAAATATGAGTCCACCACAGATCTGCCAGATAATCTGCCTTTAACACGACTGCTGTGAAACTAGTCTTCTGTAGGCGTCTGCTAAAAGTGACTTATGCCGACACACATGATCAGCTTCCACTTTCCCAGGGCATGAAACCCACAACCTTAATATGGAGGACGGCATTCTCCACGGTTTGGGCTTCAGAACAGAAACAGAGAAAAGGGTTACGAATCTGACTGAGGAAACAATTATTTTGATTAGATTTCATTCATAAATATTTTCCTACATTTTTACTAGTTTTAGAAAACAGACCAGAATGACATTTATAATGTTTAATTAGATTAACTAACTACGCTTTCCTGAAAACACAGAATCTGTGTTAGACACACTGTCACTGATTACATAGTGTATATTTTACAATTTACTATAGTATGATTTCATTCCTTTATACATCATACATCATATTCAGTATTATATACAGTAGTTTAATACTATAACTTTAATTTCATCTCATGCACAGAAATTGGTTAAATTTGCATTAATTCTTGTAATTCTTGTTAATAATGTATTCTCTACTATTTAGAGAAACGCAGATATTTTCGTCCTTCATCATTGGCCAGAAGTTATTATAGTATGGCAAGCCGTTTTTAGCTTTTAATCATTCGCAGGATATGAATTCTTGATATCAACAATTACATTTTCACTAGTTAAAATAATAGTTATTGATATCAGGAATTAGATTTCTTCTAGTAACAATGTCAATTTTTGATATCAGGAATTACGAGCCCGTTCTCATCCTTTAGCGTCACATAAAGCGCTTTATGACAAAACGGCGCTATACTACGCACATGGTACCCTTTATCGTTTATATAACACGCGAACTCAAGGCGTCATAAATCCTTTAGCGTGATATGAGACTACCCTACCCTACCCCACACCTAAACCTAACCATCACAGCGCGTGTTATATAAACGATAAAGGGTACCATGTGCGTAGTATAACGCCGTTTTGTCATATAACGTTCTATATGACGCTAAAGGATGAGAGCGCGTTGGAAATTACATTTCAACTAGTAAAAATTGTCTTCTTGATATCAACAATTCAATTTTAACTTGTAAAAACTATAATTCTTGATATTAACAGTTGAATTTCAACTAGTAAAAGCTATAATTCTTGATATTAACAATTTTTATCCTGGGAATGGCAATAGGCAAGCCGTTTTGACTTTTAATCATTCGCAGGATATGAATTCTTGAAATCAACAACTACATTTTCACTAGTTAAAATGATACTAATTGATATCAGGAATTAGATTTCTCCTAGTAACAATGAAAACTTTTGATATCAGGAATTACATTTCCACTAGTAACAATGCTAATTCTTGATATCAACAATCTTGAACTAGTAAAAAATATAATTGTTGATATCTGTAATTGTATTTTCACTAGTGAAATATTTTCACTAGTCAAGACTGCCATTCAAAACCAATTGTTGACAGATTTCTTACTAGTTGAAATTCCAATATCAGAAATACAATTCTTACTAGTAAAAACATTTATTTTTGATATCAAGAATTAAAGTGTTACTAGTTGAAATGTTTTTCTTGATATCCACAATTTAATTGCTACTAGTAACAATGTTAATTTTTGATATCAATAATTACATTTTCACTATAGTGACAATTATAATTTCTGATATCATGAATGTGATTGTTACTAGTAAGAAAGCCATTTTAGATATCTGAAATAATATTGATATCAGAAATACATTTCAGATATCATAAATGAACATTTTTACTAGTAGAAATTTAATTATTGATATCTAGAATAGTAATTTCAACTAGTGACAATTTAATTATTGATATCAGGAATTTGCATTTGTACTAGTAACAATGTAAATATTGATATCAACAAAGCAAGTTGATAATCCTGGAATTGTCCTTGAAACTAGTGAACATATAATTTCTAATATCTTAAATAATATTTTAACTAGTAAAAATAGTATTGCAGATATCTAGAATTGTCATTTTTACAGGTAAGAATAGCTATGGTAATTAATTTATGAATATTAATAAATAGTGATAATGAGTAGGTGTGACGAGATGTAATGCCACAAGATCTGATAAACTTACATCTTTTGATATCAACAATTACATTCTTACTAGTAAAACCTCTATTGTTGACATCAATAATTCAGTTGTCACTAGTTGCAATTGAATTATTGACATCGAACAATTGATTTTGAATGGCAGCCTATGGTGACATTTCACTAGTGAAAATACAATTACAGATATCAACAATTACATTCTTGATTTCACCAATTACATTCTTCATATCAACAATATAATTCTTGATATCAACAATATAATTCTTGATATCACTTTAAATTCTTGATATCACTTTAAATTCTTGATATCAACAATATAATTCTTGATATCAACAATATAATTCTTGATATCACTTTAAATTCTTGATATCAACAATATAATTCTTGATATCAACAATATAATTCTTGATATCACTTTAAATTCTTGATATCAACAATATAATTCTTGATATCAACAATATAATTCTTGATATCACTTTAAATTCTTGATATCAACAATATAATTATTGATATCAACAATTAAATTCTTGATATCAACAATATATTTCTTGATATCACCAATTACATTCTTGATATCACTTAAAATTCTTGATATCAACAATTACATTTTCTGATATCAAGAATTCAGTTGTTGATATCAAGAACTTAATTATTGATATCAACAATTGTATTCTTGATATCAAAAAATGTAATTGTTGATATCAAGAATTCATATACTGCGAATGATTAAAAGTTAAAAGCGGCTTGCCATATGATATGATCATGATATGAGCATGATATGAACATGATATGAGCAATGCATGATATGAGCATGATATGAACATGATATGAACATGATATGAGCATGATATGAACATGATATGAACATGATATGAGCATGATATGAACATGATATGAGCATGATATGAGCATGATATGAACATGATATGAGCATGATATGAGCATGATATGAGCATGATATGAACATGATATGAACATGATATGAGCATGATATGAACATGATATGAACATGATATGAACATGATATGATCATGATATGAACATGATATGAACATGATATGAACATGATATGAACATGATATGAGCATGATATGAACATGATATGAGCATGATATGAACATGATATGAACATGATATGAACATGATATGAGCATGATATGAGCATGATATGAACATGATATGAACATGATATGAACATGATATGAACATGATATGAACATGATATGAGCATGATATGAGCATGATATGAACATGATATGAACATGATATGAGCATGATATGAGCATGATATGAACATGATATGAGCATGATATGAACATGATATGAACATGATATGAACATGATATGAGCATGATATGAGCATGATATGAACATGATATGAGCATGATATGAACATGATATGAACATGATATGAACATGATATGAGCATGATATGATCATGATATGAGCATGATATGAGCATGATATGAACATGATATGAACATGATATGAGCATGATATGAACATGATATGAACATGATATGAGCATGATATGAGCATGATATGAGCATGATATGAGCATGATATGAACATGATATGAACATGATATGAGCATGATATGAGCATGATATGAGCATGATATGAACATGATATGAACATGATATGAGCATGATATGAACATGATATGAACATGATATGAACATGATATGAGCATGATATGAACATGATATGAGCATGATATGAGCATGATATGAACATGATATGAACATGATATGAGCATGATATGAACATGATATGAACATGATATGAACATGATATGAACATGATATGAACATGATATGAGCATGATATGAGCATGATATGAGCATGATATGAACATGATATGAACATGATATGAACATGATATGAGCATGATATGAACATGATATGAACATGATATGAACATGATATGAACATGATATGATCATGATATGAGCATGATATGAACATGATATGAGCATGATATGAGCATGATATGAACATGATATGAGCATGATATGAGCATGATATGAACATGATATGAGCATGATATGATCATGATATGAGCATGATATGAGCATGATATGATCATGATATGAGCATGATATGAGCATGATATGAGCATGATATGAACATGATATGAGCATGATATGATCATGATATGAGCATGATATGAGCATGATATGAACATGATATGAGCATGATATGATCATGATATGAGCATGATATGAGCATGATATGAACATGATATGAGCATGATATGAACATGATATGAGCATGATATGAGCATGATATGAGCATGATATGAGCATGATATGATCATGATATGAACATGATATGAGCATGATATGAGCATGATATGATCATGATATGAGCATGATATGAGCATGATATGAACATGATATGAGCATGATATGAGCATGATATGAGCATGATATGAACATGATATGAGCATGATATGAGCATGATATGAGCATGATATGAGCATGATATGATCATGATATGAGCATGATATGAGCATGATATGAGCATGATATGAGCATGATATGAGCATGATATGAGCATGATATGAGCATGATATGAACATGATATGAGCATGATATGATCATGATATGAGCATGATATGAGCATGATATGAGCATGATATGAGCATGATATGAACATGATATGAGCATGATATGAGCATGATATGAGCATGATATGAGCATGATATGAGCATGATATGAACATGATATGAGCATGATATGAACATGATATGAGCATGATATGAGCATGATATGAGCAATGCATGATATGAGCATGATATGAGCATGATATGAACATGATATGAGCAATGCATGATATGAACATGATATGAGCATGATATGAGCATGATATGAGCATGATATGAGCATGATATGAGCATGATATGAGCATGATATGAACATGATATGAGCATGATATGATCATGATATGAGCATGATATGAACATGATATGAGCATGATATGAGCATGATATGAGCATGATATGAGCATGATATGAACATGATATGAGCATGATATGATCATGATATGAGCATGATATGAACATGATATGAGCATGATATGAGCATGATATGAACATGATATGAGCATGATATGAACATGATATGAGCATGATATGAGCATGATATGAGCATGATATGAGCATGATATGAGCATGATATGAACATGATATGAGCATGATATGAACATGATATGAGCATGATATGAGCATGATATGAACATGATATGAACATGATACTGATAGCATGATATGAGCATGATATGAGCATGATATGAGCATGATATGAACATGATATGAGCATGATATGAACATGATATGAGCATGATATGAGCATGATATGAGCATGATATGAACATGATATGAACATGATATGAACATGATATGAGCATGATATGAGCATGATATGAACATGATATGAGCATGATATGAACATGATATGAGCATGATATGAGCATGATATGAGCATGATATGAGCATGATATGAGCATGATATGAGCATGATATGAGCATGATATGAGCATGATATGAACATGATATGAACATGATATGAGCATGATATGAACATGATATGAACATGATATGAGCATGATATGATCATGATATGAGCATGATATGAACATGATATGAACATGATATGAGCATGATATGAACAGTGATATGAGCATGATATGAGCATGATATGAGCATGATATGAGCATGATATGAGCATGATATGAGCATGATATGATCATGATATGAGCATGATATGAGCATGATATGAACATGATATGAGCATGATATGAGCATGATATGAGCATGATATGAGCATGATATGAGCATGATATGAGCATGATATGAGCATGATATGAGCATGATATGAACATGATATGAGCATGATATGAACATGATATGAACATGATATGAGCATGATATGAGCATGATATGAGCATGATATGAGCATGATATGAGCATGATATGAGCATGATATGAACATGATATGAACATGATATGATCATGATATGAGCATGATATGAACATGATATGAACATGATATGAGCATGATATGAACATGATATGAACATGATATGAACATGATATGATCATGATATGAGCATGATATGAACATGATATGAACATGATATGAGCATGATATGAGCATGATATGAACATGATATGAACATGATATGAACATGATATGAACATGATATGAGCATGATATGAGCATGATATGATCATGATATGAGCATGATATGAGCATGATATGAGCATGATATGAGCATGATATGAACATGATATGAGCATGATATGAGCATGATATGAACATGATATGAGCATGATATGAGCATGATATGAACATGATATGAGCATGATATGAGCATGATATGAGCATGATATGAGCATGATATGAACATGATATGAGCATGATATGAACATGATATGAGCATGATATGAGCATGATATGAACATGATATGAGCATGATATGATCATGATATGAGCATGATATGATCATGATATGAGCATGATATGAGCATGATATGAACATGATATGAGCATGATATGATCATGATATGAGCATGATATGAGCATGATATGAGCATGATATGAGCATGATATGAGCATGATATGAGCATGATATGAGCATGATATGAGCATGATATGAGCATGATATGAACATGATATGAGCATGATATGAACATGATATGAACATGATATGAGCATGATATGAGCATGATATGAGCATGATATGAGCATGATATGAACATGATATGAACATGATATGAACATGATATGAACATGATATGAACATGATATGAGCATGATATGAACATGATATGAGCATGATATGAGCATGATATGAACATGATATGAACATGATATGAACATGATATGAACATGATATGAACATGATATGAACATGATATGAGCATGATATGAACATGATATGAACATGATATGAACATGATATGAACATGATATGAACATGATATGAACATGATATGAGCATGATATGAGCATGATATGAACATGCCAATTACAGGTGACACCCAGAGCTGTTCCTGAGATGGACACCGCCGAGGTCAAAGATACGGTCGTCAGATTAAAGGTGACACAAGGAACCATTATTTCTGTTGATGGACAGGAGACCGAAGGACAAAATCTAAATGCAGTTCTTCTTAAAGGATTTTTGAAACTGACCAAAGGCGTTGGGGGTAATGCATTTACGGAATACCACATCAATAATAATAATACTGAGTTTTAGGAATTTTCTGAGTTATTTCTTCTAGATTGCTGTCTCCATTCACACATGTATGTTATGCCATAATGAATGAAACGCCTGACCTATCTCTGCCCGTAGACTGTCCAGGTGATGATCGGAGTGGTGATCTTCTTCTCGGTGTTCTTCTCACCATCAACGACTACAATCTATCTGTACTCTTCTGGTCTATAGTGGCATCACCTACTGGGGCTCTTGCATTGTGAGTTTCACTCAATGTTTTTCCTTTTTGCCACTCTTTTAATTTCCAGAATGAACTGAAATGCTGTTTCTTTCTCAGTTCATCATTGCTGGATCTCTGTCTGTTGCTGCGCAGGATAAACGTCATCCTTCTGTGGTGTGAACATGTCACTTAATAACTGATAAATAACTGAGAGAAAGCCCAACACAGGGAACACAAGCAGTCTCTCACAACACATTATACTTGAACACCCTGGGACGAAACACCTGACTAAAAACAATTATGAGTTTCTGCAAGCCTTTTTAATGATCTGTTGTTTGAGTAAAGATTGTATTCCCCCTGAGTGTGTGAGAGTTCATTCTGTGTTTGTACAGGTCAAAGCCTCTCTTGGAATGAATGTGTTCAGTGCCGTAACTGCAGGACTCGCCATTCCTCTGATGTCCGTACAGTTAGCAGTAATATCAATGATGGATCCAAGTTTATATGCTGAGGTATTACAGGTCATATTTTCTGTATTCATGTGTGATCTGTTTTCATCTGTTTTTAATCGTTTTTTTGTTTTTAAAAATTCTGTCATCATTCACTCTCATGAGACAACCTAAGGGGAATGGCAGGCCTTGGGATTGGCATGCCAAGATGATGGCATCCACTATCCAGTGGGCCAAACTCTTGGAGACAGCCTTCCCCTTCTGCTGGCCTCCGTAAGAGATGAAGAGCTGGTCTGAAGAGCTGAGGCTCTCTGTCCACGTATATGTGCAGAGCACAAACGGTACAGAGAAAAGCCGGGGCTGGGCCTGCCTCCTGAAGCAGCCTCATATGAAGCAAACCCAGGGGTGTTTCCCTCTTGATGTGGATGCCATACACCCCAGGAGCCTCTGAAACAGTTTCAGTGGCCACATTCTGCTCTCTGATTGTATTCAAGCAGTTGAACACTGACCGTTCCTCTGTGAGGCGTGCCATCTGTCTGACCGAGTCCAGCTCCACACCGAGAAAGAGATCCTTTCTGCAGTTTGCTCTTTCCCCGTTGACCTGAAGGCCCAGAGGTGACTGAGCACCGTGTCCCTGTGATCGCACAACTGCTCCCGAGACTGAGATCAGGATCAGCCAGTCGTCGAGAGCCGCTTGAGGATGTGAACGGCATGCTCTTCTCATGGGAGTCTCTCTTCGTAGAGACACGAGGCGACAGGGACAGCCTGAAGGGTAGGACTCTGTACTGATACAGCTCTGACCCTCGAACAAGAAAAGCAGGAATGACCTCCGAACGTGTTGCGGATGATCAAGGTATGAAAGTATACGTCCTTCAGGTCGATTGCTGTAAAATTGCGTTTGACGTAAGATTGTCGTGAACCCACCGCCTTCCTTGGGTATGAAGAAAGACGGCCTGCAGACGCCGGCCTTTATATCGGCTGGAGGGACTCGGTTCTATTGCGTCCTTCGCCAGTAGGACTGCGATCTCCGGACGCAGGAAAGGTCTCATTTGTTCAACACAGAGTTGAAGTGAACGCCCTGGTCTTGGGTGGGTGCCAGGTGAACTGAAGTCTGATGGCATGGTGGAACCAGCTGGACGGGTTAGCCAGGCTCCCGAGAGACGAACCAGAGGCACCACAGACACACCCGCAGCGCGGTGGAAGACGGGGACTCGAGCTCGGAAGGCATAGCGGACCGAACGGGGTCTGAGTGTGCGGTGCATCACTTACCTGTTTCCACGGTCGGCAGAAGTGTGTGACAAGGCATACTCGGGTTCGTGAACCACACAGGGCGGCGTGGGTTTATAGGGTTGCACACCACCAGTCTGGCCCTCTTGGGGCACAGGAATAAAGGAATTTGCTCTTTCTTTAAAAACGTGGAAAAGCCTCGGTTTCCCAGTCGGCTCCACACTGAGGCCTGGGTGCTGCTGTGGCCGAGCGGGAGCGGAGGTGGTGGCGCAGGGGACGCCCTCGGCGACGGGCAGGCAGGAGATCTGCAGGGTGGTGGAACAGAAACAAGTGTTGCAAATTAGCTCAAAAAGAATAAATGATCATAACTAGTTATCGTTCATCATGAATGAATGGGGTGGATATTCGTCGAGTGACTGTGGGCTCTCATTTCCAGGGCCGATCACTCCAAATCAGAGCGACGAGGTCAAGCCAGGCCCTTAACATCACCCGGCTCCTGAGGAGGCGCAGTCCTGCATGGAGAACGGTCACTCCTCTATATTTAAAGCTGAGGCTCTATTAGTCCTGTGAGCCCAAACCCCGTGCCTCCACTGCTTCCGCTTTCAGGCTCCAAGAGGGAGATGACAGTGGATATCGAGAGGGCGGCGAGAGCAGGAGCGCAAAGGAGTTTCCCCATTCTCACAATACAAGTGAAGCGTCTCGATAGGGAACCTATGACTTCAGAAGGAATCTTTTCATTTTTGTCTTTTCTTTTTTTAAGCTTGAATGACTCAGTTATCATTTATTAAAAATGTGTGTAAAACAGTCATCAAGATGTGTCCTGTTCTCAGTACTATATAGGTTTGGAGTAATGACAGATTCTTTTTCTTAATTGCTTTATTTTTCTTATTGCTTATATATCCTGATCGGTGGGACTCTCATAAGTAACTCAAACTATGCATGCTTCTCAATTACTTGTGTTGAATGTTTTGTAGTATTTCAGTTTGCGGATCGTTGGAATAATGCTGGTGTTCACCGTTCTCCCAGTTCATCATCTCCATCTGTGTCTCTGCATCCGCCTGCAAAGCCTCCTGTAACACACACTCTACACTGATCAACGTGGTACTAAACCAGGTACACGATTCAGTGTAATCCAAATCCACTTCAAATCCACTAAAATAAGCCACAAAGGTGTTGGGCCCTGATTTTAACGATCTGAAACGCAAGTGTCAAAGCGCAAAGCGCAATTAACTTTGTGGGCGGATCCCGGTAGCCTGGTTCAACCAGACTCTCAGTACATTTGATTCGTACATCAGAGTCTGGCCCCTTCATTGAGAAACGTTTCCTTCTTTGTAGGCGGGTTCACTGTTAAAGTTCAAAACTATTGGATCTGCCCAGAGTCACTCAGGATCTGCCATAGCCAATCGCTAACGTGTGGTCGTAAGTGAACGATATATCATGCGCCGAAACGGCTGGAAACAGCAAGTCCGAATATCAGAGGATTATGTTTACAATAGGATTTCAGTCAACGAGACCTGCAGGTTTTGTTAATCTAGGAACAACTATTAATTCGAAATGTATATTTGACACGAAGGACAGCAGATGTATTCATTCAACGGTCGTATTCATTCAGCCGTGTCTAATCATTAAAACTATGCAGATGCCGCTGCGGTCATTTCTGATCTGCCGCAAATGCTGTAACAGTTACACTGAATGATCTGTATATGTGTAATAAATAACAACTTTTCATATAACGTCTTATTGTTTCTTAATTAGCTTAATTATGGTCTTCAAAGTATGTGTTTGTACCATAGACTGTGGTTTGTACATTTTTATATGGCATTTTTTTATTAAAACAAATTAACCATCTAAAACTTGAAAATATGGTCTTCAAAGTATGGGTTTTCACATTTTTATTTATGACAATTATTTTAAAAAAATTTACAACCAATTTGTACTGATTTACAACATGTAAAACTGACACCAACCTCCTGCGCGAGTAGACAAAGGGGCTGTGAAGTGTTCTTATTCATCACAAGAATCAGTTAAATTTACTGTTGGGGAATATGAGCGGACATGACTCCTGAGTGCATATTCAACAATAGTTTAGCAGCCAGGACTCAGGGCTTCCGAACACCAGGCTACAGAGTCCGTTCAAAATGTCACGGTCATCGTGCACATCGAGCGCTGCCCAGCACGAACTTCCAACCTTTCTGCCTCCTTCACTTGATTCCTGCCGTTAGTGCAACAAGAGGTGAACGATAATAATCCGGCTTTAAATTCTGTATATCTGGCAGTTTCTTTCCAACAACGGACGAATAGCATTTCTCATGTCTTTCTTCGCTGCCAAACTCAAACTGACATTGTGCTACATCAACGTCATTCGTTCTCAGCCACTCCCTCTATTCGCTGATTGGTCCTACAAAGAAATTGATTTCCTGGAAACCTAAGGCTATGGAGCGATCCCGAGACGTAGTACTGAAGGGAAATGAAATTGAGCGGAAGTGAGTAGGAGGGTCGGCAGCCAGGCTAATTATTTATTGCTAAATCATTATAAATCAAGGCCCAACTACAGGATTTTGGTGTGTTTTGAACAGAGACACTTCTGATGATGCTTTTAATCACGATATTTTTGTCCTCATAGATCAATGGCTATAATTTATGCTATCTTTTAGATTTTATCTATATGTATATTTTATCTAGAAAGGGCATCAACATTATCTTTAAAATTATAAAGGAAATAAAATAAGTATTTCTTTTAAAGTATAAATGAAGCTCATATGTAAAGCAAAGCTCCTCCTTAGCAGTTCTTCACACTCCACCACACACACACACACACACACACGCACACACACACACGTGCACACGCACACACACACAGATACGCCATAAGCGCTATCAGACGCCCTCATCAACAACTCATTTCAGGTAAAATATTTTATGTATCAATTGACATCTATAGTTTATTTTATTACTAGTGAGTCTCAGTGTAAACTGTTGTTCATTTATTGTCATACTTTGGCACATACAATTATATTTAATAGTTTTGCATTTGTTTGGACAGGCTACAAAATATACAATCATGCAAAATATTGCGAACAGAGTAAATTTGAGGAGAGGACGACGTCTATAAGCGAATGCAAGCCTTAGTAAAGCAAGAATCACGGTTTAATAACTCTGGACAAGGGCATCACATAATGCTTTAATCATAAATACTGTACATGAAACACAGAACATTAAACAACATTTTTTTTAAGTTTATTTAAATAGGGACACGTATGTTATATAATCTATGTTGTTCCATTTACAACGTTTTAGCCGAGGCTAATTCTCAATGTTAGCCCTAAAGTGGGTCTACAAAAAATACATATTTAAAATAAGCATAATAATAATGTATAACACAATACAGACGCAGCGGACCGTCAGTGGTCTCATTTCTGACCTCTGATTAAAGAGTGTTTAAGTTTGTGTTTGAGAAGGACCCAGTTTGACTTCAGTGGGTAAAACCAGTTCAGACTATCGCAGATGTTCAAGAGAAAGCTGACCGTTCCTGTTCTGAGCTCCTCTATCCTCTGAACCCAAAAGCCCTGAGAGCAACTACTGATTTAAACATTTATGCATCAGCTTCAACAGAGAACATTTAGTGAAATTTGCTAAAGATAATCATTTAAATTCCTCAGACTAACACAATGATGTGCCCTGATGGGCTTCTAGGACTGTAACCGCTCTGTTATTAATCATCTGAAGTGGTTTAACTGCAGTAACAGCAGCTGTGACCGTGAGCAGACGCAGTAACGAAACACTGTAGAGTTGCTCGATCAGTCTGAATGTATAAAGATTTGCTTTGGCTTTCGACAGATTTTTTAATATGATTGTCAAATTTAAGTGGAGAGTCAAGTACAAGGCCCAGGGGTTTGAACTCTGAGATCTACTGGATCATTTATCTGTAGATTTAGTTCTGCATTTTGAAACCACACCGCACAGGTATATTGCCAGTTCATCAGAAACTGCATGCACACTTCCCTCAAACATAAACCACTGCATCGTCTTTCCCTCTAACATAAACCACTGCATCGTCTTTCCCTCTAACATAAACCACTGCATCGTCTTTCCCTCTAACATAAACCACTGCATCGTCTTTCCCTCGAAACATAAACCACATGCATCTGCTCTTCCCTTCTAACATAAACCACTGCATCGTCTTTCCCTCACACATAAACCACTGCATCGTCTTTCCCTCTAACATAAACCACTGCATCGTCTTTCCCTCTAACATAAACCACTGTATCGCTCTTTCCCTCAAACATAAACCACTGCATCGTCTTTCCCTCACACATAAACCACTGCATCGTCTTTCCCTCAAACATAAACCACTGCATCGTCTTTCCCTCTGCACATAAACCACTGCATCGTCTTTCCCTCACACATAAACCACTGCATCGTCTTTCCCTCGCACATAAACCACTGCATCATCTTTCCCTCACACATAAACCACTGCATCATCTTTCCCTCACACATAAACCACTGCATCGTCTTTCCCTCACACATAAACCACTGCATCGTCTTTCCCTCACACATAAACCACTGCATCGATCTTTCCCTCACACATAAACCACTGCATCATCTTTCCCTCACACATAAACCACTGCATCGTCTTTCCCTCACACATAAACCACTGCATCATCTTTCCCTCACACATAAACCACTGCATCATCTTTCCCTCACACATAAACCACTGCATCATCTTTCCCTCACACATAAACCACTGCATCGTCTTTCCCTCGCACATAAACCACTGCATCATCTTTCCCTCACACATAAACCACTGCATCGATCTTTCCCTCACACATAAACCACTGCATCATCTTTCCCTCGCACATAAACCACTGCATCATCTTTCCCTCACACATAAACCACTGCATCGATCTTTCCCTCGCACATAAACCACTGCATCATCTTTCCCTCGCACATAAACCACTGCATCGTCTTTCCCTCACACATAAACCACTGCATCTGTTTCCTCGTCATAAACCACTGCATGTCTTCCCTCGCACATAAACCACTGCATCGTCTTTCCCTCGCACATAAACCACTGCATCATCTTTCCCTCGCACATAAACCACTGCATCATCTTTCCCTCACACATAAACCACTGCATCGTCTTTCCCTCGCACATAAACCACTGCATCGTCTTTCCCTCACACATAAACCACTGCATCATCTTTCCCTCACACATAAACCACTGCATCGATCTTTCCCTCACACATAAACCACTGCATCATCTTTCCCCTCGCACATAAACCACTGCATCGTCTTTCCCTCGAACATAAACCACTGCATCGTCGGCGTATCTGAACTCCTGCTGTCGGACACGAGTCGGGCAGATCTTTAATATACAGTGTAAAGAGCGACGGCCCAGAACGGACCCCTGTGGCACTCCTGTGTTCATTATTAAGAATGTAGACATTTCATTATTGACCACCACACACTGATCTCTCAGTTCAAGAATATGATTCAAATCACTGTAAAGTTAATGTTGTTAAGTTAAAATCGGATGATTTGTGTATAAGGATGTCATTATTTAGTGCATCAAACGCCTTTGTGAGATCCAAAAAGACGGCGCCAACAATTTCTCCACTATCTATTTCAAAGTTGAGTTGTTACACAAAGGAGCAGTTTGCCGTTTCGGTGGAGGATTGAGGACGGAAGCAAAACTGTAATGGGTGTAAAATCTTATTTGATTGTATGAAAGCCCTATGCTGACCATGCACATTTTTGGAAATACAGGTCAGAGACTTACGGGTCGATAACTACATGTCTGGTCAGGTGTTCCTGTCTTCAATAATGACATAACCTTTGCCTGTTTCCAAGGTCTGGGGAATAGTCCGCTCTGAATAGACAAATTGATCAAGTGTGTCAGCAGCTTTACAAAAGTGTTTTATTTCATTTCAAAAAGACCGGATTTATGTGAAAATGATCCTTACTATAACTGTTGTTAACTGAATGTATAGCTTCAAGCACATTTTGCTTCATTGGTCTGCTGAAGTGAGAATGGAGATTTATTGGATTATTGATTGATGTTTACTGAATTTTAGTTGCTGTTCTGCATTAACTTGTTGCTCCAGATCTTCCACAAAAAATAAAAATAAAAATTAAATTGCCAGTGATATTTGTTTACTGTCCCTAATCTTTCTAAACTCATGGATGATCTTTGATTTGCCTGACAGGTTCACAACAACATTTATTTGCTTCCACATTATAAGAGTGCTTCCCTTGGCTTCTGTTATTGTTGTAATGTAGGACTCATGGAGTGAGTTCTATGAATGCTTAATTACAGGTGAATTACAATGGAGACCAGCAAGATCCTCTCGTCTGATAAAGCTACAGTGGTCATCCAGGTGAATCCACAGGTGACTCAGAATATAGTGAGTGGAGATGATGGACAGGAGAGCCGAGGAGCACAGCGCAGTACGGCTCTGACTGGGTTCTCCAAAGCACAACCGAAGGCACTGGGGTAACGCATTAATGAAGAATTATAATTACAGATGATTTGGGGAATCTTTTTAGTGTCTAATTTACTTCTGTGTAAAACATTATCAGAAAATAAAAAAACTGTTTTATATGACCTCAAGTTTATGTGTGTGTGCGTGTGTGTGTGTACCATTATGAAGAACAGTATTTGACTTATATCTACCTTGTCTAGACCATCCAGATAATGATTGGAGTGGTGTTTTTTATCTTGGGTCTCATGAACTCCACCATTGCCTACCATTACTCACTTATCTTTGTCTTCAGTGGCATCACCTACTGGGGATCCCTTATTGTAAGTTTAATTTAATGGTTTTATTTTAAAGCCTCTTTTCTTCATTACCGGAATGAAATGTGAAATGTCCTGTTTCTCTCAGTTCATCAGTGCTGGATCTCTGTCTGTTGCTGTGCAGAATAAACTTAACCTGTGTATGGTATGTACATAATGTGCTGAAATCTGTTTTTTTTTCATCCAAATTAGCTATTCTCTAATAAAAATTGAGACAAATAAGTTTTAAAAATGCCATAAATCCCCCCCCCCCCTAAAAAAAACTCTCTTTTACCACAGTAGTCAGAAGCTTGCACATTAATCTCAGCTTTCTTATAGAACAAGGACACATTTCTACTATTAAAGGGTTAGTTCACCCCAAAATGAAAATTAAGTCATTAATTACTCACCCCCATGCTGTACCAACCCCGTAAGACCTTCGGTCATCTTCGGAACACAAATGAAGATATTTTAGATTAAATCTGAGAGGTGGATCACTACTACATAGGCTCCTAAGGGATTGAAACTTGACGGCCCGGAAAGTCGCTGCTATAAGTATATCAAGCGATGGGAATACTTTTTGTGCGAAAAAAACAACAAAAATAATGACTTTATTCGATTAGTCCTTTTCTTCCTTGTAGGCCTGAGACGAATGTTCAAGAGATTTCCACGAAGCTCGAGCATAGTGCCCATTTCCGGGTCAGGCTCCACTCGACGCCACCCCACTGAAGGGGGCAGTGCCATAGAGTCTTCACCAGAAGACCACTCTTCCTCCGATGCAGCAATCGACACCCGATCCTCAGATGGCATGCCGAAGGAGACAACCGGAACCACCCGAGGGGCTCCGGCCGCTCCACCGGAAGCGCCGATGGCAGCGTGCAACTAGAGGCATGAGGCGCCCAACAGGGTCTTTCACCTGTCACGTTTTTCACAGTAATACTCATTTACTCACCAACAGTAATCACAGAATAGCCGTGTGCTGAACTGAACCAGCAGACGAACTAGACAGTAGATTCTCCCCCAAGGGACTCCCCCATGTTTCAGGGATCTCAGTCTCGAACGTAGCATCACGAGAGTCATATTCCCGCAATGAGAGCAAGACTCATCCACAAACCCCGCCTCCGCGTGTGCTAAGCCCAAGCACAAGAGGCAGTGTTTATGGCCATCTTCCTGAGGGAGAGATCGACTGCATCCAGAAACGCACGGGTGAGTCGACGTCCTGAAAAGGACGCAAACACACCATGGAGCTCTTTCAGAAGGAAAATAAAAATAAAAAAGAAGAAGAAGCACTTTGAAGCGCCGAAGCACCGTGGGATCAGCGCGGCAGACACTTCCGGGTGAAACTGCAAACCCTTGTGCTGCTCTCAGTCGCGTCGATCGCACAAAGCGCCGTCACACCAGCCGCCGTCAAAGAGTCTTCTTTCTTTAGCTCATTTTCTCTTCAGAACAGCAGGTAAGCTCTGTGAGGCTCTGAAGCAAAAATGCTTTACTTCCGCTTTAATATCCACGCTTGTAGGCGGCTCGCGGAATGCAAAGATTGCATGCCAATTGTTATTGGCTCGTTTTAATTCTATCAGAGGTAAGTGAGGTTCCCTAGCGTGATCCCAATTCATCAGGGAACTCCCCGACGACACGTTGGAGTTCCCAGGACGAAAGGGAACCAGTAGTATTGTAAATGAATGGTATATTAACTTCTGGTAGTTCCTTTAAAGGAGTGCCTTAATAACATTTAACTACTCCTATTAAACAACAAATACAACAATTGACTGTATTTGAATCATAAACTATTTCAGTACCATTGCATCTATTTATTTTTCTAACACAAAGTCTTTCAACCAAGCTGGTAGTTTAAACTCTCTCACACTTCTTCTGAGGGTTGTTTGCTGTCCCTTTTCCTCAGTATTAGGCTGTAAGCTTACTTTCCCCAAAGTCTTTCCCAAACTTATCGACACCTCATTTGGAACTCCCGTGAGATGAGACGCATTCCATTTCTTCCCATCTTCCAATAGGAAGGTATTTGGACCAACTTTCCTTCTCACCAAACACAGGGTTGCCAACTTTTGAGTTTTGCTTGGAGTGAGATTGGGGGGGGGGGGGGGTGTTAGTATATGGTGTATTGGGGGGTGTACTAGGTGGTCGTCTCAATGTCCCCTGGGCACAATGTCTTGTAGACCAAATGTATAGTTTTCCCCATTTTAATTTTGCATTAGCATAACCGTTTTACTGATTTAAAAAAATGTTTTGGGAGTAAAGTTCATAGATTATTGTTCTTTCTCATATGATTTTGTAAAACTATGTTGAGACCTCTGTCCCTCTAGGGGGGTTTGGGGGCATGCTCCCCGCAAGAAAATGTTGTACATTTTAAGGTTAAATGCATCAATCTGGTGCACTTTGAGAGCTCTAAATTAGCTTCAACCTATTAACTGTGACACTGAACAAAGGAAAAGCTTCTGACTTGTACCCGGACATTAAAGAGGGATCAAACATCTTTTTAGTTATGATGTAAAGTCTCAGTCTGTTTTAGGATGCCAAACGATTATTATAATAATGTAATAATGATTTATATAATTATTCCTATTACATAAAATCCATATAGGCCTAGTCTATAAATGTACTGTATAAATGAAAATGAATATTTCAAAAGTATATTTTACTTACACTATTCTATAAGAAAATGAATTACAATAGTTTTGTCCTAATTTCTTCATTTGCAAGAAATAAGCCCTTGAGATTTTATTTTGGAGAAAACACCAGATCACCATGCTCATGCAGCACAAACAGAATGGCTATATAGGCTACTTAATTACAGTCTTGTGCTGTTTTATAAAGGCACAATGTCATGTCACGGTTTCGGTGTTGGGGAAAGGGAGAAGAGAGTTAGGCAAAAGGCGGATTCGAACTCGGGTTCGAACGCTGCTTTCAAGCACCTCACGCCCTCGCCCTACGCCACAGTAGATATTTAGTGAATAAGTATCTTTTTTGCTTAAAAGACAGGCACGTAGTGCAAAAGTACACTCTCAACTCACGTTCAAAGTCACAGGCAGCGCAGCGTCTCTCTGTGCATTGCAAAAGCCCGTGTTTACAGTTTGTTTAATATAAAGCGGGAGATTACCAGATACAGTATTTTGCTCGTGCCCTGGGTGGGTGATGTAGGCAACTGTATCACGTGCTGTTTGACTGACGCGCTACTGCGATCTGTCACATTTAAAAGCGCCAAAGCGTTCCATATCAAGAGTAAACTTCTCTGTCTAAGTCTGTCTGTGTTAGTATCATCTTTTTCCGCGATTTTTCTCTGCATCCAATCAGTAGTTAAGAGCCTGAACTTGCTTATAGTAATACAAAAAAAAATACAGCCCAGAAGAATGTCTAATTTAGCGTGAGATTTCGTTGTTGAGCGTGAGACCGTGAGATCTGAGGCTGAATGCGTGAGTGTCACACCAGATGCGTGAGAGTTGGCAACCCTGCCAAACATGGAGCAGTGTACCTTGTAGAGCCTTTGCGAACATGCTCTGGTTTCTTTATACGCACCCAGTCCTTTTCCTTGAATTTGGGTACCTTAGCTCCTCTCTTTTTGTCAGTGTAGTCTTTGTATTTCTGCTGCTTACGCGTCACAGTGTTTTTAATCTCCAAATGTGTCTTCACTTCCCTGCTGACAGGCAGGGCATCCAGTTTTGTACGCATCTTGCGGCCACGCAGGAGTTCGAAAGGTGTAGCCCCTGTGGTAGCATGTGGCGTCGCTCGGAAATTATGCAAGAACTGTGTCACAGCTGCCTTCCAGGACTTCTTTTCCTGAATTGCAGATTGGATGCATTGTTTCAACACTTTATTAAAGCGTTCTACTGCCCCATTGGCCTGAGGGTAATATACGCTGGAGTACAAATGCTGAATGGTGCGTTCCTTCAGAAAATCAGCAAAAGCAGTAGATGTTAGTTGTGAGCCATTATCAGACACTAAGCAATGTGGATTACCTTCTCTACTGAAGATGGTGTCCAGGAAAGTTGTTATGACCTCTGTTGTCACTTGTGATGCAAAAGCTACTTCTGGCCACTTACTGTAGTAGTCTACCAGTGTTATGGCGTAGCGGCAATCCCATGTAGCCGTCTCAAATGGTCCCACAATATCGATGGCTACCTTTTCCCATGGACCGTTAGGTAATTCCACAGGTATGAGAGGTGCAGGTGCAGGCTTGGCCGTTTTGTCGTTCAGCTGACATGTCAAACATGAGGCAATCAGAGTTTCTACACTTCTGCCCATTTTCGGCCACCAGTAGAGCTCGCGAAGTCTTTGTTTTGTCCGTACAATTCCTTGGTGTCCTTCATGAGCTAAATTCACAAGTCTTGTTTGCAGAGACAATGGAACTACAAGGCAATGATCCCCCGCATAATGAGAGGACCCTCGACAGAAAGCTCATGTCTGATGTGAAAGTAAGGTTCCAGTTCTTGTGTCACTGACTTCTTGTTTTTAGGCCAGCCGTTCTTGATCTGTGCACGAAGTTGAGCTAACTGGATGCAGCTCTGCCGATGCAGACGAAAACTCAGAGACTGACAAGGCGAGTAAGTGAGAAACAGTGGCGACCATTTCTGGTTCATCTGTTGATATCACTCGTCTCCGGTAATGGAAGCCGAGAGAGACACTCTGCTGTTGTGTTGTATCTCCCAGGGCGGAATGCAACATCATAGGAATAGCATAACAGACGGGCTGACCACCTAGCAATTCGCATGCCAGCTCTACCAGTGCCTTTTGAAGTAAGAAGCGTCGTAAGTGCAAAGTAAGTGCAGGCCGTAAACACTTTGCTTCATGCACCCTCAATCCAGCGACAGTAAAGTTAAGTCCTGACTCCAAGGAGATTATTCCAGTGCTGGGCTGTTTCTCTACAGACGTCTTCCATGACGGTAGTACTGCAATGGGCACGTTCTATATAGTAAAGTCAGGCTCACCTTTGCTGGGAATGGATCTGCTGAAGGCACTTCACTGCCGTATTGAAGGCGATGCTGTGATTACACATGAGAATTCAGAAATACTGCCAGTGCATACTGTAGGATGCGCAAGCGGATTTCGTGCACAAAGTGAAAGTGAAAGAAGGTTTCATTAAAAGTAAGTGCAGGCTCGCCAGGGCATGGCAGGAATGGAGCTGGTAAAGGAACTGTAATCAACATCCTCGTCGCCAATTGTGATGTTTTATATCTCTTGTATCAAAATAAAGAAACAAGCACAGACACGAGTGTGTATCTTTTTCTTCTCTTTACTACTCTTCTCCTTTTCTCTCTCCTCTCCTGCCATCTAGTGGCTACACATTAACTCAGCAGACACAACACACAACAAAAGACAAGACACATGGCAGGATCACATGACAAATAAGGAATCACGTGATATAAAAACACAACAAAACCCACGCTGTGACAGAAGAAAAATGAATAGTCGAATAAAGTCGTTATTTTTGTTTTATTTCCGCACAAAAGTATTCGTCACTTGATAAACTTATAGTTGAGCCACTGTAGTCACATGGAATATTTAAACATTTTCTTCAATGACTTTCTGGGCCGTCAAGTTTCGATCCCTTAGGAGCCTATGTAGTAGTGATCCAGCTCTCAGATTTAATCAAAATACCTTCATTTGTGTTCCGAAGATGAACGAAGGTCTTACGGGTTGGTACAGCATGGGGGTGAGTAATTAATGACTTAATTTTCATTTTTGGGTGAACTAACCCTTTAAAGGAATGTGGACTAAAAGGAGATCTGACTCAATATCAATTTACATATTTAAAACATGCAGATCAGGACATTTTATAAGTGAACACCTTTACTATTACGGTCAGCTTTACTATTACTGTCACATTTACTGTTACGTCACCCTTCACATGTCAGTTTTGTCCCCTGCAGGTGAAAGCCTCTCTTATAATGAATGTGTTCAGTGCCATAACTGCAGCGATCGCCATTGTTCTGATGTGCGCAGAGATTAAAATTAGGATCCAAAGGTGAGAGCTATGGCGACAATTCTTATTACCGCAATAATTTGAAGGTACTAAATGTACATTGTGCAAAACTATATTTATGTGATCAGTTTATTTTTATTCTTTAAATGCTGTTTACTTGAATAGTTCACCCAAAAATGAAAACTGTGTCATCATCTACTAATTTAGTAGTAGTTTGTTTACTAATAAAGTCTTTTCCATAGAGTTATAATGACTAACAACGCAAAATTGTGTTTTAAATGACACAAAAGGCATCATAGAAGTATCATAAAAATTACCAAGTAATCCATGTGACTTGTGTACTCAACTAGGGTTGCCAACCGTTCGTGTACAGAATCGTTCCGTATTTGACACATAAAAGTATTGTTCCGTAATGAACTGATACGGAACGCACTTTGTTCCGTATTTTTGAGAATCAGTTCAGTGCAAATCCATGACATACACATCTTCTTATATATGTCAGACAGACTTTGAATGAAGACCTGCTATAATAGAAAACTCGGGGACTTGGTGCCCCCTTGGCGGGCTCTGATGTGCAACAACGTAGAGTTGCCTCATTGGTCGCAGGTCAGAGGCGCTCGTGCCATGAGCGAGCCAGACAGCATAGATATATGCAGCATAGATATATACATGGCTGTGAAGCTGCAAATGACATGTGTTTTACATATAGGCTTCAGTAAATCGAGGAAAAGGAATTTCCGAAGACATTTGTAGGGTTGATTTAAAAAAAAAACTACTAAATAAAAAATATTATTTTTTGCACATGAAAGAACATTCTAGAAGTGTAATTCTATAGAATATGTTTGCACAAGGCTACAGAAAATGGTTGTGTTTATATTTATTCAAATGCATTCTAGGCCGAATGAGTTTTGAATGTTATACGTATTACTTGTTGAAATTAAAAATAAAATGAATTCAACTAAACAAATCCATGGTTCATTGTTGGCAAAATGATCATGATAGCCTTCATATATCTAGCTTATGTGGTACAGTCATTGAATAGGCATACTTTGCTATTCTATAAATATAGGCCTAATAAGTTGCATTATAATATGCTATAATGTATGAATTTCAGGGGTCATTAACCCCCTGATCATTATTTGATCTTGTTGAATATATTTTAGGACTATGATCTGGGGATCGTTGGACTAATGCTGGTGTTATCCATTCCTCAGTTCATCATCTCCATCTATGTCTCAGCATTCGCCTGCAAAGCCTCCTATAACACAGACTCTACAGTGGTCAATGTGGCACTAAACCAGGTACACGATTTAGTGAAATTCTTTTATTTTTAAATTTAGGCTAAAAAAGCCACAACCGACCATAATATGTTTAATTGTAAACTGCCTTTTACCTCACTGGTCTAAAACTAGGACAGTCTATAGGACACGAATCTGACGAGCATTCTCTGTAGGCGGCCATCTTGTGGCGACGCCATACCGGTATGTAAACAAACCTCTGTGATAACGCACCCTTGATGACAGCTATAGCCAGGCAGAATGACTTGTTGGGTTGATGTTAGCCAGTGGCCTCCAGTCACAGATGAAGAAACAAACGATCTTACAGATTATATTTGAAAATAGCTTGGAAAGCTAGCTAGGCTAACGTTAGCTAATGAGGAAACTATAAAAAGATCTGTCCATTTGGCAACAATAAATAAATGAATGACATCAAATAAACAAATTCATGTTTTTAATTTGGGTCCATTATTTATCTCATTTTCACATTGCAAAAGGCAAGGGTAATGTACAGCTAGAAAGTATACTGTACATAATATCGACCAATTAGTGAAAAAAAAATATAGAAAAAAAATAGCTAGAGAGGAGATTTTTACTTATGTCATTAAATAATTGTTATTATAACAAAAACTGCATTATATTTAATTTATTATTTTAAACCTTTAATAATACCAGCAGATTGGCCCCAAACCTTTACTAATACTCGCCCAGGAAATCTGTGTAAACCGTATGGCACCAATCAGGTGAAGTTAGACCCAGGGTATTTTATGTAGCTCACAATGTTTTCTCTTCCAAATTGAAATTTTACTGCCGCCATTAAAACAAAAACGGAACATGTTTTCCCACTCGACATTACAAAAGTATTAACGTCAGTATTAACGCAAATTGCAACTAAATAGGAGGCAATGGTGCAACGCTACCCAGCAACAGCTCAGTTATGGCGCTCGTCGGATTCATCCAAACGGATCATGTTCAAATTTCAAATAAACATTTTTAGTCTTGTATTTCTGAAATGGTCATGCTACATAGAAAACAACTATTTACTACTAATTAAAAACAACAACTGCACACAGTATGCAAATAATTCAAATCAACTCAAGTTTAATTGTATGGCGCTTTTCACAATACTCAAAGCAGCTTTAAAGGCACGAATCCACACTTTACAGTGATCTGTCATCAGAGGAAACTGTCTCAGTTGTGCATTTCAGAAATGTTCATATACAAAGTCATAGTTAGCTAAATTATACAAATTTAAACAATGTAATAATTTAATGCATATAAAATGAGCTCATTGAAGTAATGAATACTTGTTAACAAATGATTATAACATTTAGAAAATATTGCATTAGTGCATGTTGATTCAGAGTTTGTGTCATCTGAAGTCTTCACAGGAGTTAGCGCTGTATATAGGAATATAGGAGCTATAAGTCAATCACAGCTTCAAACTGTGGCCTTTATGGTGGGCAACAGGGTAACACTTCACAATAACAGTACATGAATAATTCAGGTATTAGTACATGATTAATAATTACTTTACTATGAAAGAACTAAAAATTAGTTAAGCAGCCTGTTCTCACGTAAATGCGTCTCTATAACATGCATTTTGTGTATTATTGTGCAATTTATACGTGAAAATGAGTTTTAAATGCAGATGGGCAGGGCCGTCGCCAGAAAAAAACAAAACAAATTGGGGGCATTTAATTTTCATAGGGGGGCACAGTTTTTTAAAGATCTGAGACAACCCATATTACGCTATAACTGAAATAGACCACAATAGACTTGTTTTGTTCATTTTAATCAAATAAAATACTTCACCGTATGATCTCAACGTCTCTGTTTATTTTCTCTTAACATTTCCACATTTAGCTAGTAGCCTATATTTTTTGGTAAATCTGCATGGTTTGTCACATACACAACACATTGCCATCTAGTGGCTTTCTTGAGTAACAGGCACAATCAACATAATGTATATTATTGTATATCATTGTATATAATGTATATCAAGTCCAACCTAAAACTACCTAAACCAATTTGATTTATGACTTTACACTTCATAAACATGAGTCACAAAAGCTCCTGGTTTCCAACAACGACCAACGACATAACAATAATAAAAGCAATGCACAACATACTGCAATATACATACTGGTCCTCGGTGACGGGCCTGCATATGAGATGCAGTTTTCATGTGCATTTGATTTGCAATTTTTTTGCGTATAATACACACGCACCCCACACCACTACTAAACCTATAGTCCGTTTTCTGCGCCAAAATCGAAACGTTCGAACGGCTCGACCGAACGTCTATACGAACGTGTTGTACTTTTGAGCGTTTGACCGAGCGGGTAGAGCCACGTGACGACCTGACGTGACGTTATCGTCTTGAAATTAGCAGTTCTCTTACGAGAGGTTCTCTCATATTGCATAATATCTTACGCTCAGGGGAAAACCTCTTTTCCTCGAGATATTGAAGCCAAAAAATTATCCTTAATTTTGAATTATTGCAAAACACGTTGCGGCAGCACGCCGACATAGGCAATGCGGCTGCCTATTTGCTGTTCTGCGGCAACTGCTGCAGCCTATCGAGAGCGGTCCTTTGGTGACTGTCAATTGCATCATGCTCCCGCCAAAGCAGGCGTGGCCAAGCCCAGCAAAAATAGCTCGATGGGCTGATATCAATAATTTTTCATCTCTTCAGCCACGCGCACGGTCGCATCGCAGGATCCTGAGTGAAGAAGCCGCGCCGTCGAAAAAGCCTTCTGCAGGACGAGCCATCTTCAGTCGCCGCTTCCTGCTACACTTTCCGGCGTTCATATCCCTCTATACTCTGCTCACGGTATGTTCTCACCCTCCATTTACTTACTAAAAGAGCTGCGTGTTGCCGAGCCGCACTCAGCGACGGGGACCACCTCATCTGCGTTTCCTGCCTGAGTGAGGATCATGTAGCTCTCGCGCTCGCTGAAGGCGGCTGCCCTCACTGCGAGCTATTGCCTATGGTGACTCTGAGGACTTGCCAGGCATATTTCTCAGAGTCTGCACTCCCGCCCGCTGTAGTGCTGTTCGTACTCAGCGGGTCCCCGAGCCCTCTCCAGCCCGTGAAAGCTCGCCGGTTCGCCTGCCAGCTTCACCAGCTTACTTGAGTCACTCACCGCGCGTCGCCGTTTTGCCTATTTATGACGAAGAGATAGCTGCATCTGTTGAGAAGACCAGCTGAACGGCTAGCTTTTTTTACTTTATAAGAAAGCTACCCCACCCCCATGGGTATGCGTCACCGGCAAAATGAGGGAAAGAGTGTGTTTTAGTCCCGCCGAGGCCGGACAATTAATCTCCACGTCTCAAACATTTCCCAGCTCCTCTTAGTTGAGCGTCTGAAAAAGTCAATATTGCACAGTCCATTAAATGGTTCGAGCTGTTTTAAGCTTACTGTGGCTCAGTGGTGAAACACAAAGCTCTTCAGCGCGGAGACCCGTGTTCGAATCCTGGCTCACAGAAGAAAAGAAATTTAGTCACGGCCAGAATTCCTTTTTTTGCTCGTTCAGTTCCAAGGAAATGTGACTGTTCCAGTGTATTTTGCAGTAAACAAGCCGGTACCACGGCCTGCTAGCCTGCGCGCAAATGTCGTTTCCATGGCAATTCATTTCTACACACAAACACAGCCCGTACAGTACAGGGCTCGCACAAATGAAATCGACGCATGTCAATTTTGCATTAAATGTAGTGAATGTGCCCACGACCCAGTGCCCACAAACACTACACACTGCATGCACCATGGTTTCTGAAAAATGAAACCAACACACATACATTCAGCTCAGGCCGACAGTGTTTTCTAGAGCAGTGAATGTGCACTCAAAGTCTTCTTAGCCCTTCTCAGGAAATGACGGTTTTCAAGTCTCGCCACGGCCAGACTTTCACCAAAACTTCACGCTTGGTCAGTCCCAAGAAATGTGACCAGTGTATTCCGCAGTAAACAAGTCGGTATTACGGCCCGCTTGCCCGCACACAAACGCCGTTTTTACGGCAACCCAGATAAATACAAAATGTTTTTTTCTGGTGTCCCGGCCTCGCCCGATGGTGTTATGAGTGTAATAAAAAATGCCCACAAACCAGTGCTCATTTCTACACGCAAACACAGCCTGCCACCATACAGGGCTTGCACAAGTAAAATCGACTTGTGGATTGTGCATTAAATGTAGTGAACGTGCCCATGATTCAGTGCCCACTAACACTACACACTGCATGTCACAGGGTTTCTGTAAAATGAAACCAACACAAATACAGTCAGCTCAGGCAGACAGTGTTTTCCAGAGCAGTGAATGTGCTGCCTCACCGCGCCCACATTCACTCACAGACATCTTAAGCCCCACGGGGCTCGCCCTGCTCACTCACACAGCAAACTGCTATAATGAAAGCGAGCGCGGCCTGGCTGCCCGCCATTTCAGGCACGCCCTCCGCCTCGCTCACTGTAGACACAGTGCACGTTACAGTGCACGAAAGCTCCCTTGTCGTCACTATGTTACAATCAGAGCCCAAAACCCATTCTACCCCTAGCCATTCACACAAACGCGTGGCACAGCTTCCCGGGGTCTCGAATTGGGTGCTGAACATTATAAAAAGAGGGTATCGCTGCAGTTCGCTCAACGCCCTCGCCGCAGCACGGCGCAAGTCAAATCTACAGTGAAAATCTACAGCCGAAATGGCGACCTTATTGAGCAATGGGGCAAAAGAGCCATAAGGGGGCCTGTAGAGCAGATATTTTCTGGTACCGAAAAAAGACGGGGGTCTCAGACCCATTCTAGATCGAAGACAACTGAACAAAGTGCTCATGAAACGCCAGTTCAGAATGCTTAAAACAAGAAAATCCTCACGCAGATTTGCCAAGGTGACTGGTTTATATCAGTAGATCTGAAGGACGCTTATTTCCAGATACAAATAGCGTCATGTCACAGGCGATTTTTGAGATTCGCCTTCAAGGGCCAGGCATATCAATACACAGTTCTACTGTTCGGTCCGTCTCCTGCACCCCGTACATTCACAATGTGCATGGGCGCTGCTCTCGCACCCTCTAAAACTTTAGGGCATGCAAGTTTTGAACTAGTACGATTGGCTATTCTTACGATTCTAGCTCGATATCAGTCAGAGCTCATAGAACACAGGACCGTGTTACTCGAACACCTCGAGAAACTGGGTCTCACAGTCAATTAGGCGAAAAGCTTGCTGGTCCCCAGTCAGAAAATAATTGTCCTGGGCACAGAGCTGAACTTGCAGTCTATGACAGCACGGCTGTCAAAAGAGCGCAGAATAGACATTCAGCTCTCAACGAAATCCTTCTGCTGCACCTCTATAGTCCCGCTCAGAAGGTTTCAGAGAAACCTGTGCTTGATGGCCTCAGCATCTTCAGTTATTCAGCTGGGCCTGCTTCACATCTGCCCACTGCAGTATTGGCTCAAAGCATGAGTACTGACCTCCAGCTTGAGCTTCCGAATCTGCTTCGCCTCAGGTCTTCGCCTAAGCTCTTTAATTTGAGCATTTCACACATCGAATGCGAGAAAGAAAATGAAGAAAGTAAAGCAATGCAAAAAGGCGAAAGAAAAGGGACCTTACAGGAACAAGCTCACACCAAGCACAAAACAGCAGTATTTGGAGAAGCTTTCAGACATCCAAAATATCGACCAATACGAGCTCACTGCGCGGAATGGCACAGAGACCTGGACCATTTACCTCCATGCACATATATGGACATAGTTAATTATCTTGTTTTTGGTGTAAGTTACTACACAATGCAGGAGTTTAAAAGCCACAAGTCTTTGGAAAGTCATGAGGCTTTGTGCTGTGGCCGGGCAACAATTTAAGCAATTTAAGATGCACTTCAGGGTTTGCAACAACATTAGGTAACGTACACTTCGTAGCTTTAAGAGACAACAACATACAGATTATAGAGAACGTACCCAAGTGAAAATGCAGAGAACACACTCTCATCGACTGGAGGGTGAGCTCGAAAATTAAAATCCTTTCTTATCGCAGCCAAACAAGCGATCCGGCGTCTCCTCGTCAGGTCAGAGACTTGCTGCCGGAATCCCACCAACATGGCGGAGAGGGCTCTCTACCATGACGTCAACTTCTCACTCTCAATAAAAATAAGAAAATTGTTTAGATCAAAGAAAATGTATTAGTGCTAGTTATTGGTCTATTTTACACATTTGATTGGACGGATCTGTGTAATTAATGGCTAAATAAATCATGTGCCATTCAAATTATTTGTCACAAAGCTGCAGATAGCAGATTATAATATTGCAGTTTAAATTATTATGGCAGTATTAAATTATATGTTTAATTCAAATTTAGATTGCTTCTTATTTATTCGTACAGATAGTGACTCATTTAGTTTACCCCTAAACGTTAATTATGCATTAACCCAAACATGTACTAAGATGTGTAAGGCTACTGCTGTTATCATGCATGAATCAGTGTGACTCCTGTTGAAGTTAAGGGTTGCTCTTCATTGGTTCATGATTAGTTCATATATTCACTGATCATGAGTTAATGTTGAAGTAACTATTAATTCAGGTATTAGTACATGATTATCAATGGCCTGTTATTGTAAAGTGTTACTGGTGACAGTGCTTTTTAAAAGCTCTCAGGACTTTTCACATTGCCACATAAACATATACATATGGTGTGTGTGGACCTTGTTAGTAAAGTTAAACCGGATAATGAGTCTGTGTATCTTGTGTGTTAACATATCTTATCTGTTACTTCCCAGGGATACTGAATCACAGAGAGGAGATCCTGCCAACCAAAGTTTGAGAGGAATTAATATCTCATATTGTTGAATATTGTTAGAAAAGTTTGAATAAAAAAATTAAAGTACACCAAATAAATTGTTTGTTGGTGCAAACCCCCCTTGTGTCTCTTTTACTTTAACCTAAAATAAAATTAATAATTAAACACTACAACAAAGACATACAAATTAGATTTTATACTTGATTTTGAAGCACATTTTTATCATTCAGTCGGGGATCTATCAGGCAACGGAAGTGAATCAATCAAACTAACTTTATCTGGACAATTACTTTATTCTAGATCTGCTGTAAAGCCGAAACAATCTCTGTTACTGCAATCTCCTGTTATCACTATCAGTTAGTCCAAAATGCAGCCGCTAGAGTTCTTACTAGATCAAGAAAATATGATCATATAACACCAATTCTATCATCACTTCATTGGTTACCTATAAAGTTCCGTATTAATTACAAGGTATTGCTTTTGACTTATAAAGCTCTAAATGGTTTAGCTCCTGTCTATTTAACAGATCTTCTATCGCCCTACAATCCATTGCGCTCTTTAAGATCACTTATCTTACAGTTACTGTAAATTTGGCCTCTAGTTCATAAATGCCAGAGGAGAACTGGCCCTCGACTGAGCCTGGGTTCTCCCAAGGTTTTTTCTCCATCGGGTCACTTGATGGAGTTTTTCGGTTCCTTGCCACTGTTGCCTATGGCTTGCTCAGTTGGGGATATTCAAATTAAATGACCCATCATACCACTGATCAGCTCTACCAAACTTGATTGTCTTTTTCATGAATAAACAAACACTGTTAAATTGTCTTGATTGATACTGTGAAGCAGCTTTGATACAATCTGTTTTGTGAAAAGCGCTATATAAATATATTTGACTTGACTTGATCACTGTAAAGCCGCTGTGAAACATCTACATTGTTAAAAGTGTTATATAAATGAAGATGACTTGACTATCAAAGTAATTATCATCTTAATTCTATCAATTCTGTTGTCAAGTAGATTTACATTTAGCATACAGGTTGGATTTGCTGTAGGGCTCGGTTTCGGGTAAGAACTCATCAGCCCTGCACGGATAAGAGCAAAACCCCCAAACAAAACCACAAGCTAATATCCGCCAAACACAAACTGACAGTGGAAATCTGAATCCCTTAAAAAAAAAAAACTTCTGATACTGGAAAAGACAGACAAGAAAAGGACATTTGTAAAGAAACAGCATGTCCGTCTGAAACAGAAGAGACTGAGAGACAGTGGAGAGTAGTGAAGGAGTGCTCTTCTGTTACAAGCCGCCCCAGTAAACACACTGACCCAAATGAGCTTCAGCAACAAGCATGTTACCCTTACCCAGAGTTCAGCTGATCAGACCAGTGCACGAGGAGAAAGAGTGATTAACCTTTAAGTGTCGGTCTCCTTTATTAAATATACATCAAAATGCACAATCTGAACTTAAATGGTTGTATTCAAGAATGCTTCGGAATATAGATGTCCTCTTCCTCTTCATCCTCTACCTCTCCCCCTTGGCCAAATCATCAGCGTCACTAAGTTTCATTCCACTGCTATTCTGATGACACACAGCTTTATGTAAATGCTACAGCTGTAATAACCCCACCCTCAGTCATCTTCATCAAAACTCTCCGCCTGTCTGGAGGAGATAAAGGAATGGATGGAGCACAATTTTTTCTATTTTCTATTGAACTCAAGAGTGACAATGAAAGGTCTCATTATTAAGTGTGGCCTTGGCCATCATATTGAGCTTTAATACACACACACACATACACACACACACACTATACTTTTTTGGTAACATATAAAAAGGCAAAATAAAGACCAAGTTTAATATTTAGTTTTCAGCTCTTGATCTGTAACCTTCACTTGAAGACCACATGTTTGAGATGTCAGGATGGTTAGAGAAGAGAAGCGTCCCTGTGCACGACGGCTGTGGTTTGTGGTGAGTTTATCGTCTACATCCGTTCACAATCATTCTGACCAATGTTTCAGTAAACAGAGTAATGGTTTTAATGCCTCAACTCACATTACTCAAAACAGCAAAGGGACAGCGAGCCGACTGAAGAGGAAATATGAGTCCACCACAGATCTGCCAGATAATCTGCCTTTAACACGACTGCTGTGAAACTAGTCTTCTGTAGGCGTCTGCTAAAAGTGACTTATGCCGACACACATGATCAGCTTCCACTTTCCCAGGGCATGAAACCCACAACCTTAATATGGAGGACGGCATTCTCCACGGTTTGGGCTTCAGAACAGAAACAGAGAAAAGGGTTACGAATCTGACTGAGGAAACAATTATTTTATTAGATTTTATTCATAAATATTTTCCTACATTTTTACTAGTTTTAGAAAACAGACCAGAATGACATTTATAATGTTTAATTAGATTAACTAACTACGCTTTCCTGAAAACACAGAATCTGTGTTAGACACACTGTCACTGATTACATAGTGTATATTTTACAATTTACTATAGTATGATTTCATTCCTTTATACATCATACATCATATTCAGTATTATATACAGTAGTTTAATACTATAACTTTAATTTCATCTCATGCACGAAATTGGTTGAATTTGCATTAATTCTTGTAATTCTTGTTAATAATGTATTCTCTACTATTTAGAGAAACGCAGATATTTTCGTCCTTCATCATTGGCCAGAAGTTATTGTAGTTTATTTTCCACTCATATGTAAAGCGCTGTGTATTTTAAGAGGAAAGCAGACATTCTGTAAAGCAAGTCCCTCCTTCTCTGTTCTTACACACACACACACACACACGCACACTCATCAAACGAGCTTCTAGACATCAGCAAATCTCATTTCAGGTGAAACCATTTATCAGTTAACAATCTTTTTTCCTACATTTTTAAACAGTTTATTTACAATTTGTGAAACAACAATGAAAAAACTTCCAGTGGTTGTTTTTGTGTTAAACTGCTTTAGAATGTTTTGTGATATGTTTGGACGAAGGCATCCTTGTCAAACAGGTATTTCGCTATGAGAAGTACAGATATTTTTGTTATCTTTAAATAGTCAAAGTACGTGGCTCACATTTATTCTTGAACTTGAACAGGAGTGATATGAGCATGATATGAACATGATATGAGCATGATATGAACATGCCGATTACAGGTGACACCCAGAGCTGTTCCTGAGATGGACACCGCCGAGGTCAAAGATACGGTCGTCAGATTAAAGGTGACACAAGGAACCATTATTTCTGTTGATGGACAGGAGACCGAAGGACAAAATCTAAATGCAGTTCTTCTTAAAGGATTTTTGAAACTGCAACCAAAGGCGTTGGGGGTAATGCATTTACTGAATACCACATCAATACTAAATCTAGCTGCAAGCAGCCATTACGGGGGCCAAGCGCAAGAAGCGGCAACATATGCCAAAATGGCTAGGAGTGGCAGACCAACTGCAGCAAGGAGCAATTAAAGGCATTTTAAGAGAACTTTGGGCAAATGGCTAAAAAAAAAATCACATAAACATGAACTTTTTAAGATGATTTAATGGTTTATCACTTTCGAACAATAGGTGGCGCAGTTATGAAATCAATGTGAAGTGGTAAGAGGGATGTGACAATGACATACAAAGTTTGGTGTCAAAATGTGAAGGCATTGCAGAGATAAAGCCTAAATAGTCATTTTGGCAGCATGCCTCAAGTTTGATGCTGTGGTATACAAAAACGGTTTCGTCTATCGTCACGAAATCCATAACATTTAGTCGGCACAGTCTGGAGATGATACAATTCAATTTTCGTGAAAATCAGTCAAACGGTCTAGGAGGAGTTCGAAAAAGTATGTTTTCAATGAAAACGAAGATGGCAGACAGGAAGTTCGGACAAATAAGGAAAAATTGGTATCAATGTTCCCAAGGTGACCCAATAGGCAGATTTATTCAAAAGTTATTAGCCTTTTTGGAAATTTTGGTATAACTTTTGAGCACTAGGTAGCGCTGTTTCAAAATCTTTTGAGTACCTTCAGGGGATGGTGTTGTTGGCACATTCTGAGTTTCGTAAAATTACACCAATGCATTTGTTTAGCATTTTATTTCACAAAACTGTATTGAAGTCAATGGGAAATCCACATTTTCATGAGAGGCTCAGTCCCACAATTTTTTTTACGTGTCCTCAGACTGAGCCCATACATGTCTGTGCCAAATTTGGTGAAAATATCTCAATTCTCTTCTGAGTTATAGACATTTATGTGAAAAAAACACGTAAAAAATGACTGACATGTGACTTTGATCGAGTTTTACTACCCCTTACTATCAATATTTTTGCATTTGGGCATTAGCGGATAGCCAGCGACTTATGTTTCCAATTTTCTGATGGTGGTTTCGAGTCGATTGGAGAAGCGGTTTCGAAGATATCGCCAAATGTTTTTTTCGTGGTAAATCGCGACGCTGCACAAAGCGTAAGACGAAACCCAGCATATGTGGTATCATTGGACTCGGCAACGATTCAGGACCTCTAGGAGATAACTCCCGTGAAAATGAGTCAACCACAGCCAGAGTTATAAGCGTTTGAAATTTTTATTTTACCACTAGGTGGTGCTGGTTCGAAACTTCTCAGGCTCCTTCAGGGCATCGTACTTATGACCCATACCGAGTTTCGTAACAATTCGTTCATGCGTTCAAAAAATAAAGCATTTTAGCACATAATTCAAAATGTCCGACAGCCAAAATGGCCGATCTGGGAAAATTGGATATCGGTCGACTTGGCACGACGCCCTGAATCTAATGAGACCAAGTTTATGATTTTTTGGAGAAACCGTTCAGAAGTTATGAGCAAAAATAGGCATTTTTCATATCTCCAGACCAGTATGTGGCGCAGCGCCGAAACGCTGCATGTAGCCTCAGGTCATGCCTCTGATGACAGGTACCAAGCTTGGTCTGAAAACGAGTAAACGTTGCGGAGATACAGCCCTATGTCTGTTTTTGCAAGCGTTACGTAAAATTAATTTGCGCGGTATTCGAAAACTGTTAAGCGAATCGACTTGAATTCCATAGCCTTTTGTCAGCACAGCCTGGAGATGATCTGGTGCAATTTTGGTGAAAATCGGAAAAACCGTCTAGGACGAGAGTCGCAAAAGTAGGTTTTTTGAACAATTCAAAATGGCAGCCATATTTGATGACGAAAAATGACGTCATATGATGCGATCAAATCATCATGAGGTCAGGAATCAGAGGAAAAAATAATTTTGTTGATAGACCTTATGGTTCAAAAGTTATTAACATAATAAAAGTGAAACTTTGGACTGTTGGTGGTGCTAGAGGGATTGAGTTGGAGACTCCAAATTTGCTATAAAGACTTTTCAGACTGTCCTCTATCAGTGTACCAAATTTCATAACTTTTCCGCAATCGGTTCTATGGGCTGCCATAGACAACCAGTCGGAAGAAGGAAAAAGAATAACAAATATAGCTGCAAGCAGCCATTACCGGGGCCAAGCGCAAGAAGCGGCAACATATGCCAAAATGGCTAGGAGTGGCAGACCTACTGCAGCAAGGTGCAATTAATGGCACTTTAAGAGAACTTTGGGCAAATGACTAAAACAAAATCACATAAACATAAGCTTTTCAGATGATTTAATATTTTATCACTTTCGACAAATAGGTGGTGCAGTTATGAAATTGATACGTTGTGATCAGAGTGAGATGACAATGACACATACAAAGTTTGGTGTCAAAATGTGAAGGCATTGCAGAGATAAAGCCTAAATAGTCATTTTGGCAGCATGCCTCAAGTTTGATGCTGTGGTATACGAAAACGGTTTTGTCTATCGTTACGCAATCCATAACTTTTAGTCGGCACAGTCTGGAGATGATATGATTAAATTTTCGTGAAAATCGGGCAAACGGTCTAGGAGGAGTTTGAAAAAGAAGGTTTTTCAAAGAACTAAAGATGGTGGAAAGGAAGTTTGGCTGATTATGGCAAACCTGATATCTATGTTTTCGGCATAACCCAAGGAATCTATTAAGATCAGTTTCATTGCAATAGGCAAATTTATTCAAAAGTTATTAGCATTTTCGGAAATTAATTATAACTTTGGACCAACAGGTGGCGCTGTCTCAAAATCTTTTGAATACCTTCAGGGCATGCTGCTTATGGCACAAACTGAGTTTCGGTAATGTTACACCAAAGCATTTGTTTAGTATAGCATTTTATTTCACAAAACTGTATTGAAGTCAATGGGACCAACAAGAGGCTCAGTCCCACAATTTTTTTTGTTTGTCCTCAGAGTGAGTCTGTACATGTGTGTAAATTTTGGTGAAAATATCTCAATTCGCATCAGAGTTATAGACATTTATATGAAAAAACACGTAAAAAATGACCGACACATGACTTTGTTTGAATTTTACTACCCCTTAGTATCAATATTTTCACATTTGGGCATTAACATATAGTTAACGAGCTATGATTCCGTTTTTCTGACGGTGGTTTCGTCTCGATCGGAACAGCGGTTTCGAAGATATCGCCAAGTCTTTTTCGCGCTAAATCGCTAAACTACACCAAGTGTAAGACGAAACCCAACATATTTGATATCGTTGGACTCGGCAACGATTCAGGACCTCAAAAAGATGACTCCGTGAAAATAAGTGTACCACACCCAAAGTTATAAGCGTTTGAAAAAAAATGTCACCACTAGGTGGCGCTGTTTCGAAACTTCTCAGGCTCCTTCAGAGCATCGTACTGATGACCCATACCGAGTCTCGTAACAATTCGTTCATGCGTTCAAAAAATACAGCATTTTAACACATAATTTAAAATGGCCGACAGCCAAAATGGCCGATCTGGGAAAATTGGATATCAGTCGACTCGGCATGACGCCCTGAATCTAACAAGACCATGATTTATGATTTTATGATTTTTGGACAAACCATTCAGATTTTATGAGCAAAAATAGCCATTTTTCATATCTCCAGACCACTAGGTGGCGCTGCGCCAAAACGCAGCATGCATGTAGCCTCAGGTGATGCTTGTGATGACAGGTACCACGTTTGGTCTGAATAGGATCAAGCGTTGCGGAGATACAGCCTCACGTCTGTTTTCGAAAGCGCTACGTAAAATTAGTTTGTGCGTTTTTCGAAAACGGTTAATCGAATCAACTTGAATTCCATAACTTTTTGTCAGCACTGCCTGGAGATGATCACGGTGTGATTTTGCTGAAAAATCGGACAAACGGCCTAGGACGAGTTCGCAAAAGTAGGTTTTTTGGACAAATGACATCATAGGGTGTGATCGAATCGGCATGAGCTCAGGAACAAGAGGAAAATAATTTTGTTGATAGGCCTTACGGTTCAAAAGTTATTAGCATAATAAAAGTGAAACTTTGGACAGTTGGTGGCGCTAGAGGGAATGAGTTAGAGACATCAAAATTGGTGTATTTAATGTTGGGACTGTCCTCTATCAGAATGTCAAACTAAACAACTTTCCCGCAAACCGGTCTATGGGCTGCCATAGACGCCCAGTCGGAAACGGAAGAATAATAATAATAGGAAACGGAACAGATACAATAGGTGCTTCCGCACCATCGGTGCTTGGTCCCTAATAAGAACCGGAACAGATACAATAGGTGCCTCCGCACCATCAGTGCTTGGCCACTAATAATACTGAGTTTTAGGATTTTTCTTAATTTTTCTCCTAAAAACGTTTTAGGAGTCCTTAATTTGAGATTACTGTTTCCATTCACACATGTATGTTATGCCATAATGAATGAAACGCCTGACCTATCTCTGCCCGTAGACTGTCCAGGTGATGATCGGAGTGGTGGTCTTCTTTCTCGGTGTTCTTCTCACCATCAACGACTACAATTATCCTGCTATTCTGGTCTATAGTGGCATCACCTACTGGGGCTCTTGTATTGTGAGTTTCACTCAATGTTTTTCCTTTTTGCCACTCTTAATTTCCAGAATGAACTGAAATGCTGTTTCTTTCTCAGTTCATCATTGCTGGATCTCTGTCTGTTGCTGCGCAGGATAAACGTCATCCTTCTGTGGTGTGAACATGTCACTTAATAACTGATAAATAACTGAGAGAAAGCCCAACACAGGGAACACAAGCAGTCTCTCACAACACATTATACTTGAACACCCTGGGATGAAACACCTGACTAAAAACAATTATGAGTTTCTGCAAGCCTTTTTAATGATCTGTTGTTTGAGTAAAGATTGTGTGTGAGAGTTCATTCTGTGTTTGTACAGGTCAAAGCCTCTCTTGGAATGAATGTGTTCAGTGCCGTAACTGCAGGACTCGCCATTCCTCTGATGTCCGTACAGTTAGCAGTAATATCAATGATGGATCCAAGTTTATATGCTGAGGTATTACAGGTCATATTTTTTATTCATGTGTGATCTGTTTTCATCTGTTTTTAATTCGTTTTTTTTGTTTAAAATTCTGTCATAATTTACTTACTCTGATGTGCTAGTATGACGTTTTTTCTTCCTTAGGCCCAATCAGACAGAGCGCCTTTAATTTGTTTTCTATCGGCAGGGAGAGTTTTGCGCCCCGGCACCTCGCGTTTCAGCCGCCTTCTGCGCCTCGTGCTTTTGCAGGAAGTTTAAACAAAAAAATCATCTTTGTCATTACGTTTTTTTTTCCCCACTGTCCAATCGAATGAATGGAGAGGCGGGCCTTCCCGTTTATATTTACTTGGAACGTTTATTCTGAAATGATGGAGGAGAAATTTAGGGTGGCTGTCGCGGGTTATCCGGAGCTGTACATCTCTTTTCCCTCCTTCAGGGAATGCTGGTTATATACGTAACTGAGACGTTTCAGTTGGTCACGTTTGACTTATTGCTGTCACCTTCCAGTGCAGCGCAAGCTCCTGATCCTTTGGGCACCTTGGGGCGCGAGATGGGAAAGGGCTTAGGCCAAGGAAGTCTGAACTGCTGTTCCACATTAGACATTCAGACAGAATCGGATAACACTGGGAAAGCGTGTCCTTTCAGTGGACAGGGAGCGCTGCAGAAGCCCCATCCGCACCCATAGGTATCAGGGTGGTATCATGGGAGGTATCAGAAAGGTATCATGGGGGAGTTACACATATGGACTGGGCATAAGGGCAGTGCAACACACGTCACTGAGATGACTCCTGCCTGTAGGGGGAGGCAACACCGGTCAGAGACAGCCGAGCAGCTCTGCCAAGGGAAGACACAGACTCACCTCAGGGAGCAGTACCGTGGGAGAATACACATATGGGATCCACCAATGCACACAGGTGTTAGGCCTGGGGTGTGAGGAACTGGCTGACGGGAATCTCACCAGGAGCAGAAATGTCACACGTATCCGGCCCATGAGAGGGGAATGGCACAGCAGTGGGGGGGTTTGATTTTGACTGGCTATTGGAAAACTCATAGGAGGTAACCAGCTCGACATGAAGGCTATAAAACCTAGCAAAGGTGTGGATGTAGTGGAGTGGGCTTGCAACCTAAGGGGAATGGCAGGCCTTGGGATTGGCATGCCAAGATGATGGCATCCACTATCCAGTGGGCCAAACTCTTGGAGACAGCCTTCCCCTTCTGCTGGCCTCCGTAAGAGATAAAGAGCTGGTCTGAAGAGCTGAGGCTCTCTGTCCACGTATATGTGCAGAGCACGAACGGTACAGAGAAAAGCCGGGGCTGGGCCTGCCTCCTGAAGCAGCCTCATATGAAGCAAACCCAGGGGTGTTTCCCTCTTGATGTGGATGCCATACACCCTAGGAGCCTCTGTAACAGTTTCAGTGGCCACATTCTGCTCTTGATTGTATTCAAGCAGTTCAACACTGACCGTTCCTCTGTGAGGCGTGCCCGAGTCCAGCTCCACACCGAGAAAGAGATCCTCTGCAGTTTGCTCTTTTCCCCGTTGACCTGAAGGCCCAGAGGTGACTGAGCACCGTGTCCCTGTGATCGCACAACTGCTCCCGAGACTGAGATAGGATCAGCCAGTCGTCGAGACCGTTGAGGATGTGAACGGCACGCTCTCTCATGGGAGAGTCTCTCCTTCGTAGAGACACGAGGCGACAGGGACAGCCTGAAGGGTAGGACTCTGTACTGATAGGCTTGACCCTGGAACAAGAAAAGAAGGAATGACCTCCGAACGTGTTGCGGATGATCAAGGTATGAAAGTATACATCCTTCAGGTCGATTGCTGTAAAATTGCGTTTGACGTAAGATTGTCGTAACCCACCGCCTTCCTTGGGTATGAAGAAAGACGGCCTGCAGACGCCGGCCTTTATATCGGCTGGAGGGACCGGTTCTATTGCGTCCTTCGCCAGTAGGACTGCGACCTCCGGACGCAGGAAAGGGCTCATTTGTTCAACACAGAGTTGAAGTGAACACCCTGGTCTTGGGTGGGTGCCAGGTGAACTGAAGTCTGATGGCATGGTGGAACCAGCTGGACGGGTTAGCCAGGCTCCCAGAGACGAACCAGGGGGACCAGAGGCACCACAGACACACCCGCAGCGCAGTGGAAGACGGGGACTCGACTCGGAAGGCATAGCGGACTGAACGGGGTCTGAGTGTGCGGTGCAACACTTACCTGTTTCCACGGATCGGCAGGAGTGTGTGACAAGGCATACTCGGGTTCGTGAACCACACCAGGGCGGCGTGGGTTTATAGGGTTGCACACCACCAGTCTGGCCCTCTTGGGGCACAGGAATAAAGGAATTTGCTCTTTCTTTAAAAACGTGGAAAAGCCTCGGTTTCCCAGTCGGCTCCACACTGAGGCCTGGGTGCTGCTGTGGCCGAGCGGGAGCGGAGGTGGTGGCGCAGGGGACGCCCTCGGCGACGGGCAGGCAGGAGATCTGCGGCGGTGGCGGAACAGAAACAAGTGTAGCAAATTAGCTCAAAAAGAATAAATGATCATAACTAGTTATCGTTCATCATGAATGAATGGGGTGGATTTTCGTCGAGTGACTGTGGGCTCTCATTTTCAAGGGCCGATCACTCCAAATCAAGCGACGAGGTCAAGCCAGGCCCTTAACATCACCCGGCTCCTAGGAGGCGCAGTCCTGCATGGAGAACGGTCACTCCTCTATATTTAAAGCTGAGGCTCTATTAGTCCTGTGAGCCCAAACCCCGTGCCTCCACTGCTTCCGCTTTCAGGCTCCAAGAGGGAGATGACAGTGGATATCGAGGGGCGGCGAGAGCAGGAGCGCAAAGGAGTTTCCCATTCTCACAATACAAGTGAAGCGCATCAAAAGGGAACCTATGACTTCAGAAGGAATCTTTTCATTTTTGTCTTTTCTTTTTTTAAGCTTGAATGACTCAGTTATCATTTGTTATAAATGTGTGTAAAACAGTCATCAAGATGTGTCCTGTTCTCAGTACTATATAGGTTTGGAGTAATGACAGAAATTTTTCTTAATTGCTTTATTTTTCTTATTGCTTGAATATATATCCTGATCGGTGGGACTCTCATAAGTAGCTAAAACTATGCATGCTTCTCAATTACTTGTGTTGAATGTTTTGTAGTATTTCAGTTTGCGGATCGTTGGAATAATGCTGGTGTTCACCGTTCCCCAGTTCATCATCTCCATCTGTGTCTCTGCATCCACCTGCAAAGCCTCCTGTAACACACACTCTACACTGATCAACGTGGCACTAAACCAGGTACACGACTCAGCAACTAGAGATGCGCGGTTGGCGGTTACAGCCGCGGACAAACCGTGGATCGGGCGAATGACGTGACTAAAAAATATTTAATTAAATTCAGCATTTAATGCATTTAATGCATTTAATTCATTTATTTTTGTCCCTGCGTGCCGATCGGAGATGGAGTTCACTGCTGATATTCTGAGAGCTTTCTAGTCTCGCAGCCGTCATCAACAGCGCCTTGTATCGGCCAATCAGCGGTTGGCAGGCGGGTGCGGTTTTGAAAATTGGTCAAAAACGTTGGTGCGGATGGCGGACGGATTATGAGTTTTGTGATGCGGTTGCGGATTAAATAATAGCCCATCTGCGCATCTCTAATCCCAACAACCAATAGTTATGTGTGTTGAAGTCTATGTGTTTAGAGAATTATGCAAATCCACTAAATAAGCCAGAAAGGTATAGAGCTCAGAATGAAAAAGAAATATAAAGTTACCAGAATGTTTCATGGTAAACTTTAACATTGCTTTTTTCTCTTTTTCAATAATAAAAAAAAATAGTTTATATGGTGTGTGGTTCTTGTTGGTAAAATTAAACCTGATAATGAGTCTGAGTGTCTATACTGACATATCTTATCTATTTCTTCCCAGGGACACTGAACCACAAGAGGAGATCAGCCAGACAAAGTCAGAGAGCAATCAATGCTTTATGTATATGTATGTATGTATGTATGATGTATGTATGCGTGTATGTATATATATATATATTCTAGTGTTACGGGCAAGAATATTTGTGCTTATTTTGCTATTTACTGGAAAATATGCCTTATTATACTTCTGCATGAGGAAGTACCAATGTTTTGTAATATAATTTTTATTGCATGTTTGACTTGATATTTTATTTGTTAACCAAGTTTCTGAATTAGTATATCTTGGACTTGTATGTTTAGCCTATTGTGATACTGTTGAGCAAGCACACACACACACACACATTCACAAGTTGACACAAAAATAAATTCTGAATAGTCAGTTGTTTCTCACATGTTTAAATTATAGACCTGTTACCAATCATTCTTTTCAGTCTAATAACAGTATAATCATACACCTGCCCCTATTTCTGAATATTGCTCTATGATGAAGTATTAATCTTCAAAAAGTATTAATTAAGTAGTCTATGTAAGTGATGTTGTTAATAAAACTAATTTTATGATGTATGATATAATAAGGCTTTGTTTCAAATGGATGAGAAATATAGCCTATAGTGTTTTTGCTGTGAATGATGTGGATGTGTGTTCTCGACCCCATCTAACCACGGCTGCTGGACCGCATGTTCAAGGGTAGATCGCCTTACACATTTACAGTTACAGTTACACATGGGTGCTTTCAGTGGAGAGTAATAAATATTTTACAAATATTTGGTATACGAAAGATATAGACTATATAATTTATAATATATACATGAAATGATGTATCGAAGCGGATTAAGAGGAGTTTTAGGGATAACGACACACACAATTTTATCTGTAAAAGGCCAAATAGATGGAAACAGTTTGTCGATAATAAAAGCATAAAACTGGATAGAAACGTGTCATCATTTCTAGGTCTAGTTCATTATTAGTTGTCTTGGTTTCTAATTAGTTCTCTCCTGTTTCATTAATGTTCTCCTCTTTACATTGAAATGAAAAATTTTGTATGAATGCCGTAGTAGTTTCAGTAGCAGTTTCCCTCTCATTAATATTACACTCATTGCTTATGGGTAATATTTCAGATTTGTTGATACAAAAATGGCAAAAATGTAAAGTTGATTTAAGGCCTTTTCACATTATTTATTGCTAAATCATTATAAATCAAGGCCCAACTACAGGATTATGGTGTGTTTTGAACAGAGACACTTCTGATGATGCTTTTAATCACAGATATTTTTGTCCTCAATCAATGGCTATAATTTATGCTATCTTTTAGATTTTATCTATATGTATATTTTATCAGAAAGGGCATCAACATTATCTTTAAAATTATAAAGTAAATAAAATAAGTATTTCTTTTAAAGTATAAATGAAGCTCATATGAAGCAAAGCTCCTCCTTAGCAGTTCTTCACAGTCCACCACACACACACACACACACACACACACACACACACACACACACACGCACAGATATGCCATAAGCGCGATCAGACGTCCTCATCAACAACTCATTTCAGGTAAAATATTTTATGTATCAATTGACATCTATAGTTTATTTTATTACTAGTGAGTCTCAGTGTAAACTGTTGTTCATTTATTGTCATACTTTGGCCACAAACAATTATATTTAATAGTTTTGCATTTGTTTGGACATTAGGCTACAAAATATACAATCATGCAAAATATTGCGAACAGAGTAAATTTGAGGAGAGGACGACGTCTATAAGCGAATGTAGGACTTAGTAAAGCAAGAATCACGGTTTAATGACTCTGGACAAGGGCATCAGATAATGCTTTAATCATAAATACTGTACATGAAACACAGTTTTTTTTAAGTTTATTTGGAAAGGGACACGTATGTCACATTTCTGACCTCTGATTAAAGAGTGTTTAAGTTTGTGTTTGAGAAGGACCCAGTTTGACTTCAGTGGGTAAACCAGTTCAGACTATCGCAGATGTTCAGAGAAAGCTGACCGTTCCTGTTCTGAGCTCCTCTATCCTTGGAACCCAAAAGCCCTGAGAGCAACTACTGATTTAAACATTTATGCATCAGCTTCAACAGAGAACATTTAGTGAAATTTGCAAAAGATAACACATTTAAATTCCTCAGACTAACACAATGATGTGCCCTGATGGGCTTCAAGGACTGTAACCGCTCTGTTATTAATCATCTGAAGTGGTTTTACTGCAGTAACAGCAGCTGTGACCGTGAGCAGACACAGTAATGAAACGCTGAAAGAGTCCCCGATCAGTCTGAATCTATTAAGATTTGCTTTAGCTTTCGACAGATTTTTTAAATATGATTGTCAAATTTAAATGGAGAGTCATGTACAAGGCCCAGGGGTTTGACCTCCGAGACCTGCTGGATCATTTATCTGTAGATTTAGTTCTTCTGAAATGGACTTGGATCTTGAGGCAAAGCAAACAGACATTGTGTTTTAACATTCAGTGTCAGATCTGCGTTTTAAAACCACATGCACAGGTATATTGCCAGTTCATCAGAAACTGCATGCACACTTCCCTTGAACATAAACCACTGCATCGTCTTTCCCTCAAACATAAACCACTGCATCGTCAGCGTATCTGAACTCCTGCTGTCGGACACGAAGTCGGGCAGATCTTTAATATACAGTGTAAAGAGCGACGGCCAAGAACAGACCCCTGTGGCACTCCTGTGTTCATTATTAAGAATGTAGACATTTCATTATTGACCACCACACACTGATCTCTCAGTTCAAGATATGATTTGAACCACTGTAAAGTTAATGTTGTGAAGTTAAAATTGGAATATTTGTGTATAAGGATGTCATTATTTAGCGTATCAAACGCCTTTATGAGATCCAAAACACGGCGCCAACAATTTCTCCACTATCTATTGCAAAGTTGAGTTGTTCCACAAAGAAGCAGTTTGCCGTTTCGGTGGAGGATTGAGGACGGAAGCCAAACTGTAATGGGTGTAAAATCTTATTTGATTGTATGAAAGCCCTATGCTGACCATACACAGTTTTTGGAAATACAGGTCAGAGACTTACGGGTCGATAACTGCATGTCTGGTCAGGTGTTCCTGTCTTCAATAATGACATAACCTTTGCCTGTTTCCAAGGTCTGGGGAATAGTCCGCTCTGAATAGACAAATTGATCAAGTGTGTCAGCAGCTTTACAAAAGTGTTTTATTTCATTTCAAAAAGACTGGATTTATGTGAAAAGGATCCACTACAACTGTTGTTAACTGAATGTATAGCTTCAAGCACGTTTGCTTCATTGGTCTGCTGAAGTGAGAATGGAGATTTATTGGATTATTGATTGATGTTTACCTGAATTTTAGTTGCTGTTCTGCATTAACTTGTTGCTCCAGTTCTTCCACTGACGAAACAAAAAAACTATTAAATTGCAGTGCTATTTGTTTACTGTCCCTAATCTTTCTAAACTCATGGATGATCTTTGGTTTGCCTGACAGGTTAACAACAACATTTATTTGCTTCCACATTATAAGAGGGCTTCCCTTGGCTTCTGTTATTGTTGTAATGTAGGACTCATGGAGTGAGTTGTATGAATGCTTAATTACAGGTGAATTACAATGGAGACCAGCAAGATCCTCTCGTCTGATAAAGCTACAGTGGTCATCCAGGTGAATCCACAGGTGACTCAGAATATAGTGAGTGGAGATGATGGACAGGAGAGCCGAGGAGCACAGCGCAGTACGGCTCTGACTGGGTTCTCCAAAGCACAACCGAAGGCACTGGGGGTAACGCATTAATGAAGAATTATAATTACAGATGATTTGGGGATATTTTTAGTGTCTAATTTACTTCTGTGTAAAACATGTTGAGGCAAAAATTCAATAAACAGACATCACTGCGTAAGAGACACTTCAGAGTCAAATTAATAAAGAAAGAGAAGGCCGGAGTTCGGTCTCTATAGCTCTCCCAAGGTTATTCCACTGCAGGCCAAGCCTCTCTGTAAAATTCCACAAGCAATAGGATTCAAATGCTAGGTTAGATTTACCGCTAACCCCTCTATCCTCCTCGGTCTAAGATGACCTCTGACCTGGCCAGTTCTCTGGTACCTCACTCCACTCTTGTTAAAGGAAATACAAATGACCTCCTTCACGGATAGCAAAACCATAAGACATTCCTCTGTTATTACATATAGGAGGTAAACAGATAGAAACTCAAGACCCAATGATCATATGTAATACATGTGAGATTAAAATTCCCCAACAAACATTAACAGAAAATAAAAAGCTGTTATCATATGACCAATTGATGGGTGTGTGTGTGTGTGTGTGTGTGTGTGGTGTGTGTGTACCATTATGAAGAACAGTACTTCACTCATATCTGCCCTGTCTAGACCGTCCAGATAATGATTGGAGTGGTGGTTTTTTCATTGGGTATCGTACACACCATTGCCCACCTGTTACCCACGTATCTATGTCTGGAGTGGCATCACCTATCTGGGGATCCCTTATTGTAAGTTTAATTTAATGGATTTACTTTAAAGCCTCTCTTCTTCATTACCAGAATGAACTGTGAAAGCTCCTGTTTCTCTCAGTTCATCAGTGCTGGATCTCTGTCTGTTGCTGCGCAGAATAAACTTCATCTGTGTGTGGTATGTACATCATGTGCTGAAATCTGATAACTTTTCTTTTGCCACATTGTTTCTAATGTATTCATTCACTATTATTATTAAATCATTACTAGCTGTCAAACACAGCATCAGTCCAGATATCATCATCTGTTATTAGCAGCAAAGCATTAACCCGTATGTGCTGTCGGGGTTGGGGAAACTACTAACGACGATTGCTATAATATACTAAAAAGGGAAATTATCCCTTCATCTAAATGGCATGAAACTAGATGACTTTTCTCACACTATATCTACACAGAAAAATAACTGAATTGGTATCGGACCATATGTTAGTGTGATTAAAAAAAGAGGTTCACACAGGTTTTTCGGGCTCTGTAGACACCACATAGGATGTGAATAGTGTGTGTGTGTGACTATTACTTTTACCTTTACTATTACTGGTCACCCTTCACATGTCAGTTTTGTCCCCTGCAGGTGAAAGCCTCTCTTATAATGAATGTGTTCAGTGCCATAACTGCAGCGATCGCCATTGTTCAGATGTCCATAGACATGGCAATTTGGATTTCCCGTTCAAGAAATATGGTACTAAATGTACAATGTGCAATACTATATTTATGTGATCAGTTTAATATATTTTCTTTAATCACTGTTTACTTGAATAGTTCACCCAAAAATGACAACTGTGTCATCATCTACTGATTGAAACCATTTTTTACTAATAAAGATTGTCTTAATTGTTATAATGACTAACGACACAAATTGTGTTTTAAATTGGCATGGAAGTTTCATAAAAAATTACAAAATAATCCATGTGACTTGTGCACTCAACCTCATTCAATATAATCGACTGGATATTATTTGTAATCTACTTTTATCTGATCTTGTTGAATATATTTTAGGGCTATGAGCTGGGATCGTTGGACTAATGCTGGTGTTATCCATTCCTCAGTTCATCATCTCCATCTATGTCTCCAGCATTCGCCTGCAAAGCCTCCTATAACACAGACTCTACAGTGGTCAATGTGGCACTAAACCAGGTACACGATTTAGTGGAAATTATGTAATTTTCTATAACCAGGGTGGCAGTCAGTTTAATCTCAGCAACAAGTCTTTTATTTTTTAAATTTAGGTTAAATAAAGCCATAACCGCCCAGAATATGTTTAATTACTGGTCTAAAACTAGGACAACCTATACGTAACATGTTCAAACTTCAAATAAACCTTTTTAGTTTTGTATTTCTGAAATAGTCATGCTACATAAAAAACAACTGCACACAGTATGCAAACAATTCAATTCAATTCACATTTATTTGTGTAGCGCTTTTCACAATACTCAAAGCAGCTTTATAGAAAAGGCACGAGTCCACACTTTACAGTGATCTGTCATCAGAGGAAACTGTCTCAGTTGTGCATTTCAGAAATGTTCATATACAAAGTCATGGTTAGCTAAAATACACTAATTTAAAGAATGTAATAAGGCTTTCAGATTGTCCATTGCTTTTCCATCTATTGCCATGGATTGCATGAAGTAGGAGCAAATATTACAGTACATTATCCTGGGCCACATCGTCATGTTATCCTCCCAGTTCTCCAGTCAAAGTAGTGGAACCGTGTTCCCAAGCTAGCATCTTAATAGCTGTGTTTACACCGGCAGACGCTGTGCAAACCACTTCCTGCGGAAATGAAGTGCATATCTGTAGAGTTATGGCGGCGCTCGTGATCTGCGCGTAAACTTGTCTATAGGCATATAATAACATGAATGCGAATGAAAAGAAAGATTTCTTGGATGCAGAAATTTAAGTTTTATTATCAGAAGTTCATTCAAAACGCCACATTTTATTTTCAAGCGTACATAGTGGCATATCAGGTCCTAAAAGGAATCTTGGCAGCATATTACAGACGCAGTTAATGGAGTTTACGCGATTTACACACAAATTTGTTCTGCTTGTGTTTCATGAAAATCTACACCTGCTCCCAGCCAAATGGTGCGCTTAACATCTGAACATTTTTTGCTGTCAAGCTTAATGTCTGAACCATTTTCTTCTCACTTCTGGGACTGTTTGATTAACAGATTAAACTCCATTAACTGCATCTGTAATATGCTGCCAAGATTCCTTTTTTAGGACCTGATACGCCACTATGTACGCTTGAAAATAAAATGTGGCATTTTTAATGAACTTCTGATAATAAACTTAAATTTCTGCATCCGAGAAATCTTTTTTTTTCATTCGCATTCATGTTATTATATGCCTATATATAGATGTCAGTCGGATATAATGGGCGGGATTTATGGTAATTGAGAATGAACGAATGCATCCCATTTATGACTGGTTGGAATTCACTAACACACACACACGTTTCACTATCACATCTGAGGTTTACGAAGTATTTGTGAATCAGGAGGAGTTTTCGGGAAGGTCTTTTTACGCGCAAATCACTCGTATATTTACGAATGTTTCATGAATGAGACCCAATGTGTGTATTGTCGTGCAATTTATCCGTAAAAATGAGTTTTTTACGGTGGCCGAGAGAGTTATCGTGCTGCAACCTGATGAAGACGAATGCCATTACAAAAAAACGTGTGCAACTTTAAAAACGCGTGCAAATACAAAAAAACATCGCAAATTAAGAAAAACACTCATCAGTTCCACAACACACGTGTGCTCTCAAGTACTCACAACACAACCAAATACAGAAACGCGCTGCAAATAACCACAACGGAAATGTTTCCGGGGAACCAAATAAGTGACGGACCCAACTGGAACCTCAGGACGTGCTTACAGCAAAAAACCTTTATTGACAAGAAGTCAAAGCCTATATATTTTTTTTATAAATAAACTATACTATTAAAATAATATTGTATATATAAATAATATTATAATATGATATTTTTTATAGTTCTATACTCGAAAATTCTACTTTGTTTTATTTAATTTCTTTTGACTTTTCCCCGCATAACACTGAGATTCAAATTATTATGACATACAACTTGTGTACAATACACAACATGTGTTAACAATATGTTCAATGTCATCACAATACAAATGAGAAAAGAACAATGATCTGAAAACTAAACTAAATAAATAAAAAAAGATCTAGAAGAACATGAAGTCAAGATATTAATCTATACATCAGTTACACTATACAAATAGTTTCATTTTATGTTTAAATTTTCATAAGAAAGGTTTCCTAAAAATGTTAGGTAATGTATGGCACTGACATACAGATATATAAAACAGATATTTTAACAGATTTTTATAAAGTAAAAATAAAAAATATATAATTGATTTGCAACTGTTATGTTAATCATTATATTTCTGTCGTCAGAACAGCTATGAACAGCTGATGGACAAATGCTGCGTTGTCATAGGAACATCCTAGTAAGTCGCAGAAGCTTAACACTACCATCTTCATTAAAAGTAAAGAAAGGAGCTGATCTTACCAGGTCTCTTATTGCTGTCTTTGCTGATTTTGAAATTAGCCGATGATCAATAAAATGCAACTCATATCTGTTAATACAAGAGTCAACATTGGAAGCTTTCAACAAATGGAGAGATCTCCGGTCTGCTCTAGGGCTCAAAAAATATAAAATATATATAACTCGCGCTGCATATTTAGTAATTTTGCCTCAGAAACAGGATTATACATTTGTTTTAACAAGCGGAATTCATTCATTCACATCTGCCCACTGCAGTATTGGCTCAAGGCAGGAATCACAGCCACAGTCCTGAAACCTTGGAGAGCGACTAACTGGTACCAGTCTGGTGTAAACCTGGGACTTCCTCGAGTGTACAGGTGGTGTCCACTCCTCCTTGGGATGGGGAGCGCTACATGAGGGCAGACCGTTCTTCGGCCTATGGTCAGAACGAGAAAAGCTCCTTCACATAAACTATCTGGAAATGTTGGCAGTCGACAACGCGCTGAGGTGTTTCTTTCCCTGAATAAGGGGCTACCACGCCTTAGTCCGCTCGGACAACATGTCGGTGGTATCCTACATAAATCGTCAGGGCGGCGTCAGGTCTCGAAACCTTTTTCACTGACTGATAGAGTGCATTCTGGTCTGGGCTCAGCACAATCTGCGCTCACTGAGAGCAGCACAGCACACGTGCCTGGCCTCCTGAATTTGGGGCCAGACAGACTGTCCAGGAACAATATACCAGCTGAGGAATGGTCTCTGCACCCGCAGACAATCCTCCTGCTGTGGGAGAAGTTCGACAGAACACAGGTGGACCTTTTCTCGTCCCAGGAGAATGCTCCCTGCCCAAAATTCTTCTCAAAGAGCAAGGATGCACTGGGCCTTGTCTGGCCCAGCTGCCCGCTCTATGTTTTCCCCCAGTTTCTCTCCTGCCTCAAGTGTTGTAACGATTTAGGGAAACCAGATGCTTTGTGCTCCATGTGGCTCCACTCTAAATGAACCAGGAATGGTTCCCAGTCCTAATGCAGCTGATGAGCTCTCAGGCCATGGGCTCAATTTGTCATCTTCACCCGCAAAGATGGACCCTGCACGCATGGGCCATCAACCGGTAACCCGCAAACCTCCTCGGGAGTGCTAAACACCATCATGCAGGCAAGAGCGCGTCCACCAGACGTCTCTATGCCTCTAAGTGGTCAGTGTTTGTTAACTGGTGCAAAACCTGAGGTATTCCACCCACAAGCAGTGGGGTAACAGAGGTACCTTCCTTTAAGAGCTACTGGAGAAGGGCAGGTCCCCATCCACGCTCAAAGTCTATGTGGTGGCCATAGCAGCGTTTACAAACCTGCGTCTGGCCCGTCACTGTTGAAAAATGATCTGGTCGTTCGTTTCCTAAAAGGAACTAAGAGGATGACTCCTCCCAGACTTCCCTCTATCCCCATGTGGGACCTTTCTATGGTGCTAGAAGCCCTGAAAGGAGCCCCATTCAAGCCGATCCGGACATCGGATGTGAAACACTTGTCTTTCAAAATGGTGTTCTCATGGCTCTTGCATCAGTAAAACGCATAGGGGATCTTAATAAGTACAAGGTGTCTGAAATTTTGGCCTAACGACTGAAAAGTCATACCCAAACCAAGACATGGATAGGTGCCTAAATCCCTCAACACACCGTTTAGTGCCCAGATTATATCCCTGTCTGCCCTACCGGTTCATAATGAGCAGGAAAGCACAGGCCTCCTTTGCCCAGTAAGGGCGTGAAAGGCCTACGTAATCTCACTCGTCCCGTTTTCATACAGACTGAGCAGCTTTTCGTTTTGTTCAGGGGTCGCGTAAGGGCCTAGCCACTTCGAAACAGACCATATCCAGATGAATAGTTGATAACATAGCAATGGCATACACTACAAAGGGACTTGAGTGCTTTTTAGGTGTTAGAGCATACTCTACCAGAGGCAGGCCTTATCGTGGGCGTGGTCTATTGGGATCTCTTTACGAGATATCTGTATGGCGGCAGACTGGGCCTCCCCGTCTACATTTATAAGGTTTTATAATCGAAAGTTCCCGCCTTGCAAGCCGAATTGCTGTCGGTTTAAAAGTCAAGTGCCACCTGCCCTGTCGTGTCGGCACAGAATAATGCACTCGCTTGGCACCGCTCAACAGGCCGTGAGTTTTTTCCCAAGGGAAAATAATGCCCATACTATCACTCAGTACAGGCTGAAGTTTTTCTCTTCACCCTGACTGTGTGCGACACTTAAATAATGAATAGCCTTTCTTGTGGCTAAATTATTTGAGAATGCACTATATGAGCCCCGGGCACTTGCCCCTTGGGACTTTGGTGTTGGAACCCTACATGCACGCCATTTTGCATCGTGTTCCCCTAGAATAAGATATTACGCAGTACGAGAGAACCTCTCGTAAGAGAACATACTCGGTTACTAACGTAACCCCAGTTCTCTCTAGAAGAGGGAACGAGTACTGCGTATCTTGCCGAGCCTGCTACATGCTGGTTAGTTTCGGCGATGAAAAACAAGTAATATCAGCCCATTGAGCTATGTTTACAGGGCTGTTTACCGTCACCAAAGGGCCGCTCTCGATAGGCTGCTGCAGTTGCCGTAGGACAGCCAATAGGCACGCTGAGCCGCTTGCCTATGTCTGCATGCTGCCGCAACGCGGCTTCAATATCTCAAGGAAAAGAGGTTTTCCCCTGAGCGTAAGATATTACGCAGTACTTGTTCCCTCTTCTAGAGAGAACTGAGGTCACGTTAGTAACCGAGTACGTCTTCTAGCCATGCAAGTATCCAAGCTGATAGGTAAAGACTATAAATGGACATGAAAGGCACTAAATATAAATATTGTACCCCTAAAACAACACTAGAACATTTCGCCTGAATCCTGTGCTTGTGTTTTACTTTCAAAGAGACAGAAATACCTAAGGCTAGCCTCTATACAGACATTCAATAGTCTTATTACATGCATCATGAATGTGTGGGAATTAATTCTTATTTTGATTTATTTTTCCTTTGGTAATTTACTGTTGTTATATACATTTTCAATTCCTTTGATCGATTGTTTCTGTCAATTCTTTTGTGCATGTTTTGGATTTAGTATTTTGTCTAATGCTCCGTAGGGGGTGGTTTTATAGTGCTGTGAGGTTAATTAAAAATAAAGTATTTTCTATAAGAACCCATTGGTCTTAATTTGACCAATATAATCATTTTAACTAATTTTTATTGCCCAATGTACAATGGTCTCACTGTCCATAAAAACACTCCAAATTAATAAATGTAGCATATTATGTTATTTTTTTTTACTTTTTGCATATAGGCTAATCTGTAATAAATAGATCCAGAAGATTTTCATTAAGATATACATACAGTGGGGCCAAAAAGTATTTAGTCAGCCACTGATTGTGCAAGTTCTCCTGCTTAGAATAATGAGAGAGGTCGGTACACTTCTAACTATGAAAGACAAAATGAGGAAAAAAAAAATCAAGGAAATCCCATTGTAGGATTTTTAAAGAATTTATTTGTAAATTATGGTGGAAAATAAGTATTTGGTCACCTCCCTTAGATCCACTTCCTCCATTCACCTGTAACCTGTTTATTTATTTCTGGTGCTTTTAAATGTCTTATGTATCCCTGTACAGCGTCCTTGAGCACTGAGAAAAGCCCTTTAAATAAAATGTATTATTATTATTAATAAACAAAAAATACAGTTAATTAATGTTCATTTATTTACTTATTTCAGGTTTATTTAACAGGACAATGCAGACTAATAAGCAGCCCTTATTGAAAAAGCTGTTTGACCAAGTGCACTCTTCCTAAACGGGACAATGCAATCACCTCTTGCTGCACTCCTTGTAGATCTGAGAGCATTCGGTGCTGTGCTCACAAACTGGCACAATACAGAAGGAGCCGGTCCATGCAGAATTTTACACACAAGACAGAGATCTGTGTATATAATCAAGTTTTCGGAATTCAATAGATTATATTTTTTTAAAACATGACAATGATGATAATATATGGATTTATTATCGAGTACTTTAAAGAGTTTTCTTACATAGAGATAGCAGTGGTCTGAGAGAAGTGATGCTAGCTTGTGACCAGATTGTCAAACAATAGGTGATATGAGATAAAGTCATGGAGTGCATGAACATCATGGCAGCCCTTTTTTACATGCAGCTACGGACATATCTAAAATTTGCCAGGTTGTACCTAATGTGATTACAAACCTTCTTAATGTGTGATTTAAATGTAAGATTGTTATCTATGTAAACTCCAAGATATTTAAACTCTGAGACGACTTGTATTCTCTCCCTGCCACGACTATATCAGGTTCCACACAGCGGCTTTTAGATTTACTGAAAAAACATACATACAGTTTTGGATACATTCAGTTGAGGACAATTGCGATTTAACCATTCTGAGATCTTTTGCATTGATTTTGATAGCAGATCAGCAGATTGAGCAGCACTGTTAGCATGTACAAACTGTGTCATCTGCAAACATTTGGGTATTGACCACAGGACAAACATTAGTCATTTACATACAGCGAAAATAAAAGTGGACCCAGAATAGAGCCCTGTGGGACACCAGTAAGTAAGGAAATTACACTTGATTGATGATTCCTAATACACTCTAATAAGTCCAATAAACTCTAGTTCATTACATGACCACTGTATCTCATGGCATTGAAAGCGATCTTTTACAGTTTTTTCTTTTACGATTAAAACTCCCCCTCCTTTTGAGCCCACTCTATCTTTTCTTATAACCAGGAACATATAAAGCTGATGAGGGTGAATTTTCATTAAGTCAGGTCTCTGTTAAACACAAGAAATCCAGGTTCGAGTCTCAATAAAAGCTGATGGATTTGATCACTTTTAGATCTAAAACTCCTGAAATATCCCTCTGGTTTTAATCTGGGTTTCCAGATAATTCTTGAGTGATTGACAGTCTGGAATATATTCAGTTTCCTTTTTTTTTGCTATTGCAACATTTAACATGTTTGAGCGTGCACTACATGTTGTTTGATTGGGTGTAATCATTTGCATGTCCAACGGCCTTCTCATCTACAGGACACGTCATCTGATCGTGGGTTAATAGTAACTGTAGGTGCGGAAGGATGTGTTGATAGTACCGCTTTATCCGCCGTCTGCGAGGCCTCTGCCATTATGCAGGCGCGGGCGAATCAAGCGGCGCTCCCATGAGACAGGCCGCAGGAACCCGACAGGCAACCCACATCCAGCGGCAACCCAGCAGAGACGGCGATGATGGTTAGTTTGTTGAATCTGTTCAATCGATGAGTTGTTACAAAAGAGTGCGTACCTGTGAAACAGATGTGTTGCGTTTGATATCGGCTGTGTTTGCCTCCACTCGTGGGCCAGGACACGGATGAATATCTCCAGATAGTAGTAAGCAGATTGTGATTAGCAAATCATTGCTTTGTGGAAGTTCGATTGAAGCCTTGTGTTTCTTTGTTGAATGGTACAGTTGTTGTGAATACATGAACGTAACTGCCAGTACATGTTTCCCATAGCCAAAGTTTGTTGTGGCTTGGGTTGTTTGTTGATATGTGAATATCAGGGGGCTTTAAAACATTTAAAATCAATCCAAAGAATAAAAGCGCTTCTGCTGCACCTGTCCTGCCTGGCACACACGCACATAACCTCCTGAAACCTCCCGGATACAACATACATGTAAACATGTCCTTAATTATTCATTCTGTCTACCAAAGAAGTCAACATTTATGAGATTTAAATGCCAGCTTTACCATAGGAACACAACCAACGTGCCGAGCGACCATAGACCGTATAAGAAGTGGACAGAGCCATCTCATGGGAACTCCATTGAGACAAGTGAAGCCCGTTTTTGGCAATTTTTTAGGACTTCCGTCCCTGACGCGCAGACTCAAACCGACTCAAACAGAGCTTGACGACGTAGATGTGACGAGAGCAACCCGTCTTTCTTCTAGTGGCTGTGGCATGAGAAATCTGAATCATTCCCTTCAGAAACTCGCAGAGGCGGAGAGTGTGAGTAGGAGCTGTCCATGAGTTAGGAGAAGGAGACAATTCTGCTGGGTATTCTGATTAATACATATACATATAAACAATATTTATATTTAATATTTATATATAAACAATATGAATGAGTAAAGCCAGAGGAGAACTGGCCCCGACTGAGCCTGGGTTCTCCCAAGGTTTTTCTTCATCTGAATCTGATGGAGTTTTGGTTCCTTGCCACTGTTGCCTTGCTTTTGGCTTGCTTAGTTGGGTTTAATTAACATTTAACAATATTATTGATCTGTGTTGTACTGACTTTCATGTTATCACTGTGAAGCTGCTTTGATACAATCTGTATTGTGAAAAGCGCTATATAAATAAATTTGACTTGACTTGACTTAATTATTTTGTCATTTTGCCTCCATCGTTTCCCCATTGCCTGCAAGCTTCTCCTCCTGTCCATACGGTAATCTCTCTACTGTGCGACAGAGAGTCGCGTGGGTATGACACAATCGTTAGCCTACTTTCACTAAAACTGCTTCTATGGGGCCATAACATAAGATACAAGGTAATGGAGCATTTTATACATTGTCGTGTTTCTTTAGAAATAAATAAAGGACAAATGGGGTCTTCAAACGCCTCAGATGTAAAGTTATTCTCTGTCAAAGTGACGCCAAAATGAATGGGAGTCAATTGAAATGCTAACGCAAGTAAAGTTCTGCTACAAGATGGCAGCTCCCGCAAGGCTTCAACTTCCGGTCGATGGATTACCCCCTTGCCTATTACCCCCTTGCAAGTGAGCACTGAGTGTGCCACTAATGAGTGTCCCACCAGAAACAAACCCTACATACTGTAGTTCCAGGAAGAAAAGTAGCTAAAACTAACATAAGCCTATATAAGCTATTGAGAATGAGGAGTCACGTGCCGATTTTGGGACGGGTCCTGAGCCGATCGGCCATGATGGGCAGGAGACGCTATCGGTTGCCAGAGGCAACGCCTTCACAGAACCGCAACTGAAACATTACAGAGCTCTTTAATTTGAGCATTCGCACATCGAATGTGAGAAAGAAAAATGAAGAAAGTAAAGCAATGCAAAAAGGCGAAGAAAGGGACCTTACAGGAACAAGCTCACACCAAGCACAAAACAGCAGTATTTGGAGAAGCTTTCAGACATCCAAAATATTCGACCATATCCGAGCTCACTGCGGGGGAATGGCACAGAGACCTGGACCATTTACCTCCATGCACATATATGGACATAGTTAATTATCTTGTTTTTGGTGTAAGTTACTACACAATGCAGGAGTTTAAAAGCCACAAGTCTTTGGAAAGTCATGAGGCTTTGTGCTGTGGCCGGGCAACAATTTAAGCAATTTAAGATGCACTTCAGGGTTTGCAACAACATTAGGTAACGTACACTTCGTAGCTTTAAGAGACAACAACATACAGATTATAGAGAACGTACCCAAGTGAAAATGCAGAGAACACACTCTCATCGACTGGAGGGTGAGATCGAAAATTAAAATCCTTTCTTATCGCAGCCAAACAAGCGATCCGGCGTCTCCTCGTCAGGTCAGAGACTTGCTGCCGGAATCCCACCAACATGGCGGAGAGGGGAGGGAATTATTTGTCCCAAAGCTGCAGATAGCATATTATAATATTGCAGTTTAAATTATGGCAGTATTAAATAGACAGTATGTTTAATTCAAATTTAGATTGCTTCTTATTTATTCTGTCACAGATAGTGACTGATTTAGTTTACCCCTAAACGTTAATTAATGCATTAACCCAAACATGTACTAACATGTTTTAGGCTGCTGTTATCATGCATGAATCAGTGTGACTCCTGTTGTAGTTAAGGGTTGCTCTTCCTAGTAAAAGTTAAACCGGATGAGTCTGTGTATCTTGTGTGTTAACATATCTTATCTGTTCCTTCCCAGGGATACTGAATCACAGAGAGGAGATCCTGCCAGCCAAAGTTTGAGAGGAATTAATATGTCATATTTTTGCATCTGATGAATATTATTAGAAAATGTTGAACAAAGAAATTAAAGTACACCAAATAAATTGTTTGTTGGTGCAAACCCCCCTTGTGTCTCTTTTATTTTAACCTAAATTAAAATTAATAATTAAATACTACAACAAAGACATACAAATTAGCTTTTATATCTTGATTTTGAAGTACATTTTTATCATTCAGTCGGGGATCTATCAGGCAACGGAAGTGAATCAATCAAACTAACTTTATCTGGACAATAACTTTATTCTAGATCTGCTGTAAAGCCGAAACAATCTCTGTTACTGTAATCTCATGTTATCACTATCAGTTAGTCCAAAATGCAGCCGCTAGAGTTCTTACTAGATCAAGAAAATATGATCATATAACACCAATTCTGGAAGATGCATGGCCATCCTCTGTGTCGCCGAGAGACACTTGTGGCTCACGCTCACGGACATGAGCGAAGCTGAGCGCGCTGTCTTCCTCAACGCGCCCGTCTCACCCTCTGGCCTCTTCGGATCTGCCGTCACGGGCATCGTCAGAACGCTTTTCCGAGGTCCAGAAAGCCACCCAGGCCATGAATTTGTTCCTGCCTCGCCGCGGTAACACTTCTGCAGGCCGCTCTCGTGAGCCCCCTGCCAGAACGCCTCAGACAACGCCGCCCGCAGCAAGCTCAGGCCCATCCCCAGCACAGGCAGAGCGGCCGCCCTCGCCCTCGCTCTCGCTCCGACAGCCGACGCAGACAGGCTCCCCAAGCGCCCCGCCCCAAGGTCACGCTGAAGCCTGATCAGCAGAAGTCCGCCTAGCACTTCTGGGGAAAAGACGGCTTCTTTCCGCCACGGCCGGACCGCCGTCAAAGTTTCACCCTCTGTTAGTCCCCGAACCTTCGCCGACTGCAGCAGCGAATCTCGCCGAGAACAAGCCGGTGACTCGACCCGCTTGCGAGCGACAAACAGCCGTTTTCACGGCTACCCAGAGAGTTCACATAAAGAGCATAAAAGCCTCAAGTGTAAAAATGTGACCACAAGCACGTGTTCACTCACACTTTTTCCCGTGTCCCCACAGAGTTCACTCCCACTCAGCGGCCTCCGTCCGCTCGAGTAGCAGAAAGCATAAGCACGCCCTCAAGCAGCGCGTGTCCCCCTCTGCTCGCTCTGTATCACGGCCCATAAGCTCCTCTCTGAGTGCAAATCCTCGTTGCCACACACAGTTTACACGAGCACACACACAGTGTCCAGCCCGTTACATGCAGCAACCGGGACAGCACGGCCATTCAGCCTCTAGCAATATGCTTCAAAGCGTGGGAAGCCATTCCCGGCATATCCCCGTGGGTACTAAGCATTATAAAAGACGGCTACCAGTTACAGTTTCGCGCCGCCCCCGCGTTCCCGCCCTGCCCCTTTCCGATAGAGAGAGTCCCTCACCCAGAACCGAGCCGCGGGGTTTTACGGCCGTCATTTCTGGTCCCCAAGAAAGACGGCGGCCTCAGGCCGATTCTAGACCTCAGATTTCTGAACAAAGCTCTCATGACGAGATCATTCAGAATGCTGACGGTCAGGAAACTCCTCGCACATGTGCGCCAGGGGGATTGGTTCATCTCCCTAGATCTGAAAGACGCTTATTTTCAGATTCAAATACACCCTCGTCACAGGCAGTTTTTACGCTTCGCCTTCGAGGGCCAGGTTTATCAGCACGCCGTTCTCCCGTCTCGGCCTTTCCCTAGCGCCACGCACGTTCACGAAATGTATGGACGCGGCGCTCGCCCCCTTCGAACCCAGGGGATGCGCATTTTGAATTATTTGGACGATTGGCTGATTCTAGCACGTTCCAAAACAGAGCTTCTGTTCGCACCGTACAGCTCTTCTCGCTCATCTGGAAGCGCTGGGCCTCTCTGTCAACTGGACAAAGAGCGTTCTCCAGCCCAGTCAAACTATCTCTTTTCTGGGGATAGACCTGGACTCTACCACTATGAAAGCACGCTTATCCGCTCAGCGCACACGCCGCTTGCAGCGTTTAGCCGCTTCGTTCCAGATGAATACCCGCGTTCCGGTGAAAACCTTTCAGAGAATGCTGGGTCACATGGCCTCAGCTGCAGCCGCGCTACAGCTAGGTCTTTTACATATGCGCCCCCTCCAATTCTGGCTAAAGACCCGTGTACCCCGCCCGAGTGGACCACGGGCCGCCAGCTAATCAGAGTCACTCAGGCATGCATTTCTGCACTACAGCCTTGGACGGTGACCGATCGAGTTTCAACGGGGCGTCACGATGGGGACCTTCTCTCACCGGACGGTAGATCTCGACAGACGCATCCAACACAGGCTGGGGTGCGGTCTGCGAGGGCTCATCCGGCCTCTGGCCGATGGTCGGATCGGGAGACCCCATTTCACATAAACTGTCTCGAGATGCTCGCGGTCGAGTATGCACTGTTGCAGTTCCTCCCGCGCATCCAGGGTCACCACGTCCTGATTCGTTCAGACAACATGACAGTGGTATCCTACATCAACCGTCAGGGCGGGGTCAGATCCAGGAATCTCTTCCTGCTGACACGCCGCATTCTAGTTTGGTCCCAGAGTCATCTGCTCTCGCTCAGAGCGACGCATGTCCCGGGACACCTAAACGACGGTCCAGACATTCTATCCAGGAACCTTCTCTCTCCAGGAGAATGGTCCCTGAACCCTCTTACAGTCCAGTCACTGTGGCGCCTCTTTGGCAGAGCGGAGATAGATCTCTTTGCGACAGAAGAGAACTCGGCACTGTCCGACATTCTTCTCGAAGAATCGAGGACGCGTTAGCGCTAGAATGGCCATACCGCCCGCTCTCATGCCTTCCCTCCCATCTCCCTGCTACCGCAGGTCATTCAGAGAATCAGGGAATTTCGCCACCCGGTGCTCCTCATAGCCCCGCGTTGGGAGAATCAGATTTGGTACCCGGAGCTCACACAGCTGTCTCAGACAGCCCCGTGGCCCATCCCGGTCAGAGCAGATCTCCTCTCTCAAGCCCGCGGCACAATCTGGCATCCCCACCCGCAGCGCTGGGCGCTTCATGCATGGGTGACCAACGATTACACGTTGATTTGCCAGAGGGAGTCTTGAACACGATCAAACACGCTGAGAGCGGCATCTACCAGAAAGCTCTATGCGGCTAAATGGTCTGTATTTTCAAAATGGTGCACCGAAAAGAATTTGGACCCCCTTAAGTGTGAGGTCTCCTCTTTGCTCTCCTTCCTTCAAGATATGCTGGACAAGGGCAGAACCCCATCCACCCTGAAGGTTTATGTGGCAGCCGCCGCGGCCTTCGTCTGGTCCCCGACGCGCCCAGTCTATTGGCAAAGACGAGCTGGTTATCCGCTTCCTCAGGGGAGCCAGGAGGATGAACCCCCCTCGCCCCCCCTCGGTGCCGGTTCGGGACCTTTCAATAGTCCTCGAGGCCTTGAAAGCCCCCCCTTTCGAACCGTCTCGAGTCTATTGACCTCAAATATCTCTCCCTAAAAGCCGTTTTTCTGATCCGCTCTTGCCTCAGTTAAACGAGTGGGCGACATTCACGCGCTCTCTTCGAACGCGTCGTGTCTCGAGTTCGGCCTAACGACTCCGTCGTCATTCTCAAACCCAGACACGGATATGTGCCTAAGGCGATTGGCACCCCATTTAGAGCACAGGTGATATCCTTATCGGCTCTGCCCACCTCTGATAGCGAGCCCAATGCCAACCTCCTCTGCCCGGTCCGGGCGCTGAGAGCGTACATTACACGCGCTGCGACGTTCAGACGTTCTGAGCAGCTGTTTGTGGCGTTTGGGGACGCACAAAAGGCTTGGCCGCTTCTAAACAAACACTATCCAGATGGATAGTAGACGCTATCGCCTCCGCCTATGCGGCTAAAAATCTGCCTTGCCCGCTCGGCGTCAGGGCTCACTCCACTCGAGGCATGGCCTCCTCGTGGGCTTGGTCCTGTGGTATTTCTATTCATGATATCTGTGTGGCCGCGGGCTGGGCTTCCCCGTCCACCTTTATCAGATTTTATAACTTGGAAGTACCGGCCTTACAGGCTAAATTACGAGCGGTCTAACCCGCCGCAGCGTCTAGCCACGCTTTATGGGGAATCCTTCAACCGGCTAGCCCCTTGATCTTCCCCCTCCATTCTATGGAAACTTCCTATACTATGGCCCGCTATGCCGGCCGCCTCTTTAGGCCTCATATTCTCATATAAACGGCTTCTGCCCTTTATTATTGTTTCTCCACTATTGCTCCCTCCACCCTCCCGGGGATGCTTGTGGTGACTGACCGGGCACGGCGTTGACCAGGGGTTCCCGGAGCCGTAAGCTGAGCTTACGCAGTACGAGAGAACCTCTCGAAGAGAACGAATCGGTTACCTAACGTAACCTCGGTTCTCTCTAGATGAGGGAACGAGTATTGCGTTCCCGGCCGTGCCCGCTCTCAACAGCGATTCGCTTCATCACTATAAATCGTTGTTCCAAACCACGGAGAGTGCTTATATACACTCAAGCCACGCCCCTTTCGGCGGGCTTTGACGTAAGAAGCGAGCGTCGTCCGCTCATTGGGCGCGGGTTCAGCGCCGTTCTCCGACTCGAGTTCGAGCACTTCCCAGGAACGAACCAATGAGCCTGCTAGTTAGCCCGCTCTAGGTCCTGCACCTGAGAAGTGCGTTGACAATGATTACAAATTATAAAAATTTTTGGCTTCAATTGTTCGGCAAAGAAGAATCTTTCCCTGTAGCGTAAGCTAGCTTACGCAATACTCGTTCCCTCATCTAGAGAGAACCAAGGTTACGCTTAGGTAACCGATTCGTTTTACTGTAACATTAGGCAATACACTTACAGTACCCAACATTTACATAATCTATAATTTCCAAACATCCATCATATATGTAATCAAGTGAAGGATCAATGAAGACATCCTCTACAATCATTTAGGCAAATTATAGTTTTTATTTTTCAGATATAATTGTAACATAGGTATACTTTCTATAATGAAATGTAACTAAATGAGAACAAAACATAACATTTAGTGCACACATTAAATTAATTTGGATCAAGCCTGTCCTGAGCATTTGGCCATAGATTCTCGTCCACATCACAATGAATGTTACTGTATATAGTGGCCAATTGTGGTTACCACTATGTGAAATCAATTAGCTATAACGAGTATTCATCATGTGTGGTTACATGTAATTTAAATATTCATACAAACACACATTTTATTTCTGTAGTTCTCAAAATCCATACACTGTATATTGCTGAAATGAAAATCTATAGGTTTACCAAATGATTAATTGATTAACCATTAAGATCTGTTGGATTAAATAATAGACAAAAGTATTAAACTGAACAAAAAGAGATGCAAATCAAAAGTTTGATAGTAAGAGCTTTATGAAAGGCAGTTACTGTGAATGAAACAATAATGTAGATGAAACACTTATTTTGTGTTGTGAAAAGGATACTTTGTGATTGTGTGAATTGTACTAACACAGTTGAAAACATGATGAAATGTTTGAAAAAAGTGCACTTTTGATGATCTGTTGTGATATTAGCACTAAGAGTTTTGAAAATGTACACCTTACTTGTGAAAATAGTACCAAAGCGAATAAAAAAAACTGTAATTCTATCAATTCTGTTGTCAAGTAGATTTACATTTAGCATACAGGTTGGATTTGCTGTAGGGCTCTGTTCCGGGTAAGAACTCATCAGCCCTGCACGGATAAGAGCAAAACCGCCAAACAAAACCACAAGCTAATATCCGCCAAACACAAACTGACAGCGAAAATCTGAATCACTTAAAAAAAAAAAAAACTCTGATACTGGAAAAGACAGACAAGAAAAGGACATTTGTAAAGAAACAGCATGTCCGTCTAAACAGAAGAGACTGAGAGACAGTGGAGAGTAGTGAAGGAGTGCTCTTCTGTTACAAGCCGCCCAGTAAACACACTGACCCAAATGAGCTTCAGCAACAAGCATGTTACCCTTACCCAGAGTTCAGCTGATCAGACCAGTGCACGAGGAGAAAGAGTGATTAACCTTTAAGTGTTGGTCTCCTTTATTAAATATACATCAAAATGCACAATCTGAACTTAAATGGTTGTATTCAAGAATGCTTCGGAATATAGATGTCCTCTTCCTCTTCATCCTCTACCTCTCCCCCTTGGCCAAATCATCAGCGTCACTAAGTTTCATTCCACTGCTATTCTGATGACACACAGCTTTATGTAAATGCTACAGCTGTAATAACCCCACCCTCAGTCATCTTCATCAAACTCTCCGCCTGTCTGGAGGAGATAAAGGAATGGATGGAGCACAATTTTCTTCAACTGAAATAGCTCCAAAACTCGAAGCCATATATATTATTCAACTCTTCACCCAACCAAATAATCATCCATAACTCAGCATCAGCTTTTCTGGCACCAACATCCCCCTCTCATCAATAGTCACAGATCTTGGTGTAAAAATTGACTCCCAACTTACTTTTGAAGCCCAAATTAATCACCTATGCAAAACCTATTTCTACTACCTTTGTAACATCTCCAAACTCCGCACAATTCTCTCTTTCTCAGATGCTGAAAAGCTGGTTCATGCCTTTATCTTAGGGTTGGCAACAGGCGGCCTCGGGCCAAAACTGGACCGCCAGCAATAATATCTGGCCCGCTGCCGCAGCCTGAAAAGTTTTCTTTGCCATTGGCTCATTTTGTAAGAGGCAAAGCTGATTGGCTTTTTAAGTGAAACCACATTCGTCATCATCCGACGGAACTCAGAGTGACAACCAAAGGGAACTAGAAACATTCAAATGTATTAAGTGTGGCCTTGGCCATCATATTGAGCTTTAATAACACACACACGTACACACACACACACGCATACTTTTTGGTAACATATAAAAAGGCAAAATAAAGACCAAGTTTAATGTTTAGTTTTCAGCTCTTGATCTGTAACCTTCACTTGAAGACCACATGTTTGAGATGTCAGGATGGTTAGAGAAGAGAAGCGTCCCTGTGCACGACGGCTGTGGTTTGTGGTGAGTTTATCGTCTACATCCGTTCACAATCATTCTGACCAATGTTTCAGTAAACAGAGTAATGGTTTTAATGCCTCAACTCACATTACTCAAAACAGCAAAGGTACAGCGAGCCGACTGAAGAGGAAATATGAGTCCACCACAGATCTGCCAGATAATCTGCCTTTAACACGACTGCTGTGAAACTAGTCTTCTGTAGGCGTCTGCTAAAAGTGACTTATGCCGACACACATGATCAGCTTCCACTTTCCCAGGGCATGAAACCCACAACCTTAATATGGAGGACGGCATTTCTCCACGGTTTGGGCTTCAGAACAGAAACAGAGAAAAGGGTTACGAATCTGACTGAGGAAACAATTATTTTGATTGGATTTCATTCATAAATATTTTCCTACATTTTTACTAGTTTTAGAAAACACACCAGAATGACATTTATAATGTTTAATTAGATTAACTAACTACGCTTTCCTAAAACACAGAATCTGTGTTAGACACACGGTCACTGATTACATAGTGTATATTTTACAATTTACTATAGTATGATTTCATTCCTTTATACATCATACATCATATTCAGTATTATATACAGTAGTTTAATACTATAACTTTAATTTCATCTCATGCACAAAATTGGTTGAATTTGCATTAATTCTTGTAATTCTGGTTAATAATGTATTCTCTACTATTCAGAGAAACACAGATATTTTTGTCCTTCATCATTGGCCAGAAGTTATTATAGTTTATTTCCACTTATATGTAAAGCGCTGTGTATTTTAAGAGGAAAGCAGACATTCTGTATGTAAAGTCCCTCCTTCTCCGTTTCCCTCCACACACACACACACACACACACACACACACACACACACACACACACACACACACACACACACACACACACACACACACACACACACACACACACACACACACACACACACACACACACACACACACACACACACACACACACACACACACACACACACACACACACACACACACACACACACACACACACACACACACACACACACACACGCACACGCACACGTGATCTAAATGCAGTTCTTCTTAAAGGATTTTTGAAACTGCAACCAAAGGCGTTGGGGGTAATGCATTTACGGAATACCACATCAATAATAATAATACTGAGTTTTAGGAATTTTCTGAGTTATTTCTTCTAGATTGCTGTCTCCATTCACACATGTATGTTATGCCATAATGAATGAAACGCCTGACCTATCTCTGCCCGTAGACTGTCCAGGTGATGATCGGAGTGGTGGTCTTCTTTCTCGGTGTTCTTCTCACCATCAACGACTACAATTATCCTGCTATTCTGGTCTATAGTGGCATCACCTACTGGGGCTCTTGTATTGTGAGTTTCACTCAATGTTTTTCCTTTTTGCCACTCTTAATTTCCAGAATGAACTGAAATGCTGTTTCTTTCTCAGTTCATCATTGCTGGATCTCTGTCTGTTGCTGCGCAGGATAAACGTCATCCTTCTGTGGTGTGAACATGTCACTTAATAACTGATAAATAACTGAGAGAAAGCCCAACACAGGGAACACAAGCAGTCTCTCACAACACATTATACTTGAACACCCTGGGACGAAACACCTGACTAAAAACAATTATGAGTTTCTGCAAGCCTTTTTAATGATCTGTTGTTTGAGTAAAGATTGTATTCCCCCTGAGTGTGTGAGAGTTCATTCTGTGTTTGTACAGGTCAAAGCCTCTCTTGGAATGAATGTGTTCAGTGCCGTAACTGCAGGACTCGCCATTCCTCTGATGTCCGTACAGTTAGCAGTAATATCAATGATGGATCCAAGTTTATATGCTGAGGTATTACAGGTCATATTTTTTATTCATGTGTGATCTGTTTTCAACTGTTTTTAATTCGTTTTTTTTGTTTAAAATTCTGTCATAATTTACTTACTCTGATGTGCTAGTATGACGTTTTTTCTTCCTTAGGCCCAATCAGACAGAGCGCCTTTAATTTGTTTTCTATCGGCAGGAGAGTTTTGCGCCCCGGCACCTCGCGTTTCAGCCGCCTTCTGCGCCTCGTGCTTTTGCAGGAAGTTTAAACAAAAAAATCATCTTTGTCATTACGTTTTTTTTCCCCACTGTCCAATCGAATGAATGGAGAGGCGGGCCTTCCCGTTTATATTTACTTGGAACGTTTATTCAGAAATGATGGAGGAGAAATTTAGGGTGGCTGTCACGGGTTATCCGGAGCTGTACATCTCTTTTCCCTCCTTCAGGGAATGCTGGTTATATACGTAACTGAGACGTTTCAGTTGGTCACGTTTGACTTATTGCTGTCACCTTCCAGCGCAGCGCAAGCTCCTGATCCTTTGGGCACCTTGGGGCGCGAGATGGGAAAGGGCTTAGGCCAAGGAAGTCTGAACTGCTGTTCCACATTAGACATTCAGACAGAATCGGATAACACTGGGAAAGCGTGTCCTTTCAGTGGACAGGGAGCGCTGCAGAAGCCCCATCCGCACCCATAGGTATCAGGGTGGTATCATGGGAGGTATCAGAAAGGTATCATGGGGGAGTTACACATATGGACTGGGCATAAGGGCAGTGCAACACACGTCACTGAGATGACTCCTGCCTGTAGGGGAGGCAACACCGGTCAGAGACAGCCGAGCAGCTCTGCCAAGGGAAGACACAGACTCACCTCAGGGAGCAGTACCGTGGGGAGAATACACATATGGGATCCACCAATGCACACAGAGTGTTAGGCCTGGGGTGTGAGGAACTGGCTGACGGGAAATCTCACCAGGAGCAGAAATGTCACACGTAATCGGCCCATGAGAGGGGAATGGCACAGCAGTGGGGGGGGGTCTATGGTTTTGACTTTGCCAAGATGATGGCATCCACTATCCAGTGGGCTGAACTCTTGGAGACAGCCTTCCCCTTCTGCTGGCCTCCGTAAGAGATGAAGAGCTGGTCTGAAGAGTCAAGTCAAGTCACATTTATTTACATAGCGCTTTTCACAATACAGATTGTATCAAAGCAGCTTCAGCAGTGATAACATGAAGAGTAATACAACACAGATCAATAATATTGTTAAATGTTAAATAAACCCAACTAAGCAAGCCAAAAGCAAGGCGACAGTGGCAAGGAACCAAAACTCCATCAGATTGGATGGAGAAAAAACCTTGGGAGAACCCAGGCTCAGTCGGGGCCAGTTCTCCTGGCTTACATTCATATTGTTTATATATAAATATTAAATATAAATATTGTTTATATGTAACACTGGCGCCATAACATATCGCCAGCGTTGAGTCGTCTCTTCACAGGCGTTGGGGCATCTGAGATCCCCGTGAGAGGCTGGACACAAACTGGACCTGACGAACGTCCATTCTCGGGACAACCGTCCCGAGATAACAGCAGAAAGGCAGATGGGAGATAATTAGCATAGCTGATGTTCAGAATGATTTCCATTATACAGGAGTCAGTGTTAGAAAATCACTATCTCACAAACTCTCCGCAACCCAACCATACGTGCTCGAACGTGTCGAACCGTTTGTCTAAAAGGCTGTCGAGCCCAACTGGTGCGTTAAGCAGTTTCAGCGGCAAACGGTTCTGTATGGCATAACAGAGGAATAAAAGGTAAGCGTTATGTGAATGCTTGACTGAAGAGATGCGTTTTTAGTCTAGTTTTAAACTGTGTCAGCGAGTCAGAGCCTCGGACCGTATCGGGCAGGCTATTCCAGAGTTTTGGAGCTAAATGCGAGTACGCCCTCCCTCCTTTAGTGGACTTAGATATCCTAGGAATGACCAGAAGCCTTGAATTTAGTGATCTTAAAGAACCTCGGTGGATTTTGAAAAGAGCTGAGGCTCTCTATCCACATATATGTGCAGAGCACGAACGGTACAGAGAAAAGCCGGGGCTGGGCCTGCCTCCTGAAGCAGCCTCATATGAAGCAAACCCAGGGGTGTTTCCCTCTTGATGTGGATGCCATACACCCCAGGAGCACTCTGTAACAGTTTCAGTGGCCACATTCTGCTCTCTGATTGTATTCAAGCAGTTCAACACTGGTACATGCGTATCAAGCTCTTTTTTTAAGCTTGAATGCCTCAGTTATCATTTATTATAAATGCAGGGTTGCCAACTCTCACGCATCTGGTGTGACACTCACGCATTCAGCCTCAATCTCACGGTCTCACGCTCAACAACGAAATCTCACGCTAAATTAGACATTCTTCTGGGCTGTATTTTTTAAAGCAAGTTCAGGCTCTTAACTACTGATTGGACGCAGAGAAAAATCGCGGAAAAAGATGACACTGACACAGACAGACTAGACAGAGAAGTTTACTCTTGATATGGAACGCTTTGGCGCTTTTAAATGTGACAGATCGCAGTAGCGCGTCAGTCAAACAGCACGTGATACAGTTGCCTACAACACCCACTCAGGGCGCAAGGGCACGAGCAAAATACTGTATCTGGTAATCTCCCGCTTTATATTAAACAAACTGTAAACACGGGCTTTTGCGATGCACAGAGAGACGCTGCGCTGCCTGTGACTTTGAACGTGAGTTGAGAGTGTACTTTTGCACTACGTGCCTGTCTTTTAAGCAAAAAAGATACTTTTCACTAAATATCTACTGTGGCGTAGGGCGAGGGCGTGAGGTGCTTGAAAGCAGGCATTCGTACCCGAGTTCAAATCCGCCTTTTGCCTAACTCTCTTCTCCCTTTTCCCAACACCGAAACCGTGACATGACATTGTGCCTTTATAAAACAGCACAAGACTGTAATTAAGTAGCCTATATAGCCATTCTGTTTGTGCTGCGTGAACATGGTGATCTGGTGTTTTCTCCAAAATAAAAACTCAAGGGTTTATTTCTTGCAAATGAAGAAATTAGGACAAAACTATTGTAATTCATTTTCCTATACAATAGTGTAAGTAAAATATACTTTTGAAATATTCATTTTCATTTATACAGTACATTTATAGGCTAGGCCTATATGGATTTTATGTAATAGGAATAATTATATAAATCATTATTACATTATTATAATAATCGTTTGGCATCCTAAAACAGACTGAGACTTTATATCATAACTAAAAAGATGTTTGATCCCTCTTTAATGTCCAGGTTCACGTCGAAGCTTTTCCTTTGTTCAATGTCACAGTTCATGGGTTGAGGCCAGTTAAAGCTCTTAATTTTGAGCTCTCAAAGTGCACCAGATTGCATGCATTTAACCTTAAAATGTACCACATTTTTTGGGAAAAAATCCCTATACATTTGGCCTACAAGACATTGTGCCCAGGGGACATTGTGACGACCACCTAGTAGAGAGGAATATACACACACACACACACACTACTGGTCAAAAGTTTTAGATCGGTAAGATTTTTTATGTTTTTAAAAGAAGTCTCTTCTGCTCACCAAGGCTGCATTTATTTGATAAAAAAAAACAGTAATATTGTGAAATATTGTTATAATTTAAAACAGCGGTTTTCTATGTGAATATATAGTTAAGTGTAATTTATTCATGTGATCAAAGCTGAATTTACAGCATCATTACTCCAGTCTTCAGTGTCACATGATCCTACAGAACTTATTAGGCCTATAATATGATGCTCAAGAAACATTTATGATTATTATCCATGTTGAAAACAGTTTTTTACATTTTTATTTCAAGATTCTTTGATGAATAGAAAGTTCAAAACAGAATTGATCTGAAATGGAAAGCTTTTGTAACATTAATCATACCATTCAAAAGTTTGCGGTCAGTAAGAATTTATTTTTTATTTTTGGGGGAAAGAAATTAGAAAATACTTTTGTTCATCATGGATGAGTTAAATTGATCAAAAGTTACAGTAAAGACATTTGTAACAATCTGCGTTTAAACTCTTTGTTTTTCACAGATATATCACTATAAACGCACAAGGGGATCTTTAGAATGTCAGCAATAATCAGAAAAATACACTTCAATCGTAACACATTCTCAATATTTTCTTTATCAAATAATCATGCTCAAGCACAAATGCATGGAAGTTTTTTGAAAACACACTGTACCCAAAACAAATCTTCAGACGGCGCTGAAGATCACAAAAAAAAAAAACTCCAACAAGCAAAAAAAAAAAACTCATATAATTTCCATTCATTTGCTTGACGTGCTGATAGATTATGAAAGAGGAATTGTCCCGTGCGTGCAAGTTGCAACCCCACAATTTCTCTGTCCCAGTCTTTATCCAAAAACAAATGTCCAGTTTGGCTTAAGATCGCGCTACAGTCTTTCCAACCAATATACAGTGAGTTCGCGAGAAATTATCCTCTGTTGGCTCCGTGACAAAAAATGTAATCCACAAACAAAGGGAAAAAATTGAGCTTTCACTATCTAGTGTTCCACTAGAAAACAAATAAAAGAAAAAGTAATGAGTCAGAACTCACCAGCTCTGTAGATCGTCGGACAATATTAACTCACACAGTTATGAAACTTGAGTCCAAGCACGTCCTCTTGCTGGAGACGCGCACCCCAGTAAACAGGTGGTTAAAATATATTTTGTCCCATTAAATCCATCACTTGACGTATCGGTTGGAATCTCTCAGACCATAAAGAAAAGCTTTACTCTTTAACGCTGCAGCAAACAATACTGGCACGCCATTTTTTTTCAAACACACCTCACCACCATTAACACAACTGAGGTGCGCTTTGCCCCGTAATCAAGGGCGTCCGAAACCTTAAAGTCATATCCACCTCTATTACCAAAATACACAGTACACACCAAGTATTACTCAGGAATACATATGAACCATATACATGACATTCATCATTCATCATACATGAACATTATCCATAACCCATTTAATACGTTCTATGATCCCATTCCAGTTAATATCTCAAAGAAACCTTTAAATTAATGTGATAATGTTACACATTTATTATGTTAGAAAAGATTATATTTTAAATAAATGCTGTTCTTTTGAACTTTCTATTCATCATATAATACTGGGGGGAGAATGGTACATGACTGTTTTCAACATTGAAAATAATAATTTATGTTTTTTGAGCATAAAATCTGCATATTAGAATGATTTCTGAAGGATCAAATGACACTGAAAACTGATGTGTAATCAGCAACAGTAATGATGTTGAAAATTCAGCTTTCAGATTACATTTTTAAAATATATTAAAATAGAAAACAGTCATTTTAAATAGTCATAATATTTCACAATATTACTGTTTGTCTTTTTTTCATCAAATAAAGCAGTCTTGGTGAGCAGAAGAGACTTCATTTTAAACACATAAAAAATCTTACAGATCTAAAATTTTTGACCTGGTAGTGTATATATATATATATATATATATATATATATATATATATATATATATATATATATATATATATTATTTATTTTATTTATTTTTTTTTTTTTCTAGTGTTACAGGCAATATTTGTGCTTATTTTGCTATTAATTGTAATGCTTCTGCATGAGGAAAGGACCAAAGTTTTGTAATATATTACATGTTTGATTATATTTGTTAATCAAGTTTTTGAAAGTATATCTTGGACTTGTATGTTTTAGTCTATTGTGATACTGTTGAGCAAACACACACACACACACACACACACACACACACACACACACACACACACACACACACACACACACACACACACACACACACACACACACACACACACACACACACACACACACACACACACACACACACACACACACACACACACACACACACCACACACACACACACACACACACACACACACACACACACACACACACACACACACACACACACACACACATTCACAAATTGACACAAAAATAAATTCTGAATAGTCAGTTGTTTCTCACATGTTTAAATTATAGACCTGTAACCAATCATTCTTTTCAGTCTAATAACAGTATAATCATACACCTGCCCCTATTTCTGAATATTGCTCTATGATGAAGTATTAATCTTCAAAAAGTATTAATTAAGTAGTCTATGTAAGTGATGTTGTTAATAAAACTAATTTTATGATGTATGATATAATAAGGCTTTGTTTCAAATGGATGAGAAATATAGCCTATAGTGTTTTTGCTGTGAATGATGTGGATGTGTGTTCTCGAACCCCATCTAACCACGGCTGCTGGACCGCATGTTCAAGGGTAGATCGCCTTACACATTTACAGTTACAGTTACACATGGGTGCTTTCAGTGGAGAGTAATAAATATTTTACAAATATTTGGTATACGAAAGATATAGACTATATAATTTATAATATATACATGAAATGATGTATCGAAGCGGATTAAGAGGAGTTTTAGGGATAACGACACACACAATTTTATCTGTAAAAGGCCAAATAGATGGAAACAGTTTGTCGATAATAAAAGCATAAAACTGGATAGAAACGTGTCATCATTTCTATGTCTAGTTCATTATTAGTTGTCTTGGTTTCTAATTAGTTCTCTCCTGTTTCATTAATGTTCTCCTCTTTACATTGAAATGAAAAATTTTGTATGAATGCCGTAGTAGTTTCAGTAGCAGTTTCCCTCTCATTAATATTACACTCATTGCTTATGGGTAATATTTCAGATTTGTTGATACAAAAATGGCAAAAATGTAAAGTTGATTTAAGGCCTTTTCACATTATTTATTGCTAAATCATTATAAATCAAGGCCCAACTACAGGATTATGGTGTGTTTTGAACAGAGACACTTCTGATGATGCTTTTAATCACAGATATTTTTGTCCTCAATCAATGGCTATAATTTATGCTATCTTTTATAATTTATTTTATCTCTATATGTATATTTTATCAGAAAGGGCATCAACATTATCTTTAAAATTATAAAGTAAATAAAATAAGTATTTCTTTTAAAGGGGTGGTTTACTGCTTTTTTTCTTTGCATGATTGTGTTTATGGGGTGCAATATAACATGTATTCGTGGTTTTTCTTTTTTTAAAAGTCTTATTTTTCATAAACTTCACCTTTATTGTCAGCCGCGCTCTCCTCTGTCCCCTGAACGAGCGGTTCACTTCCTGAGTCTATGAAAACACTCCCTCAGAACCACGTAGTGGGCTCAGATTGGTTCGTTTGGGCCGGTGTGTTGTGATTGGCTAAACTGTCGCTCACGTTGTCCGAATGATTAACGCCCATGACCTTTACGGGCGAACGGGCGGGCATGCCAAAGGTGGATAACAGCTAGACGGTGGATCCACGTAAATAATGATGTCGAGACTGCAGTATCAGTGAGGCAGAATCAGACTGAGAAAGCCGCGATGAATCGAGTCAAGCAGAACCTCACCACACACGGCTCTTAATAAACGTTTCTGAATTATAATTTGCTACATTTGTTAACCATATACTCGTTTGTTTTACACAATAGCATCTGACTGGCAACGATAGCAACTGACTGGCTACTAATGTTAAACACAAACAGCGTTGGCAAGTTTATGTTCTTAATCAAATCGAAAATAAAGTCATAAAGCATATATACATGAAAAATACATTTACAACATTAGTACTTATACAAAATTCAGGTCCATAATGTTTGTACGTGTTTGCCATAGACACAAAATAGCATAACTATTAGCCCACAAAGCCAGCGCTGGCATTTGAAAAAAAAAAAAAAAAAAAAAAACAACGCTACGTCGGGAATTATACATGCAAATACATAAAATTGTATAAATTGTATCCATTGTTGTTGAAGTAAAGGGTCCGTGGGAAGCTCAAACACAGAAGACCTGACAGCTGCGTGAACACCAATACACTTCGACCGCAGAAAAATGCACATGCCCTTTCTTGCATATTCCGGAGGGAGTGGTTGATGCAAATGTGTGGGTTAGTGACGTACCATAACCCAGCTGTAGTCCAAGTTGAGTCGTTTTTTTGTAGGCAATTATACTTCCTGATTTTTAAAAGACGATATCTCTGATTAGACTGAACTTTCAGCGCTGCAACTTTGCAGATACTGTTCATGCACCAACAGCAACATTACACACTATTTAAAATCAAAAAAGTGAAATCGCAGTCTTTAAAGTATAAATTAAGCTAATATGAAGCAAGCTCCTCCTTAGCAGTTCTTCATAGTACACCACACACACACACACACACGCACACACACACACACACACACACACACAGATACGCCATAAGCGCGATCAGACGTCCTCATCAACAACTCATTTCAGGTAAAATATTTTATGCATCAATTGACATCTATAGTTTATTTTATTACTAGTGAGTCTCAGTGTAAACTGTTGTTCTTTTTTTGTTATACTTTGGCACATACAATTATATTTAATAGTTTTGCATTTGTTTGGACATTAGGCTACAAAATATGCAATCATGCAAAATATTGCGAACAGAGTAAATTTGAGGAGAGGACGACGTCTATAAGCGAATGCAAGCCTTAGTAAAGCAAGAATCACGGTTTAATAACTCTGGACAAGGGCATCAGATAATGCTTTAATCATAAATACTGTACATGAAACAGAACATTAAACAACATTCTTTTTTAAGTTAATTTGATTAGGGACACGTATGTTATATAATCTCATGTTCCATATACTACATTTTAGCCAAAGCTAATTCTCAATGTTAGTGCCTAAAGTGGGTCTACAGAAAAATACATATTTAAAATAAGCATAATAATAATGTATAACACAATACAAACAGCAGCGGACCGTCAGTGGTCTCATTTCTGACCTCTGATTAAAGAGTGTTTAAGTTTGTGTTTGAGAAGGACCCAGTTTGACTTCAGTGGGTAAACCAGTTCAGACTATCGCAGATGTTCAGAGAAAGCTGACCGTTCCTGTTCTGAGCTCCTCTATCCTCAGAACCCAAAAGCCCTGAGAGCAACTACTGATTTAAACATTTATGCATCAGCTTCAACAGAGAACATTTAGTGAAATTTGCAAAAGATAACACATTTAAATTCCTCAGACTAACACAATGATGTGCCCTGATGGGCTTCAAGGACTGTAACCGCTCTGTTATTAATCATCTGAAGTGGTTTAACTGCAGTAACAGCAGCTGTGACCGTGAGCAGACACAGTAATGAAACGCTAAAGAGTCCCCGATCAGTCTGAATCTATTAAGATTTGCTTTAGCTTTCGACAGATTTTTTTAATATGATTGTCAAATTTAAGTGGAGAGTCAAGTGCAAGGCCCAGGGGTTTGACCTCCGAGACCTGCTGGATCATTTATCTGTAGATTTAGTTCTTCTGAAATGGACTTGGATCTTGAGGCAAAGCAAACAGACATTGTGTTTTAACATTTAATGTCAGATCTGCATTTTGAAACCACACCGCACAGGTATATTGTATACGTTTGTCCCGAGAAAAATGGCGTTCCCGTCAGGTCTAGTTTTGTATCCAGCATCTCACAGGGATTTCGAATGCCCCAACGCCTGTGAAGAGACGACTCGAACGCCGGCGATGTGTTATGGTGCCGTTTTATATATAAACAATATTTATATTGGTAAAAGAATATAAACAATATGATTGTTAGCCAGAGGAGAACTGGCCCCCGACTGAGCCTGGGTTCTCCCAAGGTTTTTTCTCCATCCAATCTGATGGAGTTTTGGTTCCTTGCCACTGTTGCCTTGCTTTTGGCTTGCTTAGTTGGGGATATTTAATATTTAACAATATTATTGATCTATGTTGTACTACGTTCATGTTATCACTGTGAAGCTGCTTTGATACAATCTGTATTGTGAAAAGCGCTATATAAATAAATGTGACTTGCCTTGACTTGTATATGCCAGTTCATCAGAAACTGCATGCAAAACCACTGCATCGTCGTTCCTTCGCACATAAACCACTGCATCGTCTTTCCCTCGCACATAAACCACTGCATCGTCTTTCCCTCACACATAAACCACTTCATCATCTTTCCCTCGCACATAAACCACTGCATCGTCTTTCCCTCGCTCATAAACCACTGCATCATCTTTCCCTCACACATAAACCACTGCATCATCTTTCCCTCGCTCATAAACCACTGCATCGTCTTTCCCTCGCACATAAACCACTGCATCGATCTTTCCCTCGCTCATAAACCACTGCATCATCTTTCCCTCACACATAAACCACTGCATCGTCTTTCCCTCGCACATAAACCACTGCATCGTCTTTCCCTCGCACATAAACCACTGCATCATCTTTCCCTCGCACATAAACCACTGCATCATCTTTCCCTCACACATAAACCACTGCATCATCTTTCCCTTGCACATAAACCACTGCATCGTCTTTCCCTCGCACATAAACCACTGCATCGTCTTTCCCTCACACATAAACCACTGCATCATCTTTCCCTCGCACATAAACCACTGCATCATCTTTCCCTCACACATAAACCACTGCATCATCTTTCCCTCACACATAAACCACTGCATCATCTTTCCCTCGCACATAAACCACTGCATCATCTTTCCCTCGCACATAAACCACTGCATCATCTTTCCCTCACACATAAACCACTGCATCATCTTTCCCTCGCTCATAAACCACTGCATCGTCTTTCCCTCACACATAAACCACTGCATCATCTTTCCCTCGCACATAAACCACTGCATCGTCTTTCCCTCACACATAAACCACTGCATCGTCTTTCCCTCGCACATAAACCACTGCATCATCTTTCCCTCACACATAAACCACTGCTTCATCTTTCCCTCGCTCATAAACCACTGCATCGTCTTTCCCTCACACATAAACCACTGCATCGTCTTTCCCTCGCACATAAACCACTGCATCGTCTTTCCCTCACACATAAACCACTGCATCGTCTTTCCCTCGCACATAAACCACTGCATCGTCTTTCCCTCGCACATAAACCACTGCATCATCTTTCCCTCGCTCATAAACCACTGCATTGTCTTTCCCTCACACATAAACCACTGCATCATCTTTCCCTCGCTCATAAACCACTGCATCGTATTTCCCTCGCACATAAACCACTGCATCATCTTTCCCTCGCTCATAAACCACTGCATCGTCTTCCCCTCACACATAAACCACTGCATCAGTCTTTCCCTCGCTCATAAACCACTGCATCGATCTTTCCCTCGCACATAAACCACTGCATCATCTTTCCCTCGCTCATAAACCACTGCATCATCTTTCCCTCGCTCATAAACCACTGCATCATCTTTCCCTCGCACATAAACCACTGCATCGTCTTTCCCTCACACATAAACCACTGCATCGTCTTTCCCTCACACATAAACCACTGCATCGTCTTTCCCTCACACATAAACCACTGCATCATCTTTCCCTCGCACATAAACCACTGCATCATCTTTCCCTCGCTCATAAACCACTGCATCATCTTTCCCTCACACAGAAACCACTGCATCGTCTTTCCCTCGCTCATAAACCACTGCATCGTCTTTCCCTCACACATAAACCACTGCATCGTCTTTCCCTCGCACATAAACCACTGCATTGTCTTTCCCTCGCACATAAACCACTGCATCATCTTTCCCTCGCACATAAACCACTGCATTGTCTTTTCCCTCGCACATAAACCACTGCATCATCTTTCCCTCGCACATAAACCACTGCATCATCTTTCCCTCGCTCATAAACCACTGCATCGTCTTCCCCTCGCACATAAACCACTGCATCGTCTTTCCCTCGCTCATAAACCACTGCATCATCTTTCCCTCGCTCATAAACCACTGCATCGTCTTTCCCTCACACATAAACCACTGCATCGTCTTCCCTCACACATAAACCACTGCGTCATCTTTCCCTCGCACATAAACCACTGCATCATCTTTCCCTCGCTCATAAACCACTGCATCATCTTTCCCTCGCTCATAAACCACTGCATCGTCTTTCCCTCGCACATAAACCACTGCATCGTCTTTCCCTCGCTCATAAACCACTGCATCGTCTTTTCTCTCGCTCATAAACCACTGCATCATCTTTCCCTCGCTCATAAACCACTGCATCATCTTTCCCTCGCTCATAAACCACTGCATCATCTTTCCCCTCGCTCATAAACCACTGCATCGTCTTTCCCTCACACATAAACCACTGCATCATCTTTCCCTCACACATAAACCACTGCATCGTCTTTCCCTCACACATAAACCACTGCATCATCTTTCCCTCGCACATAAAACAATGCATCAGCTTTCCCTCGCTCATAAACCACTGCATCGTCTTTCCCTCGCTCATAAACCACTGCATCATCTTTCCCTCACTCATCAACCCTGCATTGTGTTTCCCTCGCACATAAACCACTGCATCAATCTTTCCCTCGCTCATAAACCACTGCATCGATCTTTCCTCTCGCTCATAAACCACTGCATCATCTTTCCCTCGCTCATAAACCACTGCATCATCTTTCCCTCGCTCATAAACCACTGCATCATCTTTCCCTCACACATAAACCACTGCATCGTCTTTCCCTCACACATAAACCACTGCATCGTCTTTCCCTCGCACATAAACCACTGCATCATCTTTCCTTCGCACATAAACCACTGCATCATCTTTCCCTCGCTCATAAACCACTGCATCATCTTTCCCTCGCTCATAAACCACTGCATCATCTTTCCCTCACACATAAACCACTGCATCATCTTTCCCTCGCTCATAAACCACTGCATCATCTTTCCCTCGCTCATAAACCACTGCATCGTCTTTCCCTCGCACATAAACCACTGCATCTGTCTTTCCCTCGCTCATAAACCACTGCATCGATCTTTTCTCTCGCTCATAAACCACTGCATCATCTTTCCCTCGCTCATAAACCACTGCATCATCTTTCCCTCGCTCATAAACCACTGCATCGTCTTTCCCTCGCACATAAACCACTGCATCATCTTTCCCTCGCACATTAACCACTGCATCATCTTTCCCTCGCTCATAAACCACTGCATCATCTTTCCCTCGCTCATAAACCACTGCATCATCTTTCCCTCACACATAAACCACTGCATCATCTTTCCCTCGCACATAAACCACTGCATCGTCTTTCCCTCACACATAAACCACTGCATCGTCTTTCCCTCACACATAAACCACTGCATCGTCTTTCCCTCACACATAAACCACTGCATCATCTTTCCCTCGCTCATAAACCACTGCATCATCTTTCCCTCGCACATAAACCACTGCATCATCTTTCCCTCGCACATAAACCACTGCATCATCTTTCCCTCGCTCATAAACCACTGCATCGTCTTTCCCTTGCTCATAAACCACTGCATCATCTTTCCCTCGCTCATAAACCACTGCATTGTCTTTCCCTCGCACATAAACCACTGCATCGTCTTTCCCTCGCTCATAAACCACTGCATCGTCTTTCCTCTCGCTCATAAACCACTGCATCATCTTTCCCTCACACATAAACCACTGCATCGTCTTTCACTCGCACATAAACCACTGCATCGTCTTCCCTCACACATAAACCACTGCATCGTCTTTCCCTCACACATAAACCACTGCATCGTCTTTCCCTCACACATAAACCACTGCATCATCTTTCCCTCACACATAAACCACTGCATCAGTCTTTCCCTCGCACATAAACCACTGCATCGTCTTTCCCTCACACATAAACCACTGCATCATCTTTCCCTCACACATAAACCACTGCATCAGTCTTTCCCTCGCACATAAACCACTGCATCAGTCTTTCCCTCACACATAAACCACTGCATCATCTTTCCCTCACACATAAACCACTGCATCGATCTTTCCCTCGCACATAAACCACTGCATCATCTTTCCCTCACACATAAACCACTGCATCGTCTTTCCCTCGCACATAAACCACTGCATCATCTTTCCCTCGCACATAAACCACTGCATCAGTCTTTCCCTCACACATAAACCACTGCATCGTCTTTCCCTCGCACATAAACCACTGCATCATCTTTCCCTCGCACATAAACCACTGCATCATCTTTCCCTCGCACATAAACCACTGCATCATCTTTCCCTCACACATAAACCACTGCATCATCTTTCCCTCACACATAAACCACTGCATCGTCTTTCCCTCGCACATAAACCACTGCATCATCTTTCCCTCACACATAAACCACTGCATCATCTTTCCCTCACACATAAACCACTGCATCGTCTTTCCCTCACACATAAACCACTGCATCATCTTTCCCTCACACATAAACCACTGCATCGTCTTTCCCTCGCACATAAACCACTGCATCATCTTTCCCTCACACATAAACCACTGCATCGATCTTTCCCTCGCACATAAACCACTGCATCGTCTTTCCCTCACACATAAACCACTGCATCGATCTTTCCCTCGCACATAAACCACTGCATCGTCTTTCCCTCACACATAAACCACTGCATCGTCTTTCCCTCGCACATAAACCACTGCATCATCTTTCCCTCGCACATAAACCACTGCATCATCTTTCCTTCGGACCCCTGTGACACTCCTGTGCTCATTATTAAGAATGTAGACATTTCATTATTGACCAGCACACACTGATCTCTCAGATCAATATATGATTACGAACCACTGTAAAGTTAATGTTGTTAAGTTAAAATTAGATGATTTGTGTATAAGGATGTCATTTGAGATCCAAAAAGACGGCGCCAACAATTTCTCCACTATCTATTTCAAATTTGAGTTGTTCCACAAAGAAGCAGTTTGCCGTATCGGTGGAGGATTGAGGACGGAAGCCAAATTGTAATGGGTGTATAATGTTATTTGATTGTATGAAAGCCATAAGCTGACCATACATATTTTTGGAAATACAGGTCAGAGACTTACAGGGTCGATAACTGCATGTCTGGTCAGGTGTTCCTGTCTTCAATAATGGAATAACCTTTGCCTGTTTCCAAGGTCTGGGGAATAGTCCGCTCGAATAGATTGATCAAGTGTGTCAGCAGCTTTACAAAAGTGTTTTATTTCATTTCAAAAAGACTGGATTTATGTGAAAAGAATCCGTACTATAACTGTTGTTAACTGAATGTATAGCTTCAAGCATGTTTTGCTTCATTGGTCTGCTGAAGTGAGAATGGAGATTTATTGGATTATTGATTGATGTTTACTGAATTTTAGTTGCTGTTCTGCATTAACTTGTTGCTCCAGATTCTTCCACAAAATAAAACTAAAAATTAAATTGCCAGTGCTATTTGTTTACTGTCCCTAATCTTTCTAAACTCATGGATGATCTTTGGTTTGCCTGACAGGTTCACAACAACATGTATTTGCTTCCACATTATAAGAGGGCTTCCCTTGGCTTCTGTTATTGTTGTAATGTAGGACTCATGGAGTGAGTTCTATGAATGCTTAATTACAGGTGAAAACCTCTTACAATGGAGACCAGCAAGATCCTCTCGTCTGATAAAGCTACAGTGGTCATCCAGGTGAATCCACAGGTGACTCAGAATATAGTGAGTGGAGATGATGGACAGGAGAGCCGAGGAGCACAGCGCAGTACGGCTCTGACTGGGTTCTCCAAAGCACAACCGAAGGCACTGGGGGTAACGCATTAATGAAGAATTATAATTACAGATGATTTGGGGAATATTTTTAGTGTCTAATTTACTTCTGTGTAAAACATTATCAGAAAATAAAAAACTGTTTTATATGACCTCAAGTTGATAGGTGTGTGTGTGTGTGCCATGAAGAACAGTACTTGATTCAGATCTACCCTGTCTAGACCGTCCAGATAATGATTGGAGTGGTGATTTTTTCATCTGGGTATCATACAAACCATCATTGACTACCGTTACCCACGTATCTTTGTCGTCAGTGGCATCACCTACTGGGGATCCCTTATTGTAAGTTTAATTTAATGGATTTACTTTAAAGCCTCTCTTCTTCATTACCGAGAATGAACTGTGAAAGCTCCTGTTTCTCTCAGTTCATCAGTGCTGGATCTCTGTCTGTTGCTGCGCAGAATAAATTTCATCTGTGTGTGGTATGTACATAATGTGTGCTGAAATCTTTTCTTTTACCTTATTATTTCTAATGTATTCATACACTATTATAATTAATTCATTACAAGCTGTCAAACACAGCATCAGTCCAGATATCATCATCTGTTATTAGAAGCAAAGCATTAACCCGTATGTGCTGTTGAGGTCGGGGAAACTCCAAACTCTATAGAAAACTTTTCTCACACTATATCTACACAGAAAATAACTGAAGCGGTGTCGGACTGGATGTTAGTGTGACATAAAGAAAGTGACACTCAGGATGTTTGGGGTTCTGTAGACACCACATAGGAAGTGAATATTGTGTGTGTGTGTGTGTGTGTGTGTGTGTGTGTGTGTGTGTGTGTGTGTGTGTGTGTGTGTGTGTGTGTGTGTGTGTGTGTGTGTGTGTGTGTGTGTGTGTGTGTGTGGGCAACACTACAACCTTCCTCTCATGCTCGTCCCCAGTCCCTGCCATTGAGTGATCAGTGATTAGTTGAATGAAAGTGAGAAATGTAGATCTCCTATAAAGTGATTTTTACATAAAATTTTGCTATTCTGTATGAATAATTACAATTCGAGGCAAATAAGTTTTACAAATGCCATAAATTCCCCCAAAAACTATCTTTTACCACAGTAGTCAGAAGCTTGCATATTAATCTCAGCTTTACACATTTGTACTATTAAAGGAATGTGGACTAAAAGGAGATCTGACTCAATATCAATTTACATATTTAAAGGGTTAGTTCACCCAAAAATTATGTCATTAATGACTCACCCTTATGTCGTTACAAAAATATATATACCTTATACTGTCCATGTCCATAAAGGCAATACAGTCATCATCAAAATAGTCTATGTGACATGAGTGGGTTAGTTCAAATTTTTTGAAGCATCGGAATACTTTTTGGTCCAAACATAGCAAAAACAACAACTTTATTTAGCATTGTTTTGTCTTCTGGTTCTGTTGTCATTGCTCATTCATCGATTCCAATGACGCTGCTGACGCCCGAGCTTCGTTTACAGTCTGATGGAGACGTGTGCTGTATTCAAGCTTTTCTACATTGTTTGTATTTTGGTATTACATTATTTTTTTTAAACGGTTCGTAAGTGTGCATGTCGTGGATGTCCTAATCGGGCACACAAGATAATACATCACCAGCGTCATTGGAATCGGTGAACGAGCAATGACAACAGAACCGGAAGAGAATACAATGCTAAATAAAGTCGTTGTTTTTGCTATGTTTGGACCAGGTATTTTTCGATGCTTCAAAAAATTCAAACTAACCCACTCATGTCACATGGACTACTTTTATGATGTCTGTATTGCCTTTATGGACATGGACAGTATAAGGTACATACATTTTTAATGGAGGAACAGAAAGCTCGCCGACTAAATGTAAAATATCTTAAACTGTGTCCTGAAGATGAACGGAGGTCTTACGGACTTGGAACGACATGAGGGTGAGTCATTAATGACATCATTTTCATTTTTGGGTGAACTAACCCTTTAAAACCTGCAGTTTTATAAGTGTACACCTTTACTTTTACCTTCACTATTACGGTCACCCTTCACATGTCAGTTTTGTCCCTTGCAGGTGAAAGCCTCTCTTATAATGAATGTGTTCAGTGCCATAACTGCAGCGACCGCCATTGTTCTGATGTCCATAGAGATGGCAATTGAGATTTCTGATGGAAGGTGGAACTATGAAAGTGATTATTATTATTACCGCAATAATTTGAAGGTACTAAATGTACAATGTGCAATACTATATTTATGTGATCTGTTTAATTTTTGTTTTCTTTAATTGCTGTTTACTTGAATAGTTCACCCAAAAAATGACAACTGTGTCATCTACTAATTGAAACCCATTTTTTACTAATAAAGATTGTCTTTTCCATAGAGTTAAAATGACTAACAACAAAAAATTGTATTTTAAATAGGCATCATAGAAGTTTCATAAAAATTACAAAGTAATCCATGTGACTCAATATATTCGACTGGATATTATTTGTTATCTACTTTTATCTGATCTTGTTGAATATATTTTAGGACTATGATCTGGGGATCGTTGGACTAATGCTGGTGTTATCCATTCCTCAGTTCATCATCTCCATCTATGTCTCAGCATTCGCCTGCAAAGCCTCCTATAACACAGACTCTGCTGTGGTCAATGTCGCACTAAACCAGGTACACGATTAGTGGAAATTATGTAATTTTCTATAACCAGGGTGGCAGTCAGTTTGATCCCAACTACTCCCAAGTTTTTTATTTTTAAATTTAGGTTAAAAAAACCAACCACAATAAAAATATATGTATAAAAGTGACGTGTAGTTCTTTTATTGACTTAAAAAGAAAGTCCAAACATACCTGTAAAGACACACACATAAGAAACGTTTTCATGTAGGGCTGAACAACTAATCGATAAAATATATTTTAATCAATTATGAAAATCATTGTCAACGAATGTCATAATCGGTTAGTTGGTTTGATTACGTCACGGGGATTCAAAATAATCTTTAGTTGCAGCCCTATTTACATGTAAATAATGTAAATATGGAATAAGCTATTAGCTGATGCTAATTGAAGCATATATATTTAAATACTTTTTGACAAAACATTTTAAACTTTTTGACAACACGTCTCACCACGAGTGAATCGAGCTCTTTTTACTGCCTGTTCACCTGCTAGTGACGGGTTTGCTTCAGTATTTGGCCATTGACCTGCTCTAGGTGCGTTGTCACCTGCCTGGACCTGCACTGGAGGCTTTCCATCGCCTTCCAGCCTCGTCGGAGCATACATCCACCGAGGGTCCTGCCGAAATTTCCACCACAACAGTTCAACAGTAATAAAGTCCATCTGGTCCAGCTCTCGTTGCCCTCCACGCTACACCAACCGGGCTGTTGACCACTGTGTGTTAGCTCGATCCGCTACGGCTAGCACCACCACCAGCTGTGACAACACTGCACTCCACTTCACTCTGTTCAACATCCGCTCACTGACAGACATCTCATCCAGGACCTCATCTCTGATCGGAAGCTAGACTTTCTCTGTTTAAGCACTGGACTCTATAGTATTCTTAACTCCCTTGCTCTGTTAAAAAGCAGATCTGTTTGTTTTGCCATCTCCGCCCCTTGCTTTAGACCTCGATCTTCGTCTCATGAAAGCCAAAGGGCGGTAACTTGAATGTCTTTATAGAAAAACTGGTCTCACTATTCACACTATTCATAGCACTGAAATACCACTTATCAAAATTAGTCCACCAACGACCTCCTTATGACAGCTGATTCTGGACTTCTTATCATCCTCATCCTCCTTGACTTGAATGCAGGCTTTGATACCGTCTGTCACACTGTCCTCCCTAACAGGTTATCTTCCATCAGGATCACCCATTCGACTGGTTCACATCTTACCTCTCTTGCCGCGCTCAGTTTATCCAATTTAAGTCTTTCAAATCCAGTCCCTCCATCGTCTCTTCAGGTGTGCCCCAGGGCTCTGTCCTGGGGCCCTACTTTTCATCATTTATCTCCTTCCCCTGGGCAATATATTCTGCAAATTTAACATTCAATTCCACTGTTATGCTGATGACACCCAGCTCTACCTCTCGACTAAACCTTCCTTATTGACTGTATCTTGGAAATTAAAGGGGTGATGAACTGAGAAATCAAATTTTCCTAGAGCTTTTGACATCTAAGAGGTCATCATATCATAAGAATATCCTGTAAGTTTCAGAACTGAAATCGACCTTGTTAGAAACCTTGTTGGAAATCGACCGTGAAATCGACCATAAACGCCTACTTCAACACGGCCAGTTTACCCCACCGATTCGACGCATTCACGCATAGGTAATCAGCAATAAACTGATCAGCAATAAACATTCCGTTGACAAAATGTTGTGCCGTGCCTGGCTGTGGAAGAAGACAGTGGCTGCATAAGCTTCTTCTGGATTCCAATATTAGGAATGCCTGGTTAAATTTTGTTTTTAATACGTTCCAGCAGATGAGTGTAAAACATTATCCGTATGTTCGCTTCATTTCACCGAGGATTGTTTTGTGAACAAGACACAGTTCGAGGCTGGATTTGCAGATCGATTAAGAGTAAAGAACGGTGATGTGCCGTCTATATTGGATCTGACAGGAATTGTGCAACACACGGACTCTGGGTCGAACATGTACGGGCCAATCCGGTTGCCATTTGACAACATTGGACGTTTTCATCCACATCACTCCTGTTCTCCAGCAGCTTACTTGGCTCCCGGTCCAGTTCCGTATTCAATTCAAAATCCTTCTGTTAACATTTCGAGGCCGTCCACAAACTCGCCCCCCTCCTCCAACTTCCACACGCTCCCTTAGAGCCTCTTCCTCCATTCACCTGTCACCTGTTTATTTATTTCTGGTGCTTTTAAATGTCTTATGTATCCCTGTATGGCGTCCTTGAGTACTGAGAAAGGCGCCTTTAAATAAAATATCATATGTTATTATTATAAACAAAAAATACAGTTAATTATGGTACATAACCTCCTGAAACCTTCCATATACAACATACATGTAAACATGTCTTTAATTATTCATTCTGTCTACCAAAGAAGTCAACATTTATGAGATTTAAATGCCAGCATTACCATAGGAACACAACCAACGTGCTTGAGACGAGCACCGAGTGCGCTGACTAATGAGTGTCCCACCAGAAACAAACCCTACATACTGTATTTCCAGGAAGAAAAGTGGCTATAACTAAACATAGGCCTAAATAAGCTATAAAAATCTGAAAACTGTTTAGATAAAAAAATGTATTAGTGCTAGTTATTGGTCTATTTTGCATGTTTGATTAGATTTGATTGATCTGTGTAATTGATAGCTAAATAAATCATGTGCCATTCAAATTATTTGTCACAAAGCTGCAAAGAAATTATGTTTAATTCAAATTTAGATTGCTTCTTATTTATTCGTACAGATAGTGACTCATTTAGTTTACCCTAAACGTTAATTATGCATTAACCCAAAAATGTACTAACATGTTTTAGGCTGCTGTTATCACGCATGAATCAGTGTGACTCCTGTTGAAGTTAAGGGTTGTTCTTCATTGTTTCATGATTAGTTCATATATTCACTGATCATGAGTTAATGTTGAAGTAACTATAAATTCAGGTATTAGTACATGATTATCCATGGCCTGTTATTGTAAAGTGTTCCCGGTGACAGTGCCTATTTATAAGCTCACAGGGCTTTTCACATTGTCACTCATCACAGTACCGCCTATAAACGTCATGTATGGTGTGTGTGGACCTTGTTAGTAGTCTTGACCACACTGATTTCTGAGCCTTGATTTGACCAGCTTCAACTTTGAAAGGAACGTTCTACCGTTGCAGTGGACACGGGTAGAGTGGCATATATTTTGATTAGTTTGAATAATGTGGGGAATGTGACGTTAGCATTGTTTTCCTTGAATACTTGGAGCATAGACTTGACTGTCCTCTTGGGACACTTGTAAAGATGCATGGAAGACTCTCAGCTCTGTTTGAAGGTTGGTCTCTTCCCCCTGAAGTCCATAAAACTCACATAGTGAATGTGCTGTCTCAACACCTTGGCCAATTTCCTTCCACTGCTCTGGGTCAGTGAGTCTCTGCAGTGACATCACAATGTCTCCGAGTCTTCCCTTCCCTGTAAAATCTTCTCTCAAGCTCCTGTCTCATTCTGTCCAGAAAAGTATAGTATGTCCTTCCCCTGTAATATTCCTCCAAGGTCTGGACTGCATCATCTTCTCTTGCTGATTTGGAAGTGTATTTCAGCTTTGCGGGTACTTTTCTTTGTCTACCTGGAATATTTGTGGGAATGCTTATGTCATTTTCCTCAGCAATTGTTGTGGCAGTATTGTATATTTGTGAGAATTGGCTGTCTCTCCTCAGTTCCACTACTCGCTTCAAGACACCACCAACTGCTGGAGTACTTTTGAGGCAACTGATGTCTCCATGAACACTGGCATTGCTATTTCAAGACACAGCAAAAATTCAAAATCTATGCTGCTCAACAGCATTTTAGCTTCTCCTGCAGCCAGATCGGGGGGTCACACTCTCTCAGATTTCTCAAGTACTGTAGGGCAGCAGGGAGGACCTTTCTTATTGTCTTTAAAGCATCTTCCCTGCAGCTCCACCCGGTGTCTGAAAGCCTCTGTAGTTCAAGGACATGTTGGTCTGGATTCATGGCTTTTTGAGTTTCCACAAATGCAGCATGGCGCTTTGTAGAGTTGGAAATGAATGTGTACAGCAGGGCTCCAGACTAACTTTTTTCACCTCCGTCCTGGAACCGTCCTGAATGACAATTTGAACCGTCCTAAAGTGAATGTCAACCGTCCCAAAATAAAAATTTTGTTTCTGTACCTGCTGTTATCATCCATAGCTGTTAGTTAACTAAAACAATTCAGATGACTAAAATATAATGGGTTTAGTTCAACTGTAATTAATTTAGAATTTCTCTAAAATTTCCAAACCTACATTCCAGAGAAAAAAAAAATCTTTTAAGAAGTTAATATATGAATGATTTTAAAGTTTGTACATGCAATACAGATACAGATTTAACTACTGTGACTTAAAAAATACATTAATTTTTTCCAAACAAAATTATTATTTATCTTGCCTGAATGTTTGCGCTCATTGCATTTTTACAATGGGGAAATGTTGTTAAGAATTTACACAACACAAAGCTTGATTTAAATTGTTCAATTAAATTGAAAAAAAAGTTGCACAAATAAATACAATAGAATAAAAATACAAATAAAGACAAATATAGAGAAAAGTTTTTGAAGGTCTAACACTATATTCATAGACAGAAATTGAATAAAGTAATCAAATGGAAAATAACACTGGATATTATTTTAGTCCAGAATAAATTAAATAGGCCTACATATGCTATCAATCCTGATTCCTTTAACTTTAATTCCTTAAATTTTTATGTTTTGACGACAAAATTAATGACCGACACATATGGGTGCTGTCTCTTTAAGAGTTAGGGCACGGATTCTGTGTTCATTATGCTGGCATGCGTTTTATGCTTATTAAAGACAAAACCGGCTATGTTTAGACTATTATACTCACGAAGACCGAAATTGGCACAGTTTTGCGTGTTAAATGCAATATAATCCGTGAAAAATAACTTTTGTTACTGGCCAGCTGTCCTTGAGGCGGATTTTCTATGAATGTGCGCATAGTCATCCCAGAGAGCGCGCGAGCACTGATTAGTTTAAAATCGCCTGAATGTTTAAACTGGTAAGGCTTAAAAAGACGTGCAAATGCATTCACGATGCACTGCTGGCCCGATTGTGCAAGTGAATATTCCGTCAGGTCACACTCCTGAACGCGAGTGTGTATTCTCGCAGCAGTGACAGATGCTTGCCTTCCACAACACATTTTGAGAGAAGAGAAGACGCAGCACCGCTGAACACTCACGCTGTTTGTGAAATTGCGTCTGGCATTTTATAATCTGTGTGGATAACGATTGCGAGAATATCCCACATTATAATTAGGAGGCGAAATTCGAGCCCTGTGAACACACATACAAAATGTCTTTCGTCCTGTAGGCGTCCTGGAGAATATTTCTGTTCGTCCTAAACACATTTTCTATCGTCCCCAGGACGATAGGACGCCGTTAGTCTCGAGCCCTGGTGTACAGCCTCTCAACGACTGTGAAGAAATCCACAATGTGCTTGTTGGATTTTGCTCTCTCAACTAAAACGAGATTTAAACAATGTGCATGGCAGCGCACATATAACGCTCTTCTCATTTTGTCTCTGAATCCGGGACTGGAGCCCATTGTAGCGTCCACTCATATTGGCAGCTCCATCATATCCCTATCCACAGACATCTTGAATGTTGAAGTTGTTTTGCTCAAGTAGCTAGTGGTGGGAAGTTCGGATCATTTTACTGACTCGGATCTTTGAGTCTCGTTCAGCAAAATGAACGAATCTTTTATCGAGTCATTTCGTTCATTTCGGTCATTTCATCATTATATAATTAAAATGTCATGTTAAATATCCCAAAACATCTAGTACTAACGAAAATCTTGATTACATTTGTAAAAATAATATAACTATAGGGTAATGCAGCCAAAGCCAAATTATAAGCAACTGAAATAACTGTAGGCTACTAATTAGTTGCTGGGTCTCAAGTTCAAGCTATTGCAGTCTGCCCGTTAGTTCACCTCATCTCCTGATCCAAGACGTACTTTCCTTTGCAACTTCATATTTATCAGGTTTGTTCTCCTCCTCTCATGTCTCGAGACGTAGCTATTGACTCTTCAGTGTCTGACTCTGATCTGTGCTGTCTGCTGGGCCGTGCCGTGAGATATAGCAGGACCGGAAAGAGTAAAGATTAGTTCATCTCTCGAGTTCGGGTTCGGTCGGGTTCGGTCGGGTCCGAGTCTTTCGTTCTTCCTGTCAGTCCCATAGAGTCTATGCTGTCAGACCACCGGAAAGAGAAATGATTAGTTCATCTCTCGAGTCTAGAGTTCGGGTTTGGCCGGTCCGAGTCTTCGTTCTTCCTGTCAGTCCCATCAGTACCGTAAAGGGGAATGATTAGTTCATTTGAGTCTTCGGGTTTGAGTCCTTCGCGTTCTTCTCTCACGTGACCACTCTCGCATCAAATGCAACATTGGTATTATTGACTGCGTCTGAATGTTTATTGTGTTATATAGGCATTAAAATACAAAATATGTTCAATAAACATTATAAACAAAAGTTCCATTATTCCTTATTCCTTATTATTGTCCCTGTCCGTCTCTTTTCTAAATTATGCATCTGTGGTGTGTTTTATTATATATTATACATGAATTAACTACTATTATATTATACATCATCTACGTGCTTGTTTGTGTTTTAGTTTGTAAAAAGTTTGTTAATTAGGCTATTCAATACGGTGACAATTCACGTGACTAAAACGAAGGACTCAAAGACTCAAATGAACTAATCATTTCTCTTTCTGGTACTGACAGCATAGGCTCAATGGGACTAACAGGAAGAAGGAAAGACTCTGGACTCACCCCGAACCCGAACTCTTAGACTCGAGATATGAACTAATCATTTCTGTTTCCAGTACAGATTCAGAATCCATATGTTGTGCAATGCGCATGCGCGGGTAACACAAAATGAACGAATCACTCCTGAGACAACTCGTAGTCCCGAGTCATATTAAAGATTCGTTCAAAATGAACGAATCGTTCATGAACGACACATCACTACAAGTAGCTTCATCACTACATTCTCCAGTGCCTCTGCCGTTGTTGATGCCACATCACATATTTGTACAAAGCGTTCCTTTATAGTCATGTTGTGGACCTTTTGTGTCCTATTGGACAGGAGAGACACCTGGCACCTTTGATTTGATGCTTGTTTTTCCTTGACTGCATCAAGATGAAGCCCGAGTACGCTGTCATATTGGCCAAGCAATTCCACCAGGTTGAGAAAATTTCCTCTATTTGAACTTGACAAGCCTTCTTCATTTCCCCTAAAGGCCAAAGCTTGTTTTGCCAGATATAATGTGATGTCTATTAAACGGAACATAATCTCTCTGTTTTTCTGCCTCTCTCTTTCTTTGGCTGCTTCCATCTGAGAATCAGCTACTGCAAAAGCCTTCTGCAGTGTATCTTTTGTAAAGGCATTTCACCTAATCATCCCCAGCATATGCAATTCACTGCTGCGGTGCTCCTTAATCTTCACTTTGGCCTGCCTCCACAAGTTTATCCCTACAGACTTCCATCCTTTTCCTGCTCTGAAATCTTTCCTCATTCATAAAATTCCTGCAGCTAAAGCAATGCATGGCATCATTCAGTGGAGAATATTCCAGCCAGGGGTCATCGTTATACCATTGGGCTTGAAAAGAGCGCCCATCTGCATTTTTTGTGAACTTTACCATTGGACGGCAAGGCCCGACTGAATTGGAAAATTTGATGAAGGTCTGATCATCCTTAAGATTGTTGCTTTCTACATGAGCTGGATCTGTGGGATTAGCCAACCTCAGCAAAAAAATCTAAATCTGTTGCCCCACTCGTCTCGACTCATCCTCTTGCTCATCTATCATTTCCCTATTTTGCCAGTCTGTCCTGATCTCATCTGGGATTGGCTCTGGCTCTCTGAATACAGCTGATGCAATGGGTTTATCAACTGTCCAATTACATATTTTTGTTACTGCCATTATCATTATTATTTTAATGCCACTAGTGGTATTTATGTTTCTGCTCAGGCAAGATCTTTGAAATGACCTCTAAAATAGCCTATGTTTTTTAGATTACAATTATTTAGCATGCGGCTCTTTAACCCTGTACTTTCTTGCATGGTCCTCGCATCTCATATTTGGGGATCATCACTTAAGGCCTACCTGCCTCTCCTGGTCCACATTTTCCTCACATAGTCTGGAGGCTTGTGACTGCTCCTCCTCATCTTAAATGTAATGTAATTTTAAAACATTGCCATTAGTAGGTTAAAATATGAGTCTGATTTAATAATCAATTCACCTACACATTGTCATGTCATCTTTATCTCAGTGCATTGAATGTCTCTCACCTGCTGGTTGGCTTTTTCACAGCCTACCCTGCAGTGATGTGCTGCCTTTTGCTGTCTCTCCCTCTCCTGAATCCGCCTCTTTTCAGAGGGCATCTTGGCTTCAAACAATCCCCAAATAGAGATGTGATAGGATTTAGGCATTTAACCATTTTAAATTAAATAATTAATGTGATGCATTACTTCCATCATTAATTCATCTTGCTAAACGTAAATGTGATAAACTAACTATTAGCAGACATGTAGTTTAGTTTTTATGAAGATTTTAATTAATTTCATAAAGCGTGATGATTGATCGTTTGTTACTTTGTTATGCATCAAAACTCACCTTTTCTGAGAACCTCGGACAATCTCCTTCTAGGCACGCGCTCATGCAGGCTCACCTCAAGTGCCAGATGGTAGGGAAGACTCATAGATATTCATTAAGGAACTCATCCCTGATTGGTCTTAACCCCAGTGACGGTTAGGTTTAGGGGCGGGGTTAGGGGTAGGTCATCAGTCCTCAGTGACGGTTAGGTTTAGGGGTGGGGTTAGAGGTAGACCAATCAGGGATGAGTTCCCTAATGAATATTGATGAGTCTTCCCCTACCATCCTGCAAAAAATAAATTCGCTTCCCGCTCTGTGGCCCTGTCCCAATATCCGCACTTGCGCCCTTGTGCCCCTCAATGCGCGTTCTCGCTAAGGGGTGCAAGACCGTAGGGTGTCCCGATTCTCTAATAGTGTTCTCCAGGGGTGATCGTAAGGGCACTTAATGCACCCTTTTCGCAAGTGCGCATCAGACCTCACTTTGCTGTAGGATATTACCCAGAATCCTTGTAGTGTTGTGACGTTTCGAACAGCTAACCAATGGGGGAGAACGGTTGCTATGGTGCTGTTCAGGGAGCGCAAACTCCGACGAGAAAGGAAACCGGTGTGGTGTGTTCAAATGTAAAAATATTAGTGTTATTAAGTTACTAAATGTAGTTTTAAGAGTTTTTCACTCGAGAATGTAGTTGTTTAAAGCTCAAATCTGTGGTTTATTTATAAAGATAGCGCCTATTTAAAAAAAATGATCTGACGTTTTCGGAGTTCCAGGTGATCACCGGGCGGCGGGACGGTGCTCAGCGCTCTGTACCCCGCCTACCACATCCTTGCCCCGGCTAGTCATTCTGACGTTTCCCGCGGGCTCTGTGTCTAACGTTAGTGGTTAAACATGAGCTATAAATCGGCTGGTGTATATCTAACAGGCGATCTTTGGTCTCATTAATCTATTATTGTTCCCTGGCAAATCGTGGGGAAAGTGAAGTTTTATAACTATATTTAGGCTATTTAACTGTAACGTTGTAACGTTAGCCTGTTATATTTGACTGAATCTTTTAGCTTGCCTTATTTCTTGACTTGTACAGCTTCTTATACTTTTTAGGCTACTTATACTTTAATAATGTCTATTGTTGATCAATAAAACTGAAATTTAACAAAAAAAGACAGGGTTGTGTCATTTGATTTCATATAAGAATATTTTAATATATAGCCTATAACCAACATGTATTTTTTCATGAATGGGATGGGAAGAATTTCATTATCAATTTCCATAATAACAATTAAAATTGCATTTCGAATCGCTGTGAATACGGTAAGGCAGTATAAGCTCAGGTAAACCTCAATCACAATTTATCTTTGCCAAAACTGTTTTAATATTAATAACATTAAAAGAAAGGTTGGTAGCTAAGAGTAAAAAAAGATATTGATTTTTTCATTCAAAGGATTGTGTCATATTACAGCTATTATAAGCGGCACACCGCACACACATTAGCCAAATGAACAGTGTTTGCTGATCACAACAGAACTGACGTAGATTTTTGACGTGTGCAAAACTGTCCCAATTCTGCTCTTCACAGCTTCGGGCCCTTGCGCACTTTCTTCGCTAAGTGCACTTTCAACAAGTGTCCACTTCCAGGAAGGCCTTAGGGCTCAAGTGAGAATTGGGACTGGGCCTGTGTCTGCTGACAGAGCAGCTGCCTGTATGTACGGAAAGCAAAAATGTCCAAAAAGCATTGGCGCAACATTTAATTGTCTTGCTTACACTGCAGGATAATAAAATGGTTCTCAAACTCCAGTAATAAATATTTCTGTGAATTTAATTAATCTTACACATGTTCATAGTTTTTGTATTATGTCTGAGTATATTTAGTGGAATTTTGCCCATACAAATTGCTTTATCTGACCGTGTTTATGTCCAAACTTAATGCCTTATATTAGGGTCTTATTATTATCATTATTATTATTATTATTTTTAAAGATTGCAAAACGTCAGAGATGACAGGTTTATGATATACAACTTTGTAAACACTAAACAGTATCCAAAATATATTAATAACAATATGTTAAATGTCACCAAAATAAATATGGGAAAAAATAGTTCCTCATATTATTGTTTATTGTTTTTTTAATTATTATTATTTATAATTTTTTTTCTTTTTTTTTTACATTTGAAAATAAATAATCTAGATTTAACTGACAGATGCGGAAAACTCAGCTTCTAATAAAATATTAAATTAAAAAATGCTTCGATTTCAGAAAAAATACAATCCTTTTAACCTTTTGGCTTCCCGTACATTCAGTTCAGAAGTACGCTCTAGGTCGTAGTTTACTGTTGGTACGTATGGTAACTGGGCAAAACTACGCATGATTTGTTGTAGTATGATTGCATAAAGGGAAAGAAACAGGAATTCCGGTAGGGGACAGAGTCGACTGACGTGCAGGCACCTTTGGTGCCCGAATGGAAGTGAATGAGGCTTTGCGATCGCGATTTTTTTTCTCGGAAGGGCAACGTGAGTCAGGAAGGCGCAACGGGCAGTTGCTCGGGCAACCTGAGCAACCCCCCTGTGCACGTCCCTGCCCAGAAGTGAGAAGAAAATGGTTCGACATGCATTAAGCTTGACAGCAAAAAACAAATTAGCTCAGTTCGGAAAAAATCGTATTCAAACTGGAGAAGGACCGCCATCGATCACCAGATCTGCTATTACTTATGGAAGCTTGTTTCCACCATAGAATGAAAAATAAAAAAAGGTAATTGCGACTTTTTATCTCACAATTCTGAGAAAAGATGTCAGAATTGCGAGATGTAAACTCGCAATTGTGAGAAAAAAAGTCAGAATTGAGAATATAAAAAGTTCGCACTTACTACCTTTTTTTCTGAGAATTGCGACTATATGATTCTGACTTTATATCTCACAATTCTGACTTTATATCTCGCAATTCTGACTTTATATCTCACAATTCTGACTTTATATCTCGCAATTCTGACTTTATATCTCACAATTCTGACTTTATATCTCACAATTCTGACTTTATATCTCACAATTCTGACTTTATATCTCACAATTCTGACTTTATATCTCGCAATTCTGACTTTATATCTCACAATTCTGACTTTATATCTTCGCAATTCTGACTTTATATCTCACAATTCTGACTTTATATCTCGCAATTCTGACTTTATATCTCGCAATTCTGACTTTATATCTCACAATTCTGACTTTATATCTCACAATTCTGTCTTTATATCTCACAATTCTGACTTTATATCTCACAATTCTGACTTTATATCTCACAATTCTGACTTTATATCTCACAATTCTGACTTTATATCTCACAATTCTGACTTTATATCTCACAATTCTGTCTTTATATCTCGCAATTCTGACTTTATATCTCACAATTCTGACTTTATATCTCACAATTCTGACTTTATATCTCACAATTCTGACTTTATATCTCACAATTCTGACTTTATATCTCACAATTCTGACTTTATATCTCACAATTCTGACTTTATATCTCACAATTCTGACTTTATATCTCGCAATTCTGACTTTATATCTCGCAATTCTGACTTTATATCTCACAATTCTGACTTTATATCTCACAATTCTGACTTTATATCTCACAATTCTGTCTTTATATCTCGCAATTCTGACTTTATATCTCACAATTCTGACTTTATATCTCACAATTCTGACTTTATATCTCACAATTCTGACTTTATATCTCACAATTCTGACTTTATATCTCACAATTCTGACTTTATATCTCACAATTCTGACTTTATATCTCACAATTCTGACTTTATATCTCACAATTCTGACTTTATATCTCACAATTCTGTCTTTATATCTCGCAATTCTGACTTTATATCTCACAATTCTGACTTTATATCTCGCAATTCTGACTTTATATCTCGCAATTCTGACTTTATATCTCGCAATTCTGACTTTATATCTCACAATTCTGACTTTATATCTCACAATTCTGACTTTATATCTCGCAATTCTGTCTTTATATCTCACAATTCTGACTTTATATCTCGCAATTCTGACTTTATATCTCGCAATTCTGACTTTATATCTCGCAAATTCTGACTTTATATCTCACAATTCTGACTTTATATCTCGCAATTCTGACTTTATATCTCGCAATTCTGACTTTATATCTCGCAATTCTGACTTTATATCTCGCAATTCTGTCTTTATATCTCGCAATTCTGTCTTTATATCTCACAATTCTGACTTTATATCTCACAATTCTGACTTTATATCTCACAATTCTGACTTTATATCTCACAATTCTGACTTTATATCTCGCAATTCTGACTTTATATCTCGCAATTCTGACTTTATATCTCGCAATTCTGACTTTATATCTCACAATTCTGACTTTATATCTTTCGCAATTCTGACTTTATATCTCACAATTCTGACTTTATATCTCACAATTCTGACTTTATATCTCACAATTCTGACTTTATATCTCACAATTCTGACTTTATATCTCACAATTCTGACTTTATATCTCGCAATTCTGACTTTATATCTCGCAATTCTGACTTTATATCTCACAATTCTGACTTTATATCTCACAATTCTGACTTTATATCTCACAATTCTGACTTTATATCTCGCAATTCTGACTTTATATCTCACAATTCTGACTTTATATCTCACAATTCTGACTTTATATCTCACAATTCTGACTTTATATCTCACAATTCTGACTTTATATCTCGCAATTCTGACTTTATATCTCGCAATTCTGACTTTATATCTCACAATTCTGACTTTATATCTCACAATTCTGACTTTATATCTCACAATTCTGACTTTATATCTCGCAATTCTGACTTTATATCTCACAATTCTGACTTTATATCTCACAATTCTGACTTTATATCTCGCAATTCTGACTTTATATCTCACAATTCTGACTTTATATCTCACAATTCTGTCTTTATATCTCACAATTCTGACTTTATATCTCGCAATTCTGACTTTATATCTCGCAATTCTGACTTTATATCTCGCAATTCTGACTTTATATCTCACAATTCTGACTTTATATCTCACAATTCTGACTTTATATCTCACAATTCTGACTTTATATCTCGCAATTCTGACTTTATATCTCACAATTCTGACTTTATATCTCACAATTCTGACTTTATATCTCGCAATTCTGACTTTATATCTCGCAATTCTGACTTTATATCTCACAATTCTGACTTTATATCTCACAATTCTGACTTTATATCTCGCAATTCTGACTTTATATCTCACAATTCTGACTTTATATCTCGCAATTCTGACTTTATATCTCACAATTCTGACTTTATATCTCACAATTCTGACTTTATATCTCACAATTCTGACTTTATATCTCGCAATTCTGACTTTATATCTCGCAATTCTGACTTTATATCTCACAATTCTGACTTTATATCTTCACAATTCTGACTTTATATCTCACAATTCTGACTTTATATCTCACAATTCTGACTTTATATCTCACAATTCTGACTTTATATCTCACAATTCTGACTTTATATCTCACAATTCTGACTTTATATCTCACAATTCTGACTTTATATCTCGCAATTCTGACTTTATATCTCACAATTCTGACTTTATATCTCACAATTCTGACTTTATATCTCACAATTCTGACTTTATATCTCACAATTCTGACTTTATATCTCACAATTCTGACTTTATATCTCGCAATTCTGACTTTATATCTCACAATTCTGACTTTATATCTCACAATTCTGACTTTATATCTCACAATTCTGACTTTATATCTCACAATTCTGACTTTATATCTCGCAATTCTGACTTTATATCTCACAATTCTGACTTTATATCTCGCAATTCTGACTTTATATCTCGCAATTCTGACTTTATATCTCACAATTCTGACTTTATATCTCACAATTCTGACTTTATATCTCACAATTCTGTCTTTATATCTCGCAATTCTGACTTTATATCTCACAATTCTGACTTTATATCTCGCAATTCTGACTTTATATCTCACAATTCTGACTTTATATCTCACAATTCTGACTTTATATCTCACAATTCTGACTTTATATCTCACAATTCTGACTTTATATCTCACAATTCTGACTTTATATCTCACAATTCTGACTTTATATCTCGCAATTCTGACTTTATATCTCGCAATTCTGACTTTATATCTCAGCAATTCTGACTTTATATCTCACAATTCTGACTTTATATCTCACAATTCTGACTTTATATCTCACAATTCTGACTTTATATCTCACAATTCTGACTTTATATCTCGCAATTCTGACTTTATATCTCGCAATTCTGACTTTATATCTCACAATTCTGACTTTATATCTCACAATTCTGACTTTATATCTCACAATTCTGACTTTATATCTCGCAATTCTGACTTTATATCTCACAATTCTGACTTTATATCTTCGCAATTCTGACTTTATATCTCGCAATTCTGACTTTATATCTCACAATTCTGTCTTTATATCTCACAATTCTGACTTTATATCTCACAATTCTGACTTTATATCTCACAATTCTGACTTTATATCTCGCAATTCTGACTTTATATCTCGCAATTCTGACTTTATATCTCACAATTCTGACTTTATATCTCGCAATTCTGACTTTATATCTCACAATTCTGACTTTATATCTCGCAATTCTGACTTTATATCTCGCAATTCTGACTTTATATCTCGCAATTCTGACTTTATATCTCACAATTCTGACTTTATATCTCGCAATTCTGACTTTATATCTCGCAATTCTGACTTTATATCTCACAATTCTGACTTTATATCTCACAATTCTGACTTTATATCTCACAATTCTGTCTTTATATCTCGCAATTCTGACTTTACTATCATGCAATTGTGTGATAAAAAGTCGCAATAATTTTTTTCTTGTTTTTATTCAGTGGTGGAAACAAGCTTCCATAAATTACTGGCTCTCATAATAGAAGTAAAAAGAAAAACCGTATAAATATATTTTTTTCAAAATGCTGTTTAATATGTACCCGATTAAGGTGAATTAAAATGCAGCCTTATTAATGAGTAAAACATTCGAATGTTCAGCGCACCATTTACGCGTGGCTGGGAGCAGGTGTAGATTTCTTGCGTACCAACTAACATTTGGAAAATACAAACATTTTAATGAATCCGTACATTTACGCCAGAACCACTTTACACACGATTTACACACAAATTCGTTCTGCTCGTTTTTCATGAATGAGACCCAATGAGTCTTGAGTGTCTTGTGTGTTAACATATCTTATCTCTTACTTCCCAGGGATACTGAATCACAGAGAGGAGATCCTGCCAACCAAAGTTTGAGAGGAACTAATATCTCATATTATTGCATATTATGAATATTATTAGAAAATTTTGAATAAAAAAAATTAAGTACACCAAATTGTTTGTTGGTCCAAACCCCCTTTGTGTCTCTTTTGTTTTAACTTAAAATAAAATTAACAATTAAACACTACAACAAAGACATACAAATTAGCTTTTATACTTGATTTTAAAGTACATTTTGCTCATTCAGTCGGGGATCTATCAGGCAACGGAAGTGAATCAATCAAAATAACTTTATCTGGACAATAACTTTATTCTAGAGCTGCTGTAAAGCCGAAACAATCTCTGTTACTGTAATCTCCTGTTATCACTGTTTAGCTCCTTTTAAACATCTACATTGTCAAAGGTGCTATATAAATGAAGATTACTTGACTATCAAAGTAATTATCATCTTAATTCTATCAATTCTGTTGTCAAGTAGATTTACATTTAGCATACAGGTTGGATTTGCTGTAGGGCTCTGTTCCGGGTTAGAACTCATCAGCCCTGCACGGATAAGAGCAAAACCCCCAAACAAAACCACAAGCTGAATATCCGCCAAACACAAACTGACAGCGAAAATCTGAATCACTTAAAAAAAAAAAAACTTCTGATACTGGAAAAGACAGACAAGAAAAGGACATTTGTAAAGAAACAGCATGTCCGTCTGAAACAGAAGAGACTGAGAGACAGTGGAGAGTAGTGAAGGAGTGCTCTTCTGTTACAAGCCGCCCCAGTAAACACACTGACCCAAATGAGCTTCAGCAACAAGCATGTTACCCTTACCCAGAGTTCAGCTGATCAGACCAGTGCACGAGGAGAAAGAGTGATTAACCTTTAAGTGTTGGGTCACCTTTATTTAATTAACATCAAAATGCACAATCTGAACTTAAATGGTTGTAATTCAAGAATGCTTCGGAATATAGATGTAAGATTGGCCTTGTTTTAAAGAAGACTTTTGGCAGACTTTTAGAAGTAAAATAGATTAAGAAAGTGTAACAGAAAAATATTATAGTTTGAGTTTATGAAAATGTAAAATTTAATTATTCATATTTTATATAAAATATACATTTTTTCAAAACTTGATTGACTCTAAAACTGCAAGAAAATCAAAGCCAAAACTCTGAACAAGTTGTGTTTAAAATTCTAGGTTGAGATTTAAAAAACGAGCTTTCAGTGAGAGTGTGTGGGTGGGTGCAGTACCGAACGCTTTCACTAGGGCACAACCAAACTCCATTACTGCCCATATAAGGGCACTGCCGTTTACGTATGTGGTTGAGTGATCTGAACTATTATTTCCTCTATTCTCATACAATATATGAAGTAGGTAGCATCCTATTCAGAAGTAGTAAGGGTAGGAATAGGAAGTTTGGCATATTTTGGTATGAATTCAGACCTTTAAAAAAAAGATGTAATGAATGTTATCTTTGAACTATTGAAATGAAAACAAATTGAGGTTACTACCATTCTTTCATGATTTTCATGTTCATCACTATTTCAAAATAAAGGTCTGAAAACGCCTTAGGAGGATGAAAATATTCTTCTTGCAAATTGATAGATTACAGCTCTTTTCTCTTCAGAAAATCATATGAAAACTACAGATTGTAATCTTTCAATTGATATATAGTTTGTCAGTATTAGTTTAGTATAAGATATTACCGCTTTAAATATGTAATGGCTATGGGGCTCTGGGCTGGACCTGGAGAACTCCCCGGGTTGTGATAGGAATAGATAGAGCTCGGAAGTGCGGAGATGGGCTGGTGGACGGATGCTGATAAACTGTCAACAAACAGAGGTAAGTCTGCTGTATATTTATACCTCTAATCTCGGTAATTGGCTTGATTAACTGACTACGCTCCTTACAAACTTTGCCAATAAAACAATTTTACTATTTCCAACTTACATAAAATGAAACTGAGTAAAGGTTATGCGTATTCGGCGTGCTGTCCGGGGTCAGGGGTCCGAGCTCGGCATTTGGCCTAAACTTGAGGTACTCCCCAAAAAGCAAATGAGCATAAATAGTAACGCAACGACCGGCATTGTTGATGGAAGGCTTGTTTGAGATGTTGGAGCAGCACGGACTGATCGAGAGCTGCGGGAGTGTTTGGTGAGCATACGACTCCTCCTGCTTTTGGATCGCTCTCGCAGTTCAAGATTCGCAGAGCCGAACCATCTGGAACAAGTAAATTATAGCCTACTTTGTTTTTAAATTTTTCATGTCAACAACATCAGCATTGTGTGACTAATGTTAAATTTAATGTGTTTTATGGTTACCTGTGTAGTGCAGAATTCATATTCTCCACAAAAGCAAAACAAGAAAGGCACAACTAAGGAAACTCCATAACTGTGTGAATTAAGAAAATGTACTGTTACACGGTTGAACTATTGAATTGTCTTACTTGTTCAGCAGACAAAAAGCCATCTCTTCTTCTGTTTTAAACCCCTTCAAAACACAGTTCACGCACTTTTCAAAAGCCCTGCTGATAAAATCCTTGTGTTCGCATGAGACGGTTTCTTTCTCTTTCTCTAGCCATCTTAAGTCCAAAATACGAAGTCTTTTGTGTTTTATAACTGCTGAATCTCCAGTTGACACTGATGATTGTTGTTCGGATCTTTCTGGATGCTATAAGTTTAATTATGTAAAGTGTTGCGAGAAAAGCCTATACATCTCTACATCTCCTCACGCGCAGCTAGCCGAAACTCCTTCTTTATGTGTACAGGTGTGATGTAATGACGCAAAGACATGCTTGAATTTCCTGCGGAAACCCACCAGTACCACTGGAATTAAAATCATTATTACAAGCTAACCGTTTTGAATCTAGCTATGGCAAGCAGATAGTTTTGACCACTCTGTTGCAGCCTCTGTTGTCCAAACTTAACTAATATGCATAGTGTGGAGCGTTACATAGAAACCGTGTCCATTCCTCGTTTAGTGAAGCCAAACAATAAATCTAGTGCAGGATTTAGCAAAAATCTTATCGTAATTAAACCAGAAAATCTAAATATCAGTGAACAAAAACAATTTTTAAAGCTAGGTCTTCTAAACATTAGATCGCTCACACCTAAAGCAGTTATTGTAAATGAAATGGTCACAGATAATAATTTTGATGTTCTGTGCCTTACTGAAACCTGGCTTAAACCAAATGAGTATTTTGGTCTAAATGAGTCTAGTCCACCAGGATACTGTTATAAGCATGAGCCTCGCTCTGATCGGTTGCGGCGGTGTTGCGACAATCTATAAAGATATTTTTAATGTTACTCAGAAAACAGGTCACAAGTTTAATTCTTTTGAAGTACTTGTGCTAAATGTTACGCTCTTAGATGTAAGAAAGAAATCCATATTATCTCTAGCCTTGGCTACTGTATATAGACCTCCAGGGCCATATGCTGAATTCCTAAAGGAGTTTGCAGACTTTCTCTCGGATCTATTGGTGAATGTCGATAAAGCAATAATTGTTGGAGATTTTAACATACACGTAGATAATACAAATGATGCTTTAGGGGCTGCGTTTACAGACTTATTAAACTCCTTTGGGGTCAAACAAAACATCAGTGGTCCCACTCATCGTCTAAATCATACACTAGATTTAATTATATCATATGGAACCAGTCCAACTGATATAAATATTATACCGCAAAACGATGATGTCACTGATCATTACATGGTGACTTGCATAATACGTACTGCTGAAATATGTCATGTTGCGCCGCGTTATAGAAAAGGCAGAACAATCCTTCCAACCACTATAGATAGATTCTCAAATAGCTTACCTGATCTATCTAAGCTGCTAAGTGAACCCAAACAAACTGATCAATTAGATGAAATGACTAGCAGTTTGAGCACCATTTTCACTAGTACATTAGATATTGTTGCACCAATTAGATTAAAAAAGGTTAGAGAGAAAACTAAAGCACCCTGGTACAACAGTGATACGCATGCTATCAAGAGAGAAACTCGTATCTTAGAGCGTAAATGGAAACAAACTAATTTAGAGGTCTTTAGAATCGCGTGGAAAGACAGTATGTCACGTTATAAAAAGGCTCTAAAAACAGCCAGGGCTGAGCATCTCCGCAAACTAATAGAAAATAACCAAAATAATCCAAGGTTTTTATTTAACACCGTGGCTAGACTAACAAATAAACAGACATCACCAGAGCAAAATATACCGTTACAGTTTAGCAGTAATGATTTTATGAATTACTTCAATGAGAAAATAGAAAGCATCCAAAACACAATTATAAATGTACAATCCTCTATGGTGTCTTATGATTCAGCCTCAATTATGGCCCCTCTAGAACAACTACACCGCTTTACAACGATAGGACAGGAAGAGCTAAATAAACTTATCATTGCATCTAAACCAACAACATGTTTATTAGATCCAATACCCACTAAACTACTAAAAGAAGTGTTACCTGTAGTGGAAGAGCCTCTCCTCAATATTATTAACTCGTCTTTATCTTTAGGTCATGTTCCAAAAATATTCAAGCTGGCAGTAATAAAACCTCTCATTAAGAAACCGCAATTAGATCCAAATAACTTAGCAAATTACAGACCCATTTCAAATCTTCCATTTATGTCAAAAATACTAGAAAAAGTTGTGTCCGCTCAATTGTGCTCTTTTTTGCAAGAAAATGATATCTATGAAAAATTCCAGTCAGGATTCAGACCGCATCATAGTACAGAAACTGCGCTAGTTAAAATTACAAATGATTTACTTTTAGCTTCTGACCAAGGCTGTATCTCAATACTAGTCCTACTTGATCTTAGCGCTGCGTTCGACACTATAGATCATAAAATACTCTTGGATCGACTACAAAACTACACTGGTGTTCAGGGACAGGCATTAAGCTGGTTTAGATCGTACTTATCGGACCGTTCTCATTTTGTTTGTTTAAATGGGAAAAATCAAAGATAACGCCAGTAGACTATGGAGTACCGCAAGGATCTGTTTTAGGCCCTCTGCTATTCTCAATATATATGCTGCCACTTGGTAACATTATAAGAAAACATGGAATTAACTTCCACTGTTATGCTGATGATACTCAATTATATATTTCATCAACGACCAGACGAAAACACTAACTCATCTAAATTGACAGAGTGTCTCAAAGATATAAAATGCTGGATGACGCGTAATTTCCTGCTATTAAATTCAGATAAAACGGAGGTTTTACTTATTGGTCCAAAAAACTACTCACAAAACCTCTTACAATACAACTTTAATATAGATGGATGTCCTGTTACTTTATCCTCTACAGTAAAAGACCTGGGTGTTATACTAGACCGCAACTTGTCTTTCGAAAATCATATTTCATATGTTACAAGAACAGCCTTTTTCCACCTTAGAAACATTGCTAAGCTACGTAACATGCTATCTGTTTCTGATGCAGAAAAGTTAGTTCATGCATTTATGACCTCGAGACTAGATTACTGTAATGCTTTATTAGCCGGTTGTCCTGCATCCTCAATAAACAAGCTACAGTTAGTCCAAAATGCAGCCGCTAGAGTTCTTCTAGGTCAAGAAAATACGATCATATAACACCGATTTTATCATCTCTACACTGGTTACCTATTAAGTTCCGCATCAACTACAAAATACTACTACTAACCTATAAAGCCCTAAACGGTTTAGCTCCAATGTCTTAACGGACCTTCTTTCGCCCTACAATCCACCGCGTTCTTTAAGATCACTAAATTCAAGGCTTCTGGTCATTCCTAGGATATCTAAGTCCACTAAAGGAGGGAGGGCGTTCTCGCATTTAGCTCCAAAACTCTGGAATAGCCTTCCCGATACGGTTCAAGGCTCTGACTCGCTGACACAGTTTAAAACTAGACTAAAAACGCATCTCTTCAGTCAAGCATTCACATAACGCTTACCTTTTAGTCCTCTGTTATGCCATACAGAACCGTTTGCCGCTGAAACTGCTTAACGCACCAGCGGGGCTCGACAGCCTTTTAGACAAACGGTTCGACACGTTCGGCGCGTATGGTTGGGTTGCGGAGAGTTTGTGAGATAGTGATTTTCTAACACTGACTCCTGTATAATGGAAATCATTCTGAACATCAGCTATGCTAATTATCTCCCATCTGCCTTTCTGCTGTTATCTCGGGACGGTTGTCCCGAGAAAATGGCGTTTGTCAGGTCCAGTTTGTATCCAGCCTCTCACGGGGATCTCAGATGCCCCAACGCCTGTGAAGAGACGACTCAACGCTGGCGATATGTTATGGCTCCATATTATATATGAACAATATTTATATTTAATATTTATATATAAACAATATGAATGTAAGCCAGAGGAGAACTGGCCCCGACTGAGCCTGGGTTCTCCCAAGGTTTTTCTCCATCCAATCTGATGGAGTTTTGGTTCCTTGCCACTGTCGCCTTGCTTTGCCTGCTTTTGGCTTGCTTAGTCGGGTTTTTACCATTTAACAATATTACTTATCTGTGTTGTACTTCTGTCATGTTATCACTGTGAAGCTGCTTTGATACAATCTGTATTGTGAAAAGCGCTGTATAAATAAATGTGACTTGACTTGACTTGACCACTGGCAGAATAATTATTTTGGATTATTTTTAACTTAAAAAAGTTACGGACAGCAGCTTTAACAAATATTAATAAATACTGCAGCAAATGTTGGTTAATGCATTAAATAATGGAACCTTATGGTAGTGTTACCATATTAATCACTGATGGCAGCGTTACTGTAATCTGATTACTTTTATCAAGTAACGAGTAAAGTAAGGGATTACAATTGAAATAAAAACAGTAATTAGATTACCGTTACTTTCCCGTAAACAGGCGATGTGTACTCAACACTGTGTACTGTGTTAGATAACCGCGATTTTGTTTAGTGAGACTGTCTCGTGACATGAGTCGTGCGTGATTAACAATGATGTATGAGCGCGCGACATCAGTGAGAGATGACTAGAGCGCGGGAAAGACTCACACACGCTCACACGGCACACACCCCCGATTTCTCGCGCTGAAGTGTCATCCCGTCGGTCAAATGCCTGAAAGAAGAGTTTATCTATACACCTAACTGTTGAGCCACATTTGTGATTGACTAGTTATACCGCAAATTAGTTAAAATCTCCCGGAATACCACAGTCCAAACCTTGTAGCGTGCACACTACAGAGAGGGAGAGCGAGCGAGTGACGTTGTGAACTATGCAGAGAGCATCCTGATCTAGAAACTGGTACCCTCCGTTGGAGAATGTCAAAATTCTACCTCAAATCTGAGCAAGCATGTCACAAGACGGTTAAATAACGGAGCAAGCTGGTACAGGAATGTGAAACTTACTGAAAAACCTTGAACCCCCATCTGACATGACCGCTGCGGCTGCATGCTTGCTGTTTCACTCCGAAAGAAAAAAAAAACTTAAAGCCAAAATGTGGCATGCAACTGCATTTTCTGTTTTGATCAACTAATTTGTACTCCTCTCTGCACTTTACTGTTACAAGACATAAGTGTTAAAGGTTCTCTAAGTGATGTGGAGCCAAAACATTTTTTGTCACATACAGCAAACGTCTCCTCACTATCGGCTAGCTGCCTGTCCCCTAAACACACTGTAAAAAAACGCGGTCTCTGTAGACACCACAGGCTCCACAAACGGCAACAAAAACAATCATGTCTCACCCGAACCATGAAACCTAACAAACAGTGTTCCAGCCAATCACTGGCAAGAAGTATTTGAGGGTGGGTCTGGGGGGTTAGTGCGTGTGCACATGAAGGGTGTGTGTGTGTGTGTGTGTGTATGTGTGAAGGAGAGAGAACTCAGAGAAGCATCAGGGAAGTTTGAAAAATGCCCGACACACGACCAAAGAGACGACGTTCTGATGAACAAATTAAAAAGAAGAAGGAATCGGATAAAACGTGTGAAGTTCCGAATTTACATCGGTAAAGCTTTTGAACGATGGCGAGAACTCCGGCGGCAGAAGGGCTTCCAGTCCGACATTCAGGTTGCTCTGTTTTTGCTGGACAGGTGGGTAACGTTAAATTATTATTTTTTTCTTCTAAATTGACGCTTATGTTCGCCAAACCCACACAATTCACGTTCACAATTATTTCAGGAAGCACGGAAGGGAGGGGGAGGAGGGAGGGTCTAGCTAGCCTCCGATTTTGTTTGAAAATATTCCAAACGTCAACACCCAGGATCGCTTAGAGAACCTTTAATAATTTGTAATCCAGACATTCTGGAGCGACTTTTATTTCAAATTGTTTTATTGCTGTATTTTTACATCTATTCAAATGAAGGATTTTACTAAATATATTTATTTTATATGCTGATAGATGTAGAAATTTAAGTTAACAAAAGAAGGACTTTCTTTATTTCATTAAAATATGGTGGAATGTGCAGAAAATAGGTTTAAATGTTCAACAATAATTTCTTCTATTCTGAGACTGTTTTATATTGAAACTAATAAATATTGAAACTAATAAAACAAGTTTAAAAAAAGATTGTTTCATTTGATTACATTTTAGATGATGGAATATGCAGAAAGAATAGAATTAGACTGAAAGGTCTTTTGCTTTAGCGTATTCAGGTCGTGCATCATGTTTTTGAAAAGTAACTTAGTAAAGTAACTAGTAAAGTAACTAATTACTTTTGAAAATAAGTAATCAGTAAAGTAACGGGATTACTTTCTTGGAGAAGTAATCAGTAACTAATTACTATTTCCAAGTAACTTGACCATACACTGATATTAATATAGTTATATCTTATACTAATTGAATTTAGGACATTTACAAATGTGACATTACTGTAATTACATAATTATGTAAATCAGAGTTCTCAACGGGTTGGAGTCGGCCTCGACAAACTCGACGGGACCGCGGGTTCGGGTTGAAAATATAAGCAAATGACTCAGGTTGGGTCGGACCTCGGGCTTAATCTTTTCCACCCCAAAAAAAAAAATATATATATATATATATATATTAATCATTGCTGCTGTTCACTGTAACGAAATTCTGGCTGCTGCGTGCAAAGTGCATCGCAGGTGGCTGGTCGAGAGGAGAACGCGGCTCAGTCCATCCACTGTGGACGCACTGATCTTCCTCCACGATGCCTATTATAAGCATATGATTATGTTTGTAGGCTAGGCCTATTTTGCTTCAAAACTGTAGCCCGCCCGCTGGTTGGCAAAACGCGGTCGGAAGACTAGGAAAAGAGAATCTGAACGCGTGAGAAACCTGACAGGAGTACCACTCGGTCTGGCTTTTCACTCGTGGGCGCGAGCTAAAAAGCAGCACTGGATGCAAGGGTGATGCTGACCTGGCGATCTTGTTGATGGACTAGTAAGTCAATCTTTCTAAGTTTGTGTGCATTTTATTTTGTGATTTCACCGGAATGAATAGACGCCGCAACGGCAATAGATTGTAGTGCGCGCGTCCAAGTCGGGCCGTGGGCCGGGTTCGGGCAGATAATTCATGTTACATCGGGTCCGGGCTTTAAAAGCCACGGGCCGGGGTCGGGTCAGGTAATAATTTTCAGGCCCGTTGAGAACGCTAATGTAAATATGAGCATTTTACTATTTTATGATGTATATACATTTATTTTAGGTTTTATTATTTTGCGAGTTCTCGTCTGACACTGTAAATCATCAGCGTATCATCATGTCACACTTGACAGAAACAACATTTTATTTAACAAAAGAATTTAATGTACATTTCAATTGCAAGTGTCACAAAAGTGTATGAATGACATTCCAGTGGCGTGACAAAACATCTGTAGATCACACGCAGGTAATTAATCATGTGGCAGGAAGGGTTCCCTATCGAGGGATCGACACTGGGACACTCCAGAGTGTCGAGTCTGAAGCACGTGTCCATTGGTGTTATGTCATGTGACGAGTCTGAAGCACGTGTCCATTGGTGTTACGTCATGTGACGAGTCTGAAGCATGTGTCAATTGGTGTACAAAGAAGCGATAAAGGAGAGCCGGCACACAACAACTCTTCAGCAAACGATCTGTGTTGCTCGTCAGTCTTATTCGGTGTTGTTTGTCCCATACATAGTGCAAAGCATTATATCTATTGAGAAAAAGAAGAAAGTAATGGCGAGTTAAAGGCATTATAGGCAGTGCACGTCTCCCTGTTCCTAGATTCATCACGGATGCGGACACGCACTCTAGAGCTCCCTCCACGAGGAAACTATGCTTCAGTGGAATGTGTTAACTTTATGGTGCAGAGAACGCCAGTTGAACCCGGTTCCCTCCCAGTGGAGAACGCCAGTTGAACCCGGTTCCCTCCCAGTGGAGAACGCCAGTTGAACCCTGTTCCCTCCCAGTGGAGAACGCCAGTTGATCCCGGTTACCTCCCAGTGAGAACCCCAGTTGAACCAGGTTACCTCCCAGTGGAGAACGCCAGTTGAACCCTGTTACCTCCCAGTGAGAACCCCAGTTGAACCAGGTTACCTCCCAGTGGAGAACCCCAGTTGAACCAGTTAACCTCCCAGTGGAGAACGCCAGTTGAACCCGGTTCCCTCCCAGTGGACAACGCCAGTTGAACATGGTTCCCTCCCAGTGGAGAACGCCAGTTGAACCCGTTCCCTCCCAGTGGAGAACGCCAGTTGAACCCGGTTCCCTCCCAGTGGAGAACGCCAGTTGAACCCGGTTCCCTCCCAGTGGAGAACGCCAGTTGAACCCGGTTCCCTCCCAGTGGAGAACGCCAGTTGAACCCGGTTCCCTCCCAGTGGAGAACGCCAGTTGAACATGGTTCCCTCCCAGTGGAGAACGTCAGTTGAACCCGGTTCCCTCCCAGTGGAGAACGCCAGTTGAACATGGTTCCCTCCCAGTGGAGAACGCCAGTTCGAACCTGGTTCCCTCCCAGTGGAGAACGCCAGTTGAACCTGGTTACCTCCCAGTGGAGAATGCCAGGTGAACCCGGTTCCCTCCCAGTGGATAACGCCAGTTGAACATGGTTCCCTCCCAGTGGAGAACGCCAGTTGAACCTGGTTCCCTCCCAGTGGAGAACGCCAGTTGAACCCGGTTACCTCCCAGTGGAGAACGCCAGTTGAACCCGGTTCCCTCCCAGTGGAGAACGCCAGTTGAACCCGGTTCCCTCCCAGTGGAGAACGCCAGTTGAACCCGGTTCCCTCCCAGTGGAGAATGCCAGTTGAACCCGGTTACTTCCCAGTGAGAACCCCAGTTGAACCCTGTTACCTCCCAGTGAGAACCCCAGTTGAACCAGGTTACCTCCCAGTGGAGAACCCCAGTTGAACCAGGTTACCTGCCAGTGGAGAATGCCAGTTGAACCCGTTCCCTCCCAGTGGAGAACGCCAGTTGAACCTGGTTCCCTGCCAGTGGAGAATGCCAGTTGAACCTGGTTCCCTCCCAGTGGAGAACGCCAGTTGAACCCGGTTCCCTCCCAGTGGAGAACACCAGTTGAACCCGGTTCCCTCCCAGTGGAGAACGCCAGTTGAACCTGGTTCCCTCCCAGTGGAGAACGCCAGTTGAACCTGGTTCCCTGCCAGTGGAGAATGCCAGTTGAACCCAGTTACCTCCCAGTGAAGAACGCCAGTTGAACCCTGTTACCTCCCAGTGGAGAACCCCAGTTTAACCCTGTTACCTCCCAGTGGAGAACCCCAGTTGAACCAGGTTACCTCCCAGTGGCTTCAGTGCTGGAGTTCCTCCAAAGCCGGTTCTCTGTTGGTCTTTCCCATCCACACCTAAGGTCTATGTGGTGGCCATAGCTGCCTTCCACACACCTTTAAGCATGGCCCGTTGGGGAAACACCACTTATCATTTGTTTCCTTCGTAACAGGAGGATGATGCCTGTCGTCCAATCCAGGGCTCCCGTTGGGACCTGGCAGTGGTTCTTGAGAGGTTTTGCCTGGCACCCTTAGAACCCATTGATGAAGTGTCAGAGAAGTTCTTTCTTTCGAAGTTCTTTCCTGCAAAGCTATTACTCCCTTAAAAGAGTTGTGGAACTGCAGGCACTCTTACCTAGACTTCGCTCCTGATAGAGTAAAGGCCATTCTCCACCCCAGGCTACGAGCCCAAGGTGCCATCGAATGTGGGACGGTCTGTGATCCTGCAGGTCTTTCAACATCCACCACATGTGCAGCTGATTAAGAAAATCTACACCTTCTATGCCCTGTTTCGGCCCATACATACGTAGTTCCTAGGGTTGGAGGAAGTCGGACCAGCTACTGAGCTTTGGGTCTACTAAGAGTTCCCTAGCCTCTGAGCAGACTATTAGCAGGAGGATAGTAGAGGCTATTTAGAGGAGTAGTGTCCTCTAAAGCCCTGCTATCGGGGGTTTCTCTTCAAGAGGTGATGCTGCTGGCCGCACACCTTCATCAGAGACTAGCCTGGATCTGCCCTCACGCCGGGCTCTCGAGCTGTGCCTGACAAGCTTCACACCAGGACAGGCACTCGTCAGTGTGGCATAGTGTGTGTTTTGCTCCCCAAAAGTGTGCTGTTCCCTGCGAAGAGAAAAGACACTGTGCCCCTTTGCCACGCCTGCATGCCTGAGAACGACTTGCTTCAAACTATCAGAAGCTAACTCTGTTGTGCGCTGGCTCCCCTTTTTAGCTTCTGCACACGCCGCCACGTGACGCCATGACGCAACACCAATCGAGATCTGACGAGTTCCACACGTGCTTCAAACGCGGTCACGCTGGAGGCGTTCCCCAGTGACGTCTTCGATGCAGCGTCTCATTGCCGTCTCAGGGAACAAGGGTCACATGCGTAACACGAGACGTCTCTGATGCATCATGAGAACGTGAGACAGACGACAAGAAGATTTAACAGCACCAGCATCATCAGATGTACGTTTGGCTTAATGTGTTTGAGTCAGTGAGTGAGTGAGTGAGTGTGTGCGAGTGCATGTCTGAGTCTGTGTGTGTGTGCGAGTGCGTGTCTGAGTCAGTGTGTGTGTGAGTTAAGCCGCGTTTCACGCCGCGATTACCAGGAACAATTTGTCCCAGGAACTTTTTTCACAGGAACCTTTTTTTCCCCAGACCGCTTGCTTATTGCGTTTACACCGCGTACTAAAGTACCGGTCAGAGGCGGGAAGATTATGTAGTGACGTTAAACTCATGGTTAAACTGTGTGCGACTGCTCTTCCTAGCCTGCGCATTTGTTTTGAGTTTTGTATGGAGGAGATTCAAGCTTTGCTGCTTTTGTGTGCGATTGGTTTACTAACGAGGTAATTAACAAAACGGCAGAAAAGAGAAGAGCACCCAAAGCGTATTCAGAAAGCTTGTAATGCTAGATATAAAAGTAGACGTTTTTTATCAGCGGACATTGACCGTGAGATGGATGGGACAAACACGCGCCATCGGGCAGAAAGAATAGCGTGGTAAGAACCAATCAGCATTGTTCAATGCACAAGTCCCACCTCGAAAGTTCCTGAACTCTGAAAAAGTACTACCTCGCCAGCAGGGACTTTCTAGGGGGAAATTTTTACCCGGAACTTCATTTAGACCCTGGTTCCTGCAGTGTAAACACACCGAGTACCACCCCAAAGTTCCTAGTTCCTGGGGAAAGTTCCTGCGGTGGAAACGCGGCTTTAGGGATGCACCGGTACCATTTTTTCAGAACCGATCCGATACTCAAAGATTTGACCAATGACAATACGATACTAGCTCAGTTTTTTTTAAATCAAGTAGAATTTTGTAAATATTGTATATGGATCGGCCTTGTCTGACCGATTCCCGATCCGGCAAAGAATGGCAGTATCGGAGCCAACACCGGTACTAAGTATTGGATCGGTGCATCCCGAGTGTGTGCGAGTGCGCGCATGTTCTTTGAGAGAATCTCATCTCATGAAACAGACTACCTCTCAAACCGCATCACACTCCTCTAAAGTCAACATGAAAGGATCTTCACATCCACAACTCATCATCTCTCCAGTTAAAGGCCTCGTTCACCACAACACAGACGGACGGGCATCTCAGGACTGCAGCCGAAGGAGAGGGACGTTCAGAAGTGGAGCAAAACATTACGATTATGAAGACAAACATTTATGTCTCTAGCATATTGTGATGAAACATTCTTAATAAGAACAGCAATGTGAATTTAGTCACTTCTCATAATTTCATGTTGACTTCAGATGTTACTTGTAATGTGTAACTGAGCAAGTCTTTCAAGAGTTAAAAAATGTACAAAACCTAAAACCCTGCAGGGCGAGTGCTGCATTGACTGAAGAACCCCTGAACCCTGTCTGCTGATTTACAAGCTCATAATAACATCACTGGAAAATAATAATGTTCTTCCATGTTTCTGTCTTGTTTTTGATAAACTAAGTGAGTTTTTGCTTATAAGAAGAAGAACAAATATCTGCCATTGCAGTAAAAAATGGTTATTTGACTGGCAGATAATCTTTTTTTAAGCACAAACTCACTTAATTTTGATATTTTTTTATAAAACAAGACTTAATACCTTCAGTTATTTTGCTTCTCCAGTAAATGTTGATTTAAGGATGTTTAGATATTAGGGCTGGAAAACAAAGAAGAGAATATTTTTTTCTGATCAAAGGCACTACAGCATAGCCTGTACATTAGTCTACTAGTAGAGGTAAAGGTTAAGTGCACTGTATTTACAGAATAAATGTGAAATGAATATAAATATGATGCAGTGGTGTGAAGAGGGAGTGAGTGAGCACATGATCCTCTTCGTCTCCGAGTCTCTCACACCCGGATCTGGTATCCGTTCAGATCCGCCACGGGCCCCGCTCTCTCTCACCGCCAGCCTGCGGAGACAGCGCCAGCTAATGTTAGCTCAGCTAGTGTTAGCTCAGCTGGTGTTTCTGACGGTGTGCAGTGTAAGATCTATAGGTACCGTCTGTCGCTCGGGCTGTTCTTGCGCATCGGGCTCCCCGGGGTCCTCAGAGGAGATCCCACCTCCTTCCTCCGGTCTCTAGGGGGCGACGGGGGAGCGGCTTTACCGATCTGAAACACACCACAAATGGAACACATTATTAACTAACCATTTTTTTTAAAAACATTCCATGTTCCGAACCTCAAATAAGCTGTAAGTGCAGGCGTCTGGGCCGTACCTTCAGCCTCATGTCCCGGGTGTGCCTCTCCAGCTCTTTCCTCAGCTCCTCGCTGGACAGCTTGTCCACGTCCAGCACCGAATGCCTCCACTCCATCTGCTCCACGCTGTGGGGGTCGTGGGACACGTAGTGCCCAATCTCTGACCTTGCACAGCGTGTGCCAGTAGCCCCGATAGGCCGCCTGGAACTCCTGCAGGAGGTCGCTGAGCGTCCTGAACTCCAGCGGCTTGTACATCAGGTCCTGGCGCCGGCTGATGCCCAAGGCCCCGAAGCGGCCCCGCTGTGCACGCCCAGCACTATGTGACGGAAATGACTCCCTGAGAACTGTGTTTTAAAGCTGAGAGGAAACCGCTCCACGTTCGGTATGCTGTTGGTGAGGTAACTGGCAGCGGGGTTAAGGGTTATATTCAACACAGAGGGAACATGTACAAAATCTGTTCTCTAAGTGCATGATTCATCTGTGTATACACTACTGCTCAAACGTTTGGAATAACTCAGATTTGTTTTATGTTATGAGTCTCTTCTGCATATCCGGGTTTTTACCATTTAACAATATTACTTATCTGTGTTGTACTTCTGTCATGTTATCACTGTGAAGCTGCTTTGATACAATCTGTATTGTGAAAAGCGCTATATAAATAAATGTGACTTGACTTGACTTGACCAATGCACCTCTTCTGCAGAGTCAAAATAGTCAAATATAAATACAATTTAAACTGTGTGAATATAGAGTCCAATGTAACTTGATCCTGTGATCAAAGCTGAATTTCAGCATCATTACTTCATCCTACATCCATCATCCCATCATCTTGTCGCCTACATCCCTCTTTCTGTCATTGAAGTGTTTAGAAGATGACTGGAAGACTAAATGTCACTGAACACAATTATAAATGCAACACTTTTTTGCACAGTTTTTTAAATGCACAGTTTTTGCCCTGATTTTTCATGAGCTGAACTCAAAGATATAAAACTGTTCTCTATGTACACAAAGGCCTATTTCTCTCATATCTGGTACACAAATCTTCCCTTTATGCTGTAAATATCCCAGACTAACATGCGTGTTTGAGCTGTTTTGTCTGAGAGCCACTTGCACTGACATATCTTAAAATATGCACGTAATATGCACTATTATCTAAAGATGCGCACCTGTACTGTTTTAATGCACATTTATAAAAGCCACTAAAATATCCTAATTGAACTAAGGAATATCTCTGGCTTAATCTAAGCCCTGTCTGTGAAACCAGGCCTCAGAGTTGAAAGTTTTAGGCCATAGTAAAAAGACAGTGCTTGTCAGAGGTACAGGTTGCTTTTATCGGTAACACTTTACAATAAGGTTCATTAGTTACTACATTAGTTAACATTAACAAAGAATGAACAATACTTCTTCAGCATTTGTTAATCTTTGGTAATGTTAATTTTAACATTTACTAATACTTTATTAAAATCTTGTTAACATTAGTTAATGCACTGTGAACTAACATGAACAACAATGAACAGCTAGATTTGTATTAATTAGCGTTAACAAAGAATAACAAATACAGTAACAAATGGTTAGTTCATGTTAGTTAATGCATGAACTAATGTTTAATAAATGAACCTTATTGTAAAGTGTTACCCTTTTATCTTCTCTCATTTTGCATCTCTCTTCTAGTACTAATAGATTTTAGTCCCTCCTTTGACACGAAAGATCATGTCATTCCTTTGGGCAAGTTATATACGATGTGTTGCGATGTGAAGCATTAAAGTGGTTTAGATCCTATTTGTCTGGTTGCTACCACTTTGTTGGTGTGAAAGAGTGAAGAAAGCAGTATGGACTACAGCGTGCCACAAGGCTCTTTATCAGGTGTGAACACTGCAGGCCCCTTAGGCTAACTTGAATAATTTCATTCATGACTTTTCTCTCTCTGCCTTTTTATCTCTGAATTACTCTTCACCTGGGGCCCTGCACAAACATGTCATTATATAGCCTATGCATTTCAATTACATTACTTTTTTATTATTATTATTATTATTTTGTGTAGGACACAGACATATAGATGTCGTAATTCCATGATTTGTTGCTGTGTTATGTTCACGCATGATGGCCCTGTCATCTAACAACCAATCACCGTGATCATTGCGAGGAAGCTTGTGCATGAAAATTGACGTCATCCATAGCACACGAAGACTCACTCTTAGTTTAGGAGTTGTCATTTTTCCTTACTAAGAGTAGGTCCTGAAAGGCGTTGTGAAGTAACTTTTAAGAGAAAACTCCTAGCTAAAATATTTTAGTGCGATTTCAGGAGTACTCCTAGTGGTAAGATAAAACTCTTTGTGAATACGGCCCCAGGTCCTCTGTCGTTTTCAGTGCACATGCTTCTATGAATGTTCATACATTGAATCCAGGTTTCAGTGAACTCCTTAGAGAAGGATACATCCCGAGGATAACGGCTTCCAAACATTTAATTGGTAGAGATTCTCTTGTCATTTCCTTGGCAATGTCCATCAATCTGAGGTACAAATTGTAGGTAATAATGCAATAAGAGTCTAAATGCAAGTAAACAACTATTGTAAAGGCATGTGATGATTGCATTATCCTGCTCTACAAAAATTCAGAAAATAATTAGTATTAAAAATGAATATTGTGCAGATACATAAATATAGTCTAACTGGCTCATTTACAATTAGCTGTAATGGCCTGCCTCTATCATTGTCACAGTGAGACATCTTGGTTACCGGATGTAACCCTCGTTCCCTGAGTAGGAAACAGAGACGTTCCGTCAAATGATGACAAATGGGGTTTTGCTTAGAAAGCCTATCGACTTTGAGTATTCAAAACGATCCAATGGCAAAGAAATGCCATGGGTCTGCAGAATTTGCATAGCGTACTCCGCATTACTTTGTGGGTATAAAAGGAGAACACCGGCAATATGCAGATATGTTTCTTCACTGAGGAGCCAAGAGCTCAGGCGATCCCATGATACAGCGGAAAGTGACAGGAAGAAGGAATGTCTCCGTTCCCCACCTTCTCATCTGTCTTTCATTGCCCTGTGTACATCTGAGATCCCTGTCGTGAGACTGGCACAGACAAAGGACTCCTATTTAACACAGGAATAACAAGGTATACTGGGGAGCATATCCCATAGGTTAGAGGTAATTTGCAATTCCTGCCAACCCAGAGGGGGGACTTAAAAATACACATATGACCGGAAGGGATGCATATGGAGAACACTGTGGTGTCCAGCCACAGGTGGAATATTTCAACCCCAGCTCTGCAGATGTCTGTTAGCGAGGCACCATACGCTGCAGAGCCCAAGAGGACGCCACACGCCGGGTGGAGTGGGCAGTCACACCAAGGGGGCATGGTCAGCCTTGCTGCTGGTATGCCGATGCAATGGTGTCCACTATCCAGTTAGACAGCCTTTGCTTGGAGAGAGCCTTTCCCTTCAGCTTCCGATCATAACAGACAAAGAGCTGGTCTGAGGTCCTGAAACACTGCGTCTACATAGGCGGAGAGAGCACATACTGGACAGAGCAGTGCCAAGGCTGGATCTTCCTCCTCCAGGGGCAGCACTTGCAGGTTCACCACCTGGTCCCGGGAGGGGAGTGGTAGGAACTTTGGGCACATATCCAGGCCAGGGTCACAGGATCATGAGAGAGTAGGCCGGCTCGAAATCCAGGCATGCTTCTTCAACGGAGATTGCGTGCAGGTCCCTACCCTCTTGATGGAGGCCAATGCAACTGGAAGCGCTGTCTTCATTGACAGGGAGCACTCTGCAGGGCAGTTAAAACCACTGAGAGGTCCCAATAAGGAATGAGCAGGGTGATGAGGATGCAAGGTCTGATCTCATGCAAGGTCTGCACACGGAGGCTCACTGGGGGAAACACATATTGCCGGCCCACGGCGAGCTGTGTGCCAGTGTCTCCGAGCCAAGCGTGCCCTCGGTCAGGGAATAATACAAGGCACAATGGGTCGAGTCATGAGAGGCAAACAGATCTATCTGTGTGTGCCCAAACTGGTCCCCAACCAGCTGAACCGGCTGGGGATGAGTCGCCATTCTCCAGGGAGGGCCTGAAGCCGTGGGAGCACGTAGCCTGCGCAGATCAGAAGAATCTGATCCAGGAATAATCGCGCAAAGTGACCTCATATGCTTCTGACCCCATAAGAGCTGGCAGGTGAGTTGCAACATACGGCGGGAGCGCAGATCACCTTGATGGTAGATGTATGCTACTGACACAGTAGTAATGTAATGTCAGAGTGGGCTGGTGTGCGTTGACCTTGACAAACACAAGAGCGGTGCAGAACAAGGCATACTGCCAGCAACTCGAGGCAATAGACATGCTAAGGACACTGGGTCCTGTCCAGGAGCTGGCGGCAGCACGTCCATTGCGCATGGTGTCCCAGCCCGTGGTGGAGGTATGTCTTGAGAACAACATGCCGCAAGCTCGTTCCAGGGGCACTAGCCCGTAGAAACTGAGGTTCGACCATGGGGTGAAGGTCTGACTGCAGGTCGGAGTAACTGGTACTCAGAGCACGCCGTGTTGCCATACCCACCTTGGGACTCGGTCGCGAAGCCAAAGCTGAAGCGGACTCATATGAGCAATCATCCGCACCCTGACAGAGGAGGCCAGGGAAGGACCAGTGTTCCACGGGGGCCTATTCTAACAGGGTTCTGGCGACAGAGGTAGATGAGAGCGGTATGAGGAGGACGAGAGGTGCATGGCTTGAGGGCAGCACACCATGTCATCTGAGAACTCTCGCGGAGTCGAATGGTGGGGCAGCAGCGGGCCTCAGTCTGCTCCTGGGCGGTTGAAAACTGTTGGGCAAAGTTCTCAACTGCACCGCCAAAGAGGCCAAACAAGTCTGGTCAGCACCCCGCACATCAGTCAGGTTCAGCCACAGGTTAATTTCCTGGACCACATTGGTGGAAAACACCTGACCCAGGGAGCGTGCGGCCACTTTCGTCGCATGTCCCTGAGCATCTGGGCCTGGTAGACCATCAGAATGGCCATGGCATGCAGTGAGGCGGATGGATGATGTGAGGATGACGTGAAGATGATGACTTGATGATGACTTGAGGATGACGTGTGGATGATGACATGTGGATGATGACTCGAGAATGACGTGTGGATGACATGTGGATGATGCGAGGGTGATGTGTGGACTGGACTTACGCGGTGAGCGGTCGGCTCTTCTTGATCTCTGAAGAACTGTGTTCCAGTGTGATTGTATCTGACACACAATGTTAAGCATAGAACACAAACAATGTGCAATAGAAAGTCCCCAGAGTTAACGCAATGTGAATCTACTGCTACACTGAAAAATTATTTGCACAATACAGCAGATAATGGCATGATTACTTTTCACAAAATATTGTATTACTAATCATATTAGACAAATAGCTATGAGGAACATTGGGGCAAAGTCAGTGTGAGCAGATGAACTACAACAGAGCAATCCCTGATGCACAGCAGCTTCCAGGATAATCACATTTAATAACAGACTCCCTGTACATTGAGCAGAATCACAGACTAAAGACAGCTGGATACACATGCAGAGACTCACACCAAAGGCCCATGCACACAGAGTAATTCGAAATTCGCAGCCCAAATTTGTGCACGTTAGAAAATAAATACGATCTCACGTTATGTCAATCACTCTTGAACACTGCCTCCGAAACTTTCATCCGCCATTAAAAAAATCAAATCGGGTTCGATTTTCTGTGTTTTTCGCATCCAGAGCAAGCAGTTTGAATGGTGTTTTGACAATTCAGAGCCACCAAATCACGAATAGGAAAAAAACACTTAAAAAAGTTTCGGACTCCGTGTGCAGTGGCCTTAAAGGGATAGTTCACCCAAAAAAGAAAATTTAGTCATTAATTACTCACCCCATGTTTTAAATATTCCATGTGACTACAGTGGCTTAACTACAAGTTTATCCAGCGACGAGACTACTTTTTGTGTTCGAAAAACAAACAATAATAACAACTTTATGTGACTACAGATCCCTACACTGGTTACCGTGTTCAGTATAGAATTGAATACAAAATTCTATTGCTTGTCTACAAATCACTTAATAATCTTGCACCACTATACTTGTTGGAATTACTTCACCTGTATACCCCTAAACGAGGGCTTAGATCTGTAAACAATTGCCTCCTTCAGATTCCCAGGACCCGATTAATAAACAGGGGAAATAGAGCGTTGAAGTAGCGGGCCCCACATTCTGGAACAAACTCCCAACTCAAATTAAAATGGCTTCCTCCTTATCTGAATTTAAATTAGGGATGGGCATTTTTTAAAATATCGCATTTCGAATATTCGGGAGGAATATTCGACAAACTTCGCGAGGCAGACGACAACATCATGTGATCAAATACAGACAACTTGTTAACACACTCCACAGCGCCATCCAGTGCATTTAATTGTAACTGCGAGTTAGTGCAGTTAGGATTTATCATGGACTCACTGCATTTACGGCCAGCAAAGCAACGTATTCAAAATTCGAATAGTATTTTATTTTTTGAATAATAATTACACATCGAATATTCGTGCACATCCCTAATTTAAATCTGCTCTGAAAACTCATCTATTTGCTGCAGCTTTTAACAGGTAATTGACTTGTATTTACTGATCCTAAGTGATCATTGTTTGCTTTATTGTGTTTTTATTGTAGTTTTTGTACAGCACTTTGGTCGGCTGCCAGCCGGTAGTAAATGTGCTCTATAAATAAACGGAACTTGAACTTCAACTGTAGTTGAGCCACTGTAGTCACATGGAATATTTAAAGCGTTGGGGTGAGTAATTAATGACTTAATTTTCATTTCTGGGTGAACTAACCCTTTAACTGGATATATCAGAGAAACACAGTAACCGCTGCCGTGTTCTCTGACGTTCGGATGCTGGTGTTCGGGAACACACTCGTGTGTGTGTGAGATGCTTCTGGATGTAACAAACCCAATCATGAACACACACTTCCACTCTGGCACTTCAGAAACACCAAACCAACATCTGAGACGCTGCAACGCCATTGGTCCACTGGTTACTCCAGTTATCCAATCACAGGGAAAGTCACAGGAGTTTACTGTTGAGCATCGAGGGATTTATTCAGTAAATAAATGGAAACATTTTATGTGCATTTATGCTACGATGTGATGAGGTTATGCGCATCTTAGCCTTTCCATTCAGTATTTTTATGCATAATCCTAAAAGATAGATGTATGGAAACATTCAGTTATTGACATCACATCTGATCTGACAAGAGTTGAACACATTACACAAGGACAAATGAGATTACACCACAGGCTGTTTCTCACACTAAACTATCACATGACTCTGCACTGTTATATATGTAGACGTTTATGCTCTTTTTGGAGTTTGGTAGGAAATTTTCGGAGGAATCATTACTTTATACAAATTTAGCTTCAATCTCTGACCTTTATAATGTATGCTAGTCAGGAATCAGCAAACATGTTCATTTAGCATGCAGTAACTCCATGATAACTGCAGACCGATGGAGATAAAGTCACTGTAAACTGTGCAAGAAAAACACAATGTTCGTCCTCAGATACTGGAGAAGCAAAAGACTTCAGGTATTAAGACTTGCTTTCTGAAAAAAGTGAGTTTGAGCTTTAAACAAGAACAAATATCTGCCAATGAGGTCAGAAAAAATGAACCTTTTGCCTTAACATGCCCTTGTTTAAGGTGTGTGTGGGAGACGCTGAGCTGAAGGATACTGCAGGTCCCTGATGTATCTCTGAACGGCCTCCAGACGCTGGGGAACGCTGGCGCTGGCCGGGAGAGAAGGCACACTCGGTACTGGGATCTGCAGGACAGAAGAGCCACAGCACACACACCATCACACACACTGTGGCCAGATCACTGTGTCACGCTACTTCTGCAGTACTTGTATCACACACGCAGATTCATTTTTTTTTTTTGGCAAATGTAAAGGCCCTTTCACAGCAAACACAGATTCCCTGGTGAACAGTAGAGGGCGCCGCTCACACACACCTCTCAAGCGCTGCCGTTCTGGACCACAGAAGAAGAAACTTCAACACTTCAGCCAGAATACACAAATGTGATGTTTAACTAATCAAGCTTCTCAGATATCTTTAATACTTCTGCAGTTACAGGCACACAAACTAGAAAAATAATATTTACAGCACTCAGACGGGTATATTCTGATATATGCAATGTGTTGATAGAAAAAAACAAGACACATTTCTAGTTTCAACATTATTTGTTGTTCAGATATTTCTCTTTAGAAGAAGAAAGCGACACACATCTGGGTTTGACCGCTGGAAATGTGTTGAATCGACCAGTTTAGATCCCCACATCTCTGGGGTTGAGCCATCGACGGCCTTTAAAATGAAGAGTAAAGTGTATTAAGAATTATAATCTAGAAAAGATATGAAGGTATCTCTAATTATTCTTGAGTTACAGGTGTTCGAACTCCAGGAAATAAACTCAAGAAAGAGCTTTCTCCCAGAGAACTGTCGCTGTTGGCGTATCATGCAGCAGATTTCACTGTAGATCCACCGATCTCGGTGTAGAAATATAATAATCATGCTGCCATATTCATAAAGTCATTATTACACCCTGTAAGGTGGAAATATTCATTCCTACCTCCTCTACAAAGAGTGGATTATACAGCCATTACATGATTTCATCACTATTTATCTTTGTCTTTCTTCAGAAAATAAATATGATCAAGTTGGGGAAGTTTCTGTAATTTAGTTGATTTGACGAGAACTACCGTTTGTGTGTATAACTTTCACAATAAACTTTAAATGTGTTGTTTTTTCAGGTGTGATTGATTATGGACTGTAGATCTGTCCCTCACACACACTGTAGATCCTCACAGTAGATCACACACTGATGAACACGAGTGTGTGTAGACGGCCCGGGAGGGACACCGATGCCAGATAGAAGAATAAAACAGCATCAGCACTTCCAATGCCACGTCGTGTTGATCAAACCGCCAGCTCGTGCTGTACTGTTGGAGAAAACTGTGCTCCACTACAGCTGTTTCTCTCAGACGCAGGTTTATATCTCACAGTTCTGTCTTTCCATGTAATTCCGAACCCGGAATCAACATAGCAAACACTTTTGTGTTTAAAAGACGTCTGAAAAGCGCCCAAACACAGCCTGACGTCTAGCCTAACACGAGGCAAAGTTTGGGCGGTCAGTGAACATTTAATATAGTATAAGAATAGATTAGTCCTCAGCTAGACAACAATGAAATGAAGTGAGCGAAGAAACGAATAAATGAAAGCAAACCACTCGTGATCACTCTTGACTTTGCTTACATGATGGAATATCAAACATCTCGCAAGTTATTTTGGCAAAACGACATGTAACCAAATCCAAGGTTGTGTGTTACTCACAGCCGGACCATATCGGGTCTATAGTTCACTCGAGACGGAGGAGTGGCGGCTATTGCATGCTGGGAACCTTCCAAGCCCTACACGTGCTCCTGAACCCGACCCCGAGGCGTACAGTGATGTTGGCGTCAGTGTCGTGAGAGCCGTACCTTCGGCAGGTCGCTGGTTCCCCGGATCCGCCCGCCCAGCGCTCCTCCGTCCGGGTGTATGCGGGTCACGTGATGCCACATCTGCTCCCAGGTGTCGGGGTTCACGGGCAGCACCCCCCCGGTCGATGATGAAGGGCACCCCCCGTCCCGCTGGTCCTCTCCGTCCTCCTCCTGGTCCTCGTCCCGCTCCTCCACCCCCTCCAGACTGAAGGAGGAAGCGCAGCATCTTCAGGCCGTCAGAGGCGCTGGGCTGACCCAGACAGGCCCTGACCCCGGCCGGGCCCGAGACGCTCCTGCGGGGGACGAGCCGGGCCCCAGCGCCCCGCAGCACGACACCGGCATGGGCCGAGGCGCCGCAACACAGCTCAGAGACCCGCGGCCGGACACAGGCTAACCGCGGCTCCGTCCCATTACGCTGGGAAAACCTTATACTGAATGTTTTAAACAAATGGTTTTATGACTGTTAACACTTTCTTTATTACAACTTTGCTAACATTATGGGAATGTGACGTTTTGAATTAATTCTCTTAATGTTCTTACACAAGTCGTGACATTTTTAAAAAACGTTTGTCTAAAAAAAATTATAAAAAATATTCTATGAATGATGTAAATGATGTTTCCGTGCTAGTGTTCTGAGAACATTATTAAAGAGCAGATGAAGCGTTCTGTTAATGATTCGGCCTGTGGGTCCAGCTGGGTAACTTACCGGACACTGACCCCCAGACAACACCCTCAACATATATCAACCAGCATACTACAACAAAATCAGTCCTGACATCCCATCATACTGGCTATATGCTGATCATCACACAACGATGTACAGAAACCATCGTTAGACGAGAAATAAACAGCATTGCATCCTAAAGTCTAGATTTAAATGTAACGCGGAGAACACAGGTCACGTGGATGAGTTAAATACCGGTATATGTGCCGGGAATCAGAAACATTACAGTCAATGAGGCCAGAGACGCTCCTCTGACGTCAGCGATGCCGGTCTCTGTCGCGCGCGCAAACACAGCTCGACGGTACCGTACTGCCGTTCCCCGTGATCAGCTTCTGCATTCGGTCTCGGTGTTCTGTCCGAGCCGTCGCCCTGTTCGGTCCAGATCCGTTGTACGCCCGAGATTGCGATGCCCGATTCGCGAACAACTCTTTGTTTTGAACTGAATTCATTTGAATGATTCGGACGAACCGATTCGCGACGCGTTTGTAGGTCATTTTGTTTAGGTGAGCTTAAAACAATGTTGTTAATTTTGGAAATAATACCGTTAATATTTATCATGTTTTTTTCATTGGATACGTGTTTTTAATGATGTTCATAATGTTAATAATGTTGTTCAAAACTGGTCTCAATGAACTGTGAACCAGTTCTTTAAAACGAACCGTCCGAACGAACCGATTGGCTAAAATGATTCGGATTTTCCAGCGCTGAAGACGTGATCGACTCTTCCCAAATCCCTGTTTGATGCGCATGCGCACAACGATAAGACATCTGGTATGGAGTGAATTCTATACACACAGAAAAAAAGTATTGAGCATTTCTTTCAAACAAAAATAAAGAATAACAAAATATAACAAATTAATTACTGCAACAGATTTTTAGCAGCATTTTTTCTCCATAGCGACACCTACTAATGCATTTGTACGTCTCTTTTATTCTGAGTTCCAGAGAGTGAGCTTGCAGGATCATGTCCGCTTTCCCCGAGCGAGATGCGGATGCCGGACACTGTGGGTTAAACACCAGTGACCAGCCAATCAGAGCCGGTGTTGTGGTCCCGTTCCTCAGCCCTGTCAATCCAAGGCAGTTTATTAGAATAACACACGTCGCTTCAAAGCTGCTTTATTGATTGCATTACTGTATTGTGTTTGTAATATTTATTGTGATAAAAAGTCCATCATTCTTTTTCTTAGTCACCAGACAGTATAACTGTTGCAATCTTATATTATATTCTTAGTTGATAATTTTTAATTATTTTATTATATTATATGTCGTGTTTCATTTTCGTAACTCCTGGTTGGTTGTGTGTGTCCATGTTGGACTGTAATGGTTCCTCAATAATGTATGGCCAAAAGTTTCTTATGGAACATTTATTCAAACTTGAAACATCTGTCTGTCTGTCTATCTCTCTATCTGTCTGTCTATCTGTCTGTCTGTCTATCTCTCTATCTGTCTGTCTGTCTGTCTGTCATCTCTATCTGTCTGTCTGTTCTGTCTGTCTATCTCTCTATCTGTCTGTCTGTCTCTCTATCTGTCTATCTGTCTGTCTGTCTGTCTGTCTGTCTGTCTGTCTGTCTGTCTGTCTGTCTGTCTATCTCTCTATCTGTCTGTCTATCTGTCTGTCTGTCTATCTCTCTATCTGTCTGTCTGTCTGTCTGTTGTCTGTCTGTTGTCTGTCTCTCTGTCTGTCTGTCTGTCTATCTCTCTATCTGTCTGTCTGTCTGTCTGTCTGTCATCTCTCTATCTGTCTGTCTGTCTGTCTGTCTGTCTGTCTGTTCTCTGTCTGTCTGTCTATCTGTCTGTCTGTCTCTCGTCTGTCTCGTTCTTGTCTGTCTGTCTGTCTGTCTGTCTGTCTGTCTATCTCTCTATCTGCTCACACTGACCCCGCCACAGTAAAGCAGAGCACAGTGTCATTAGGGGAATTGGTCCTCGTGGCGAGAGAGCGAATCTGTGCCATCTGACGCTCAGGGATTTATGGGTTTAGTCAAAATTGCTTTTGCCGGCGTGGAGATTAATGTGTGTGTGATGTTGCGAGGCGATGTCCGCAGCGCTGAGGGAATGTGAGCGCTGAAGATGTGCAGCATGCAGCTGGAGACGGTGCTCGTGTTCATGTGTGTGTGTCTGCTGGGAGCGGCCGGGAGATCCACACACAGGAGAGTACACCGAGCCGACGGCTTCAAGCAGAGCAGGTATGACCCCTGACCCCCCATGACCCTGAACCCTATCCCTGATGCTGTCTCTCCCATCGAGAGGCATAGCAGAGGACATGTGTTATTGCTTTTAAATGCAGATCTTTCTATTGCTTTCCAAAACACTTTCTTGAATCATGAAGGATAACATAGAAAATGATTTTTATTGTCGTTTCAAATGCAGATCTTTCTCATGAAGTGCTGTTGTTTATAATTTAATCTTTGCGTATGTGAAATATTCTGTCAGTGCAAGGCGAGATTTCATATCGGAGTGTGAAGCGTGTGTTTGTCCCTCTGGTTGAGATGTGGAGATCTGTGGCAATGCAGTACACACACTCACCAGCGGGGCAATGCACTACACACACTCGCCAGAAGGGGCATGCAGTACACACACTCACCAGCAGGGCATGCAGTACACACACTTGCCAGCAGGGCAATGCAGTACACACACTTGCCAGAAGGGCAATGCAGTACACACACTCGCCAGCGGGGCAATGCAGTACACACACTCGCCAGCCGGGGCAATGCAGTACACACACTCGCCAGCTGGGCAATGCACTACACACACTCGCCAGAAGGGGCAATGCAGTACACACACTCTCGCCAGCGGGGCAATGCAGTACACACACTTGCCAGAAGGGCAATGCAGTACACACACTTGCCAGAAGGGCAATGCAGTACACACACTCGCCAGCGGGGCAATGCAGTACACACACTCGCCAGCGGAGCAATGCACTACACACACTTGCCAGAAGGGGCAATGCAGTACACACACTCGCCAGCGGGGCAATGCAGTACACACACTTGCCAGAAGGGCAATGCAGTACACACACTTGCCAGAAGGGCAATGCAGTACACACACTTGCCAGAAGGGCAATGCAGTACACACACTTGCCAGAAGAGCAATGCAGTACACACACTTGCCAGAAGGGCAATGCAGTACACACACTCACCAGCGGGGCAATGCAGTACACACACTTGCCAGAAGGGCAATGCAGTACACACACTTGCCAGCAGGGCAATGCAGAACACACACTCATCAGCAGGGGCATGCAATGCACACACTCGCCAACAGGGCAATGCAATACACACACTCATCAGCAGGGGCATGCAGTACACACACTCGCCAACAGGGCAATGCAATACACACACTTGCCAGAAGGGCAATGCAGTACACACACTTGCCAGAAGGGCAATGCAGTACACACACTTGCCAGAAGGGCAATGCAGTACACACACTTGCCAGAAGGGCAATGCAGTACACACACTTGCCAGAAGGGCAATGCAGTACACACACTTGCCAGAAGGGCAATGCAGTACACACACTTGCCAGAAGGGCAATGCAGTACACACACTTGCTAGAAGGGCAATGCAGTACACACACTCGCCAGCGGGGCAATGCAGTACACACACTCGCCAGAAGGGCAATGCAGTACACACACTTGCCAGAAGGGCAATGCAGTACACACACTTGCTAGAAGGGCAATGCAGTACACACACTCGCCAGCGGGGCAATGCAGTACACACACTCGCCAGAAGGGCAATGCAGTACACACACTTGCCAGAAGGGCAATGCAGTACACACACTTGCCAGAAGGGCAATGCAGTACACACACTCGCCAGCGGGGCAATGCAGTACACACACTTGCCAGAAGGGCAATGCAGTACACACACTTGCCAGCAGGGCAATGCAGAACACACACTCATCAGCAGGGGCATGCAGTACACACACTCATCAGCAGGGGCATGCAGTACACACACTCGCCAACAGGGCAATGCAATACACACACTCATCAGCAGGGGCATGCAGTACACACACTTGCCAGAAGGGCAATGCAGTACACACACTTGCCAGAAGGGCAATGCAGTACACACACTTGCCAGAAGGGCAATGCAGTACACACACTTGCCAGAAGGGCAATGCAGTACACACACTCACCAGCGGGGCAATGCAGTACAAACACTCGCCAGCGGGCAATGCAGTACACACACTCGCCAGCGGGGCAATGCACTACACACACTCACCAGCAGGGCAATGCAGAACACACACTCATCAGCAGGGGCATGCAATACACACACTCGCCAACAGGGCAATGCAATACACACACTCATCAGCAGGGGCATGCAGTACACACACTCGCCAACAGGGCAATGCAATACACACACTTGCCAGAAGGGCAATGCAGTACACACACTTGCCAGAAGGGCAATGCAGTACACACACTTGCCAGAAGGGCAATGCAGTACACACACTTGCCAGAAGGGCAATGCAGTACACACACTTGCCAGAAGGGCAATGCAGTACACACACTTGCCAGAAGGGCAATGCAGTACACACACTTGCCAGAAGGGCAATGCAGTACACACACTTGCTAGAAGGGCAATGCAGTACACACACTCGCCAGCGGGGCAATGCAGTACACACACTCGCCAGAAGGGCAATGCAGTACACACACTTGCCAGAAGGGCAATGCAGTACACACACTTGCTAGAAGGGCAATGCAGTACACACACTCGCCAGCGGGGCAATGCAGTACACACACTCGACAGAAGGGCAATGCAGTACACACACTTGCCAGAAGGGCAATGCAGTACACACATTGCCAGAAGGGCAATGCAGTACACACACTTGCCAGAAGGGCAATGCAGTACACACACTCGCCAGCGGGGCAATGCAGTACACACACTTGCCAGCAGGGCAATGCAGAACACACACTCATCAGCAGGGGCATGCAGTACACACACTCATCAGCAGGGGCATGCAGTACACACACTCGCCAACAGGGTTATGCAATACACACACTCATCAGCAGGGGCATGCAGTACACACACTTGCCAGAAGGGCAATGCAGTACACACACTTGCCAGAAGGGCAATGCAGTACACACACTTGCCAGAAGGGCAATGCAGTACACACACTTGCCAGAAGGGCAATGCAGTACACACACTCGCCAGCGGGGCAATGCAGTACAAACACTCGCCAGCGGGGCAATGCAGTACACAGCACTCGCCAGCGGGGCAATGCACTACACACACTCACCAGCAGGGGCATGCAGTACACACACTTGCCAGCGGGGCATGCAGTACACACACTCGCCAGCGGGGCAATGCAGTACACACACTTGCCAGAAGGGCAATGCAGTACACACACTTGCCAGAAGGGCAATGCAGTACACACACTTGCCAGAAGGGCAATGCAGTACACACACTCGCCAGCGGGGCAATGCAGTACACACACTTGCCAGAAGGGCAATGCAGTACACACACTTGCCAGCAGGGCAATGCAGAACACACACTCATCAGCAGGGCAATGCAATACACACACTCATCAGCAGGGGCATGCAGTACACACACTCGCCAACAGGGCAATGCAATACACACACTCATCAGCAGGGGCATGCAGTACACACACTTGCCAGAAGGGCAATGCAGTACACACACTCGCCAGCAGGGCAATGCAGTACACACACTTGCCAGAAGGGCAATGCAGTACACACACTCGCCAGCGGGGCAATGCAGTACAAACGCTCGCAGCGGGGCAATGCAGTACACACACTCGCCAGAAGGGGCATGCAGTACACACACTCACCAGCAGGGGCATGCAGTACACACACTTGCCAGCGGGGCAATGCAGTACACACACTTGCCAGAAGGGCAATGCAGTACACACACTCGCCAACAGGGCAATGCAATACACACACTCATCAGCAGGGGCATGCAGTACACACACTCGCCAGCGGGGCAATGCAGTACACACACTTGCCAGAAGGGCAATGCAGTACACACACTCGCCAGAAGGGCAATGCGGTACACACACTTGCCAGCGAGGCAATGCAGTACACACACTCGCCAATAGGGCAATGAAATACACACACTTGTCAGCAGGGTCATGCAGTACACACACTCGCCAATAGGGCACTGAAATACACACACTTGTCAGCAGGGGCATGCAGTACACACACTCGCCAACAGGGCAATGCAGTACACTCACCAGCAGGGGCATGCAGTACACACACTCGCCAGCGGGGCAATGCAGTACACACACTTGCCAGAATGGCAATGCAGTACACACACTTGCCAGCGAAGGCAATGCAGTACACACACTCATCAGCAGGGGCATGCAGTACACACACTCGCCAACAGGGCAATGCAATACACACACTCATCAGTAGGGCATGCAGTACACACACTCGCCAACAGGGCAATGCAATACACACACTCATCAGCAGGGGCATGCAGTACACACACTCGCCAGCGGGGCAATGCAGTACACACACTCATCAGCAGGGGCATGCAGTACACACACTCGCCAACAGGGCAATGCAATACACAAACTCATCAGCAGGGGCATGCAGTACACACACTTGCCAGAAGGGCAATGCAATACACACACTCTGCCAGAAGGGCAATGCAGTACACACACTCGCCAGAAGGGCAATGCGGTACACACACTCGCCAGCGGGGCAATGCGGTACACACACTCGCCAGCAGGACAATGCAGTACACACACTCGCCAATAGGGCAATGAAATACACACACTTGTCAGCAGGGGCATGCAGTACACACACTCGCCAATAGGGCAATGAAATACACACACTTGTCAGCAGGGGCATGCAGTACACACACTCGCCAGCAGGGCAATGCAGTACACACACTCGCCAATAGGGCAATGCAGTACACACACTCGCCAATAGGGCAATGCAGTACACACACTCGCCAGCGGGGCAATGCAGTACACACACTTGCCAGAAGGGCAATGCAGTACACACACTTGCCAGTGGGGCAATGCAGTACACACACTCGCCAACAGGGCAATGCAATACACACACTCATCAGCAGGGGCATGCAGTACACACACTCGCCAGTGGGGCAATGCAGTACACACACTCGCCAACAGGGCAATGCAGTACACACACTCGCCAGAAGGGCAATGAAATACACACACTTGTCAGCAGGGGCATGCAGTACACACACTCGCCAACAGGTCAATGAAGTACACACACACTTGTCTGCAGGGAATCAAGACAGCCAATCCGAAAAGCAGAGACAGATAACAGTTATAGTTCACAGTAGTCGTGACAGGAGAATCTGCAAATGTAGTCTATAATACAACTATAGTCCAAGGCAGGCGGACAGGTCAAAACCAGGCAAGCAGTGCAATTAAACAGAAACAGCAAAACAAGTATTCACAAAAAACACGAGAGAACAGAGGGCGTATAAATACTCCAAAGGCAATGACAAACAGCTGAAGTCCAAAATGAGCCTGTACAGAGGATTCTGGGAAACCAGCATTGGGCTTCAGTGGGAAACCAGTATTGGGCTACAGTGGGAAACCAGTATTGGGCTACAGTGAGAAAACCAGTATTGGGCTACAGTGGGAAAGCAGTATTGGGCTACTGTGGGAAACCAGTATTGGGCTGCAGTGGGAAACCAGTATTGGGCTACAGTGGGAAACCAGTATTGGGCTACAGTGGGAAACCAGTATTGGGCTACAGTGGGAAAGCAGTATTGGGCTACAGTGGGAAACCAGTATTGGGCTGCAGTGGGAAACCAGTATTGGGCTACAGTGGGAAAGCAGTATTGGGCTACAGTGGAAAAGCAGTATTGGGCTACAGTGGGAAACCAGTATTGGGCTGCAGTGGGAAACCAGTATTGGGCTACAGTGGGAAACCAGTATTGGGCTACAGTGGGAAACCAGTATTGGGCTACAGTGGGAAAGCAGTATTGGGCTACAGTGAGAAAGCAGTATTGGGCTACAGTGGGAAACCAGTATTGGGCTACAGTTGGAAACCAGTATTGGGCTACAGTGGGAAACCAGTATTGGGCTACAGTGGGAAACCAGTATTGGGCTACAGTGGGAAACCAGTCTTGGGTTACAGTTGGAAACCAGTATTGGGCTGCAGTTGGAAACCAGTATTGGGCTACAGTGGTAAACCAGTATTGGGCTACAGTGGGAAACCAGTATTGGGCTACAGTGGGAAACCAGTATTGGGCTACAGTTGGAAACCAGTATTGGGCTACAGTGGGAAACCAGTATTGGGCTACAGTGGGAAACCAGTATTGGGCTTCAGTGGGAAACTAGTATTGGGCTACAGTGGGAAACCAGTATTGGGCTACAGTGGGAAACCAGTATTGGGCTACAGTTGGAAACCAGTATTGGGCTACAGTGGGAAACCAGTATTGGGCTACAGTGGGAAACCAGTATTGGGCTTCAGTGGGAAACCAGTATTGGGCTACAGTGGGAAACCAGTATTGGGCTACAGTGGGAAACCAGTATTGGGCTACAGTGGGAAACCAGTATTGGGCTTCAGTGGGAAACCAGTATTGGGCTACAGTGGGAAACCGAGTATTGGGCTACAGTGGGAAACCAGTATTGGGCTTCAGTGGGAAACCAGTATTGGGCTACAGTGGGAAACCAGTATTGGGCTACAGTGGGAAACCAGTATTGGGCTACAGTGGGAAACCAGTATTGGGCTACAGTGGGAAACCAGTATTGGGCTTCAGTGGGAAACCAGTATTGGGCTACAGTGGGAAACCAGTATTGGGCTACAGTGGGAAACCAGTATTGGGCTACAGTGGGAAACCAGTATTGGGCTTCAGTGGGAAACCAGTATTGGGCTTCAGTGGGAAACCAGTATTGGGCTACAGTGGGAAACCAGTATTGGGCTACAGTGGGAAACCAGTATTGGGCTACAGTGGGAAACCAGTATTGGGCTACAGTGGGAAACCAGTATTGGGCTACAGTGGGAAACCAGTATTGGGCTACAGTGGGAAACCAGTATTGGGCTTCAGTGGGAAACCAGTATTGGGCTACAGTGGGAAACCAGTATTGGGCTACAGTGGGAAACCAGTATTGGGCTACAGTGGGAAACCAGTATTGGGCTTCAGTGGGAAACCAGTATTGGGCTACAGTGGGAAACCAGTATTGGGCTGCAGTGGGAAACCAGTATTGGGCTACAGTGGGAAACCAGTATTGGGCTACAGTTGGAAAACCAGTATTGGGCTACAGTGGGAAACCAGTATTGGGCTTCAGTGGGAAACCAGTCTTGGGCTACAGTTGGAAACCAGTATTGGGCTTCAGTGGGAAACCAGTATTGGGCTACAGTGGGAAACCAGTATTGGGCTTCAGTGGGAAACCAGTATTGGGCTACAGTGGGAAACCAGTATTGGGCTACAGTGGGAAACCAGTATTGGGCTACAGTTGGAAACCAGTATTGGGCTACAGTGGGAAACCAGTATTGGGCTACAGTTGGAAACCAGTATTGGGCTTCAGTGGGAAACCAGTATTGGGCTACAGTGGGAAACCAGTCTTGGGCTACAGTGGGAAACCAGTCTTGGGCTACAGTTGGAAACCAGTATTGGGCTACAGTGGGAAACCAGTATTGGGCTACAGTGGGAAACCAGTATTGGGCTACAGTGGGAAACCAGTATTGGGCTACAGTTGGAAACCAGTATTGGGCTACAGTGGGAAACCAGTATTGGGCTACAGTGGGAAACCAGTATTGGGCTACAGTTGGAAACCAGTATTGGGCTACAGTGGGAAACCAGTATTGGGCTACAGTGGGAAACCAGTATTGGGCTACAGTGGGAAACCAGTATTGGGCTACAGTGGGAAACCAGTGTTGGGCTTCAGTGGGAAACCAGTATTGGGCTACAGTTGGAAACCAGTATTGGGCTACAGTGGGAAACCAGTATTGGGCTACAGTGGGAAACCAGTATTGGGCTACAGTTGGAAACCAGTATTGGGCTACAGTGGGAAACCAGTATTGGGCTACAGTGGGAAACCAGTCTTGGGCTACAGTGGGAAACCAGTATTGGGCTACAGTGGGAAACCAGTATTGGGCTACAGTGGGAAACCAGTATTGGGCTACAGTGGGAAACCAGTATTGGGCTACAGTGGGAAACCAGTATTGGGCTACAGTTGGAAACCAGTATTGGGCTTCAGTGGGAAACCAGTATTGGGCTACAGTGGGAAACCAGTATTGGGCTACAGTGGGAAACCAGTATTGGGCTACAGTGGGAAACCAGTATTGGGCTACAGTGGGAAACCAGTCTTGGGCTGCAGTGGGAAACCAGTATTGGGCTACAGTGGGAAACCAGTATTGGGCTACAGTTGGAAACCAGTATTGGGCTACAGTGGGAAACCAGTATTGGGCTTCAGTGGGAAACCAGTCTTGGGCTACAGTTGGAAACCAGTATTGGGCTTCAGTGGGAAACCAGTATTGGGCTACAGTGGGAAACCAGTATTGGGCTTCAGTGGGAAACCAGTATTGGGCTACAGTGGGAAACCGAGTCTTGGGCTACAGTGGGAAACCAGTATTGGGCTACAGTTGGAAACCAGTATTGGGCTACAGTGGGAAACCAGTCTTGGGCTACAGTGGGAAACCAGTCTTGGGCTACAGTGGGAAATCAGTATTGGGCTACAGTTGGAAACCAGTATTGGGCTACAGTGGGAAACCAGTATTGGGCTACAGTGGGAAACCAGTCTTGGACTGCAGTGGGAAACCAGTATTGGGCTACAGTGGGAAACCAGTATTGGGCTACAGTTGGAAACCAGTATTGGGCTACAGTGGGAAACCAGTATTGGGCTTCAGTGGGAAACCAGTCTTGGGCTACAGTTGGAAACCAGTATTGGGCTTCAGTGGGAAACCAGTATTGGGCTACAGTGGGAAACCAGTATTGGGCTTCAGTGGGAAACCAGTATTGGGCTGCAGTGGGAAACCAGTATTGGGCTACAGTGGGAAACCAGTATTGGGCTACAGTTGGAAACCAGTATTGGGCTACAGTGGGAAACCAGTCTTGGGCTACAGTTGGAAACCAGTCTTGGGCTACAGTTGGAAACCAGTATTGGGCTACAGTGGGAAACCAGTATTGGGCTTCAGTGGGAAACCAGTATTGGGCTACAGTGGGAAACCAGTCTTGGGCTACAGTGGGAAACCAGTATTGGGCTACAGTTGGAAACCAGTATTGGGCTACAGTGGGAAACCAGTCTTGGGCTACAGTGGGAAACCAGTCTTGGGCTACAGTGGGAAACCAGTCTTGGGCTTCAGTGGGAAACCAGTCTTGGGCTACAGTGGGAAACCAGTCTTGGGCTGCAGTGGGAAACCAGTCTTGGGCTACAGTGGGAAACCAGTATTGGGCTACAGTTGGAAACCAGTATTGGGCTACAGTTGGAAACCAGTATTGGGCTACAGTGGGAAACCAGTATTGGGCTTCAGTGGGAAACCAGTATTGGGCTACAGTGGGAAACCAGTCTTGGGCTACAGTTGGAAACCAGTATTGGGCTACAGTGGGAAACCAGTATTGGGCTACAGTGGGAAACCAGTATTGGGCTACAGTTGGAAACCAGTATTGGGCTACAGTGGGAAACCAGTCTTGGGCTACAGTGGGAAACCAGTCTTGGCTCGGGTGATATGGCCGCTGACGATATTTGATCACGCTTAAGCGTTAAACCCGTAAGAGGCGTGATCTGCAGCGTTTGAAGCAGGAACAGCTGAGGGCAGATGATCAGTGTTGTGTCGTGGCAGTGGAGGAGGAGACGCTGCTGGAACAGAGAGGATTTCTGCAGAGAGGATTATTAACCAGCTGCTGGTGAGCGAGTGTAGCCGCACTCTCTCTCTCTCTGTCTGTGACATCACATCGAGCATCACGGCCTGCTTCTGCTGCTCTGTTCTTCAGCTGTCGTTTGCACATGACGACGAGGATGATGCGCTTGATTTGAGCTCAAAACAAAGAGCTTTAAAAATAGCTCAGATGCATGTGATGCGAATGAGGAAATGATGCTGTACAACACAAGCTGGAATTGATTGAAAAAGCACAAATGTCTGCAATCACAAACGTACTTAACGAAATGCAACTCAAACATCCCTGTGCTCACTTGTTAAATACAGTGGTGGACAGAGTACAACCTAATGAATAAAACTCCTGTAGAAGCATGAATTACTCCTTTCCTATTTTAATTGAGGAAAAGAAGGTACTTGATTTTTTTGATTGTAGTTAACTTAAGATGCACTGATTGATGAATGTTTATTTAATAACAATAATTGCACATACTCACACTGCTATGTGTGTGTACTAGACACACAGATAGAGCTCAAACAGAGTACAGCTCAGTCTGACATCATTATTAATTATTTCCACAGCACTGCTCAATGAGGAATATTATGCAGACAATTAATATATATTGATCTGCAAGTAAGAAAATGTGATTTACTTGAAGGGGTGTGCATGAGACTGACAGGACACCTTCATAATCATGACGGTTTATGTATGTTTATGAAAACTGTCATTAAGTGACAATTATTGACATTTTGAATGCAAATATGACATTGTTTGGGATGTCTTTATTATGACAACTTGACATAAACCAACACATCATCATAACCTGTCAGTGTCTTGACAACTTGACATTACTAAAACCACATAATCTGTAATAAACATGACATAGCAGATTAATTATTAAGAAACCACTTAGCTTTATTGGTTAACATTACATTAAACTGTCATGTGGTTGGCTTTGGCATTGGCTGTCATGAGGCATTATAACTGTGTCATGAATATTGTTCTTGACCTCGACTACAGTGAAAGGTCATAATGGCCTCATGACAGCAGTTCTGCAGGCCTCCATCCTCCTGCTTTTGTGTCTCTGGAGAGGCTGAACTTAAGAGTTATGTCACTTAAGTATTGTAATGAACTACTTTGCTCTCATCTCCATTTAACACTGATCCTGCTGTTTACATCCACCCTGCAGATTCTGTTGATATCCGTCTAACTCTGTTCCCTCACAGATTGCGGAGAGAAACCACGCGAGTGGATGGAGGGAGCCACAAGTCTGGCAGGTGCAATATCGTTCCACGTGGATTGCTTTTGTCTGTTTTGTTACTAGTTGTGTTTGAAATGTAATTATCCAAACTCATTTTTGGATGTTCTCTGAAAGCTCTGTGTTTTAACAGAAAAACGTTCGGTTTCACTTCTATTTAATCTATTTCTATTTGATCTATTTAACATCTAAGTATAACTATAAGTAACGTTGCACCTACATCTCTAACTCTAGAGAGTATTAGTAGAGTATTAGTAGACTGGTTAGGGATAGAATAAGTTGACATGTAGTTGCAAAATGTTGTTGGATGTTGTATGTAGTGGTGTTGTATATTGTGTTACCAAACGTTCTATGAAAGATAGATATATAAGTAATATTTAGTGCTAACGTTATAAGAACATTATAGACTAGATAACTACTGGAAGAATGGTTGATAACTTTAAGAGAGCCTTCAGAGCATTGGCCAGTTCTGAACGCTCATCTGACGAGTTCAGTTCCTCGTCCACACACACATCTTCAGCGTCTGACAGTTTCACTCTTATCATCGTTTAGCCCGATCTTCAGAAGAAGTCCAGACATGACAAAGTCTCCGATCACCAAGTCAGAGCAGCTGTTGAGGATAGATGACCACGACTTTACAATGAGGCCAGCGTTTGGAGGTGAGCATCCGATAGATCCGAGAAATCTGTCCAAACACCGACGAGACGAGAGTCACTGTATCGCTCGTGCGTGAATGTCTTCTATCAAACACTTACTATGATTTGTATTTATAGATGTGTTTAATGATTTAGTCCATGTTATGCAATCAAATCTACTCAAGATGTTCTTCCAGCACAAACATCTAAACATTCATAATCAAGACACATTTGATTTGATTCAAGTCTTGTTTACTGAACATGCTTATTTCTCTGACTCCACTTGCAGACATTTGTTCTTGTTTTAAGCACAAATTCACTTTATATCACATTTAATATCTTCAGTCATTTTGCTTCTCCAGTAAATGATTCTTGATTTAAGAATGTTTAGATATTTGTGCTGGAAAACAGAAACACTGGGGAAGAACATCATTTTTGTAGTATAAAACACTGGACACACACACACACACGTATGCAGAGACTTTAGTTCATTTCTATCCATTTTTCATCCCCGGGGAATCAAGCTCACAGACAGCATTGATGCCGTTTGAGAAACATGTTAAAATACCGTTTTACTTTCCACTGCTGATGATTCCAGCATTTAATAACTGGTCACATGACAGCACTTCATGAAGCCGTTGACGGTGTGTGTGTTGTTGTTGTGTTGTTCTGGCGGTGGAGATGAAGTGTCTGTCGGTGATCACCCGTGACCCACTTGCGTTTGAGTCCCTGAGCTAAAATAGGCCACACACACACACACACACACACACACACACAGCGCCGCTAAATCCCGTCTGCTCACACACTCCGCATTACTGTAGGCACCCCGGACATATTCTCTAGACTGAAATATTTCATGACAATCACATCATTTCACTATTATCAATAAAAGGATCCGGTTTGTGTCCGACAGGCCCTCCGATCCCCGTAGGAGTGGACGTGCAGGTGGAGAGCCTCGACACCATCTCTGAGGTGGACATGGTGAGGGTTAAAGAGCACAACATACGTGTTATTATCATTATTACTGCACAAATCTTGAGTTAAAGTACAGATGAGCGTTATTAAGGGTTATTATACAGTAATGACCAAAAGTGATGTGTGGAGGGGGGTTCGATTAATCCATCAAATGATGATATTTAAAATATGAGAGAAGAACAAAACAATAAACTTAGTGAAAGTATTAATCTGACAAAATGATTAGGCAAAATACAGCGACAGGAAAAAGCATACACTGACTATGGCATAATCAGTTATTAATATTTCGCGGTTGTCTCTTGGTGTTTTTTTTGTTCATGATTTCTTTGTATGACAGCCTGGTCCTAAATTACGTTGCACAATTTAGCATTTCATTGCATTATTGTTATAAACAAAACAATCGACTTCAAGCACAACTACACAATATGACTACAAAATATTTCACCAATTTGTATTAATATTTGTACTTAACTGTACTATACTATAGACGCTTTCCGCAGTGACAACATAAACAAACGGTTCTGCGCATGTGCATTAAACTGGCCCAAACGTAACTTCCGGCAAACTTGCACAGACAATCCAAAACAAGTAAATAACCATAGGAGCTGGTATTTCTTGCCAGTCAAAGAAAATAAATGTTACCTGGCCAAACTGAAATGTGACACTACCAGACCCGTTGAACAAAAATAGGAGACAAGATGTTTTTCTACCGACGTGTCTGATTTACCGCAGTTTTAAAAAACTGTGGCGAGCGCGGCAACGGGGTTTTATAAGGTGAACATATCTCTCCTTATTAGCTTCTTACATGATTGCTAACCTTTTTTTAAGGCGGGTCTCCACATTGACAGCATGTTGGATGGATCTGTGCAGTGTACTAACCATTCAATTACCCAGACTGCTCGCTATCAATGTGTTTGCGCGAGAGAGAGAGAGAGAGGGAGAGAGGGAGCGTGCGAATATGCGCTGCACACAACTCTGCAGTCAAATACAACTTTTCCCATCTTAAATTGTAAAAAAAAACACGGAAATCAATATGTGGCGGTCAGCGCTGATAATGTGGTGGGCTGCCACTAATAAATGTATGGGAAACACTGTACCGGAGACTCGGATAAAGCTATTTTAATACCGCCGTCTCCCTTTTTGTTAGGAAACCTTAAAATGATTTTTTTTTTTTATTTTGCTCCCAAGGTCAGGTTGCATCCCACAGCTCAACAACCTGTTCATCACCTTAACTTTCACTGCATTTGCAGTCAATGCCGTATTATCCAATAAACAGTATAAACTAACAGAACGGAAGTTAACTTTGGGCCAGCTCATCACCATGGCAACGCGTCTGATGAAAGTGTCTATACTGTTACGTTTACTTGAATCAAAGGGATATTTGCATCTGAAAGAGTCATGTGGAAAGTGCTGATGAGTGTTTACAGTACAGTATTGTGTACTGGTGGTTATTAATCATTAATCGTAACACTAATGTCAGTATTCATTGCTTGTGTCGTATGTAAGATCGTCCCTCGCCTCTCTTGAACTGGTTCAAATGTTTTCTATTCTGTGTTAATATCTCAGTGTGTTTAACATCTGATGTTTCCCCTCAGGATTTTACCATGACTCTGTATTTGAGGCATTACTGGAAAGACGAGCGCTTGTCCTTCCCGAGCACCAACAACCAAAGCATGACGTTCGACAGCCGGCTGGTAAAGAAGATCTGGGTGCCCGACATGTTCTTTGTCCACTCCAAAAGATCCTTCATCCACGACACAACCACGGACAACGTGATGTTACGAGTGCATCCAGACGGCAACGTCCTCTACAGTCTGAGGTGAACCTGTCTAATCATCTCGATCCTGAAGTCAACTTAGAATACGGCACTAAACATTTGAGAATAAAGCGTTTCCACCCCGTGTTCAAGAGATTACAATCATCACTTCCTGGGAAATTGGCGTAAAATATCAGATATAGACATAAATAGATATAGCTATGGAACTCTTTGAGTTTGAAATACATTTGCAGTGATATGCTCGGCGATTAGAGGAATATGTAAATATGTGCTGCACTGTCCTCTCAGTAACAGAATAAACAGAGAAAACAGTGTCAGTGTCTCTTTCAGCTTCAGCGGTTCTCAGTGTGTTTGTGTTCTTACTCGCGTCTGAACAGAAGAAATGAACTGGCCTCAGAGCCACACCCACCTGTGACATCATCATCACTTGCCAATGGGAGTTCAGAGGTGTTTACCAGGCCGCGAGCGAACGTTTCCCGAGAGTTCACTTTGACAAGTACCCTGGAACTCCAGAGTTCTGGCAAGATCACAATCCGCGTTTGCTCAGTGAGTCCCTCTGGCACTGAGTAATGATGCTCATTAACTATGCGCTTGTGTCCGAGCTGGACCAATCACATCAGGTTAGAACAGACACTGTTCCCTGTTGAAAGAGGAACAGAAAACAGCGCTCGAAATCGTTCCTATGCAAGAAGGACAGCGTTTTTGCTGTTTTGCCGACCGCATACGGCGAGAAGTCTAATCTAGCAGTTAGCGCCGCTGGTCAGCGAGCGTTGGACTTATTGTTGTGATTGCTCGTAGTGTTATCCAATTGCGTGCAGTGAGATTTTCAAACGTATGCTTGGCGCTGCCCCTCGAAGCTGAGCGATGTACACACTCGATGCCAGACCCTTAGACCCAGAATAAATAACAGTAGCAAAACTGTGACACTGGTCCGTTCCCGTCCACTTCCGATGCCACTGGAGTCCTGAGTCCTGTCTGGACTAACGCTGGATGTCTCGTGTGTTGTTGCAGAGTGACCGTCACTGCCATGTGTAACATGGACCTGAGCCGATTCCCCCTGGACACGCAGACCTGCTCACTGGAGATCGAGAGCTGTATGTACACACACACATTTCTGCATGCCATCTTACGTCCATGGTGTCGCTGAACTGAAGAATTAAGATGCATGTGGTTCTGGTCATTGGAAATGTCCCTGTTTATGTGATGATGGATTGCATGTGCTGTTTTCTCAGATGCGTACACTGACGACGATCTCATGCTTTACTGGAAGAAGGGCAACGAGTTCGTTGAACACGGGACGACAGGATTTCTCTGTCCCAGTTCCTCATCCAGAAGTTCCACACCACAACTAAACTAGCGTTCTACAGCAGCACAGGTACAGCGCTTGTGCTTCGAGTCTCTCAGAGATTTATGCTGACATCTTTAGCTTGGCATTCAATTCTCTGAACACTGCAAGCAAGTATCTCCCTACTTCTGAATTATTTCTGAAAAATTTTTGTTGGAAGTTCAGTCTGATATTTTTAAACTACTTTCAGATGGTTCAGAGAACATTGTTCCCTGAAACAATTGCAAAACAATAAAACATTTGCATAAACAAGATTTTTTTAAGTTTAAAAAAATAGATATTCAAAGAACGTTCAGAAGAAAAAAACTTTTTATAACTTAATGGGAACATTAATAAAATGTTTTTATAACGTTTTTGTTAGCTGGGCACACGCATGATTAAATATGTATGATTTCAGAACTTTTGTTGGCACACTTATCACTGTGCTTTTCTCAACTGTTGTCAGAGTTCTTCAGTATTGCATCTGCTGTTACACTACAGTTAGTTCTGGTCCTCGAGCAGCGTACAGTAACGCTTCAGTAGCAGAGTGTTATCACCCCTCCGGCAGTCTGCTGGTCTGGTCTGAGACTGCTGGTCTGGTCTGGTCTGGTCTGAGACTGCTGGTCTTTCAACGGAGAAAAGTGAAGCCCATTAGAAGCATTCACTTCCTGATGGCTGAGCGACTGCCCAGAAATAAATAATGGACAAAAGGAGTCTTTGGACACCTCAGATGTAAAGTTATTCGCTGGCAAAGTAATGCCAAAATGAATGAATGAGTTACTCCAAATGAAAAAAACCCTGATATGCTTTTTTTAAAATATCACCTTTTTATGTAGTATGTAATAGAGACTGGAATGGTGCTGAGACTGGAGTTTGGTTCGTGGTGTTCATGTCAAAAAGACACTCTTTTCTGATCCAAACCAAATCCACTTTGATGAGATGATAATACTGTAAAACTCACGCCATTGTTATTGTTCCAATCATAGCAGACTGAACCATGTGACCAATCAGAGCAGACCAATCACAGCAGACTGAGTTACTGACCAATCAGAGCAGACCAATTACAGCAGACTGGCCCATGTGACCAATCAGAGCAGACCAATCACAGCAGACTGAGTTACTGACCAATCAGAGCAGACCAATCACAGCAGTGGGTTACTGACTAATCAGAGCAGACCAATCACAGCAGACTGGCCCATGTGACCAATCAGAGCAGACCAATCACAGCAGACTGGCCCATGTGACCAATCAGAGCAGACCAATCACAGCAGACTGAGTTACTGACCAATCAGAGCAGACCAATCACAACAGACTGAGTTACTGACCAATCAGAGCAGACCAATCACAGCAGACTGGCCCAGGTGTCCAATCAGAGCAGACCAATCACAACAGACTGGCCCAGGTGTCCAATCAGAGCAGACCAATCACAGCAGACTGGCCCAGGTGTCCAATCAGAGCAGACCAATCACAACAAACTGGCCCATGTGACCAATCATAGCAAAGTGTTTTTAGACTTGAATGCATCAAAAAATGTAGCAGAAATTTAAAACAAAATTAGGAACCTGTAACATAACATTTAACAGCACTGTAAGAAAAAATTAAGTGGACGTCGAAGATCTCAAAAATGAAGGTTATTACAGCATAGCAGTGGCAAGGCACACAAAGCACCCTGGGTTCACCGGCAGTGAGAATGAACCCAGAACATTCAAATCTTTCACCTTTTACCCTGTTACTGTCCTCTTAATGTAAATGAAGTTGTTTCTGTCGTAACAGCTGTGTTCTGAACCCTAAGAAAAACAAATTCCTCTTCTCTCTTCGCATGGAGCTGAAGCTCTGTCTTAAATGTAAATTGAGGATAACAACAAAAGTCGTCCCTCTGTGCTCACATCTTTGATCTTCTTTCAAATAAGAATGGCCAAATGTTTAAGGTGATAACAACGTCTCTTTGAAGCGCCCTAATCAAGATGGTTCTCGAATACCCGCTGTCGCTACCACACTATAGGAGTTAAACATGACTCTGTGATACTTTTAAGATTGTAAGGAATTGATTCTATGATAAATAAGCTCTTTTAAGTGAAGGAACATTTCAATATAATCTATATTGGAGTGGAAGTTTGATCGGAGCAGACTATAAATTCTTACAGCAAATAAACCTGAAGTTAACTGAAATATGTCCAGCAACATCTCAGAAACGGTTCGGAGCTGTAGTTCTAATGTGGTGTTTTCGAATTATAAACAGACACTAGTAAATTAAATGAAGTCTACAAAACAACTGTATGTTGAGACCACACCGCCTGCACTTTACATCTAAGCCGTCTTTCCAGGTGTTTGAACGTTTCCTCGATTATGTAGGTGGAACACCATGTCTAAATGTCTGGCTAAACAACTTCTACAGCCAGAAAAACTTCTAGTAAAAATGCCCCGACAGCAGAACTGGCCTGCGAACACTGCCGTATCATCGCAGCACTTTCATCCAGATTTGTGTTTTCCAGGCTGGTATAATCGGCTCTACATACACTTCACTCTCCGGCGGCACATCTTCTTCTTCCTGCTGCAGACGTACTTCCCCGCGACGCTGATGGTCATGCTGTCCTGGGTGTCGTTCTGGATCGAGCCGCAGAGCTGTGCCTGCAAGAGTTCCTCTCGGTACCATAAACCCCTCAAACTCTTGAGATGGAATATATAACATTCCTTAATCTCTCAGTAACTATTATAGTGTATGTAAGAGATTATTCAGTTGTATGGAGATTATCTTAAAAATCAACCGCGATGAGTCCTCAACACTGCAAAAATGAATTTCTTTGAATTTTTGTCTTATTTTCCAGTACAAATATGAAGCAAAATGACCAGATATTAAGCCTTGCTTTCGGAAAAATGTATTCAAATTGAAACAATGTCCTGTTTAACCCTAAACTCACTAAATTGTTATTCTTCGTGTTACGCAGCATGTGCCAACACTTCATGCACTTGACTGTCTCAGCTATAATTTTGTAGCGGGGGGGGGGGGGGTAACATTAACAAAATAATGTTATAAAATTCATAGTGTGTAGTGCTCATTTGGGACACAACATATGTTCATAACAAAATCAGTCGAGATCAGGCGCATTCGAAAGAGCCTTTGAATTTGTACAGGCTTCATCGCGCCGCTGTGATCCGGCCTCTGATTCAGCAGCTTCTGAATATGGATACAGTTTATATGTGAATAAAAGCTTTAAGTTTAATCTGTTCACCATTTAAAGCGATCATGTCTCTTCAGAAGACTTTAGTTGAACTGCTTCATTCATTTTAATTTATTTTGAGGATATCTTTTTGAATCTTTTTTTAGGTGAATAGACTAAAGGCACATGTTTAGAATATTTTTATATTAGATATTTGTGCTGGAAAACAAGACTACTTACTAAGTGCTTTCTACCTACAGTCCTAACAAGACTAAATACTGAGCAAGAAAGTAATATTTTGCAATGAAAATGATATCCAACCAAAGCTTTCACACAGGCATCACGACAGTTCTTACAATGTCCACCATCATCACCGGAGTCAATGCCTCCATGCCCAGAGTCTCCTACATCAAAGCCGTGGACATTTACCTGTGGGTCAGCTTCGTTTTCGTCTTCCTCTCTGTCATCGAGTATGCTGCTGTCAACTACCTGACCACCGTACAGGAGCGCCGGAGAGGAAACTCAGGAATCAAGTAAGACGCCACTTTTCTCTTTGCCAAAATAATGACTATCTAATGCTGGTAGACCAAGATGATGAGAGGAATAGAGTCATACAGAGATATAATGAAGAATATTCCCCATTTAGAGTCGTTGTAAGGGCTTGCACACCAGTGGAGGACAGTCAGGAATTAGTTTCCTTTCGAGGGAAGCTCACGATCCCTGCGGTTCAGGTCCCGCATTCGTTGAGGCGGCGCGGAGGCTTAAATCTTGGGATCGCAAAAGGATCTTGCAGATGAGAACGAGACTGCCGAGGTGCAGAAGCCCACCCTGCGGCTTCTTCTGCCTGTGACGAGTGCCCGGTGCTGGAATCTATCTGCCTCTGAGGAAGTGGATGTTCTCAGCATCGGGAGCGAGGAACATGAGTTTAACTCGCCAGCTCATGTTCCCGCGTATGAGGAGTTGGTAGAGCTTGTGACGCGTGCTGTGGCCAGACTCAACATCAGCTGGCCACAAGATAAGCAGGAAGATTCTAGTCACAGTAAATTAGACGAGAGATTCCTACAGCGCAGATCACAACCTCAGCGCCGGGGTTTGCCATTTTTCCCAGATCTACATAAAGAGATCGCTAGATCCTGGGAAAAAACCCACTCCTCTTGTATCTCACACAGTACATCATGCGATTATAGCAATGTTGTGGGTGCGAGGGAGGCGGGGTATGGCAAGATGCCACAATTGGAGGAAGCCATGGCGAGCTATCTTTCTCCTAAAGCGGCATCTTCACTTAAAACCCCGGCGCTGCCCAGCAAACCATGTAAAGAAACATCAGCATTAGTTTGCAGGGCATATATGGCAGCTGGTCGGGCTGGTGCGTCTCTGTATTCGCTAGCTATCTTGCAGGCGTACCAGGCCGACCTCCTTAAAGATTTAGACGAGGGACCGTCATGTGGATATTGCAGAATTGAGGAGGGCCACAGATTTGTCTTTCCGGGCTACTAAAGAAACGGCACGCTACATCGGCCGTTCTATGGCAGCTATGGTGGCTACGGAAAGGCATCTGTGGCTTAATTTATCTGGCATAAAGGATAAAGACAGATCTTTCCTTATGGATGCACCACTTTCGCCTTCTGGCCTGTTTGGCGATGCAGTTTCGGCTGTCGTCAGACAGGTTCCAGGGGGTGAAGAAACAATCTGCAGCATTCCAGCAGTTCCTTCCTCACCGCATTAAGTCACAGCCACAGCCGTCAACCAGCTCCTCATACAGGCAAGAGAAGAGAGAGAGCGTTGCCTCTAGAGCCCCTCCTCTGTGAGCTTGGCAACAAAGGAAACGCTCTCAACCAAGACCCGCCGGCCAGAAGGGTGACCTGAGGGCCGTCCTTCAGGCCAAGAGAGTGGGGAAGAGGTCCTAACCAGACCCCCCAAGTTTGCAGGGGTGGTGCCGACTGACAGTGGTTCCAGAACAGGCTTGGGTTATGGAACAAGAAATACAGACTCTTCTGGCCAAAGGGGCCATAGACATTGTTCCCCTACCAGACAGGGAGTCTGGGTTTTACAGCCGTTACTTTATAGTTCCAAAGAAGGATGGAGGAATGAGGCTGATTTTAGACTTAAGGCATCTGAATCTGGCTCTAAGGAGGTTCATGTTCAAGATGCTTACCAATCCCATCAAATCAGATCCGAGGATTGGTTTGTCAAAATAGATCTAAAAGATCCCTATTTTCATGTTTCCATCCTTCCATGTCACGGGAGGTTCCTAAGGTTCGCTTTTGGGGCAAAGCGTACCGATATCGGGTTCTTCTGTTCGGCCTAGCACTCTCTCCCCGAACATTCATAAAGTGTCTGGATACAGCTCTGGCCCCATTGAGACTCCAGGGCATACGTATACTACATTACTTCGACGACTGGCACATTTTGGATCAGTCATGAGAGATGGCAATTCGGCATCGAGATGTCGTCCTTGCCCATATTCAGAGCTTGGGGTTGAGACTCAGACACAAAAAAAGAGTGTGTTAGAACAGTTCAGATAACTACGTTTCTGGGTGTGGTATGGAATTCCGTTACGACGGGCACACATGTCTCCCGCATGCGTCAAGTCTATTCCAACCATGGTATCTGGAATAATTCTAGGCCAAGCCATCACTGTAAAGCAATGTCAAAGATTGCTGGGCCTCATGGCAGCGGCATCAAACATAATACCTGTGGGCCTCCTCCACATGTGGCCCCTTCAGTGCTAGCTGAAAGCCAATGGGTTTTCCCTGAGGGGAAATCCATTCCGTATAATCAGGGTTACGCGCAGATGCCTTCGTTCCCTAGTAATTTGGAAGAAAATTGGTTTCTGTCCCAAGGACCAGTGTTGGGAGCATCATACATCTACATTTTACACCTAGGCCTGGTTATGTGCCAAAGGTGCCATCTAGTTTGGCTCAGTCTACAGTTCTTCAGGTTATTTATACTCCACCACATGTGTCGGCAGAAGAGGAAAGGCTCCATTTGCTTTGTCCTGTCAGAGCTTTAAGAATTTACCTTGAGTGCTCCTCTTCCTGGAGGAGGTCGGACCAACTTCTTGTGTGCTTTGGATCACCAAGGAAGGGATTACTTGCTTCTAAACAGACTATTAGCAATTGGATAGTTCAGGCTATTACTTTAGCCTATACGGTGCGTGATTTACCTTCACCCTTGGCTATTAGGGCTCACTCTACCAGAGGTATAGCATCCTCTAGGGCCCTTCATGTAGGAGTCCCCATTCATGAAATCTGTGAGGCAGCCGGCTGGGCTTCTCCTCACACTTTCATCATATTCTATAGTCTGCACCTCCCTAGTACGCCCGGAGCACAAGTGCTCTCGTCCTAGTCAGTGCCCATTTCAGTTTCACTCTAGGACAGGTTTCAATGCGTGGCTTAGTGGGCATCGTTCCCCAAAAGGTCGTTTTCAATGACGCAGTGTTGAGTGCCCTCAAAGGGGAACGTCTACGGGTTACGAATGTAACCCTCTGTTCCCTGAGAAGGGAACAAAGACACTGCGTCATCTTGCCACGGCCCTCTACTCCTAGGAGCGGCTTGCTTCATCGCTAGGCTAATGTGTGTGTTTCTGGCGTTACCTTTATGCATCCGGTTATGCCGTCATATGTTACGTCATGATGCAACACCAATCAGGATTGGATTAGTTTCATTCATACTCCAGAGAAGCACGCCACGGGAATGCTTCTCAGGGAACAGGGGTTACAGTCATAACCGGAGATGTTTTCCTCAGGTCCTGTCCTTAAATACAGGTTCAAGTATCTGTGCTGTATCAGAGTATCTGTCAGTTAGGAAACATTTACTTCACTACATTCCAAAGCATAATGTCATTCTTTTACTCCATCTCATTAAAAACATACTGTTGCTTGTTATTTCAAAATGAAGAAATTGCCGACTGATAGCCAAGCCGATACGCGAGAGCCATGTTGGATTTGTGAATGAGCCGATTCTTTCCAAGGAATATGTTGAATTAGTTCACAAATCACACTAAAGGATTCATTCCTGAATCAGACTGATGCGATCGCAGCTGTTCTCGAGTCAACTCACCCATTCAAGGATCCAGACAGAATCAACCAGAATCGGGATTTTGTCAGAGCTTGAATGGCATGAAAGTAAGTTGCTAAAGCCAAATTTTAGTAGTAATAAATCTTATTTAGGTCATGAAAGTCAGTTATTTGTGAACTAAATCTGCTGTAAAAGTATATAAGTATAATGTATAACAAGTAAAAACTTCAACTGACTAGTACTGACTAGGATAAATAATAAACATTGTCAGCGTGCGAACACCAAGTTTCAGTGCGTCTTACTAGCATAACATTCAATAAGGCCAATTGATCAGAAGACAGGTACGGCTACTGGAGAGAGGAAAACAGCACAACAGGTGAGCGAATAATCAATACAAAGACTTGTTTCTGATTCAGTTTGGGTTTTGTATTAAGAGGAAATATACTTTTAAATAAAATGTGTGAATTACAAAGATAAACAAATAAAATATAATAAATGACAATATTCACACTCTTGTTTTTTTCCAGAAACGTGGACTCAGTTTTGGACAGTACTCTATTCAACCAGATTCTCACATATCGATGAATAACAATAAAATAAATAAAATAAACCTTTCTGTCAGATTCTTTGTAACACAATAAAAGTAATGAACAATGGATAATGCTTTTCCAAACAAGGTATTGCAATCACTAGTTCAAATTAGGGCTGCACGATGTATCACTTTAACATCGATATCGCGATGTGCGCATCCACGATAGTCACATCGCAAGAATGCGCGATGTCACTAGGGATCGTAGTTAATCCGTGATTCGTGATCAGTAGGCTGCGTGCCAGCAGCTCCCCGGCCCGTAACGCTTGTGATTTGCGGATTAAATGCAAAGTTTAACCATCATAGTGAGAGTTTATCAATTTGCAAGTCCTGTCAGTTTAAACATCAAGCGCAAGAAGACTGGAACTTGCGCGCTGTTTTCCGTTTTCTTACTAAAGCGCATTTTTGTCCCGCCAAACTTGACCGGTGAATGATGTAGATGACAATGAGTGACTTCTGCGCTCGTTTAACTGAGAGAGAAAGTCCCGGTCGCGCGTGCACTCTCACCGTCTTCAAACTCTCTGCTCTCCTGTGCTCGTGCATATCAATGAATTGAGTTGACTGAATATCTTTGAGAATACATGACGGTAAAAGGTCGGAAGACCTTTTTTCTGAACTACCACTGGTTGCTGTTCCACACATTCAGATGACATTACATAAACCACACTTTCAAAAAAAAAAAAAAAAAAAAATGCGATCCGGTGATGAAATGTTTTCCGTGTTGACAGAAATCTTGTGCGATGTCCTAACCTGCCTGGATAATCACACAGCAGGTATGGCGTGGTCCGTTAATGAAACGTCCGATTCGCGAACTAATGACTCATTTGAACCGATTCACTTTAATGAATGGTTAAAACAACTGATCTATTCAACACTGAACTCAAGAGACATAAATTGGAAACAATTTACAATAAGGTTCCATTTATTAAAGCCTATAGGCTTTAATAAATGGAATTTATTTATAAATGGATTAAAACTCCATTTATTAAATGCTTTAATAAATGGATTATTATTAATGTAGTTAACTATAGTTAACTACATTAATAATAATAATTCATTACATGTATATAGTGCTTTTCTCTGCACTCAAAGTGCTTTATATACAACCACCACTAATGTGCAGCATCCTGTTAACATAACCTGTTAACGACATTAGTAAACATTCAATTAATTAATATTAGATTCTATGCGGATATACTCCATAACAAAACCGCCCCAGTCATTCAATGATTCATTCTTTCCAAATAGAGCTATTTAAATCATCTGGGGAAATTATTCTAATATCGCAATATATATCGCGGAAATATAAAATATCGCAATGCCATTTTTTACCAATATCGTGCAGCCCTAGTTCAAATACCTCAAAACAAAACAAAACGAACAATCAGTTTGATTCAGTTCACAGAATGAAATTCAGAATTTCCACTTTCAGTTGCAACAATCACTTTCCCTTTGAACTTAATAGTCTGTCCAATGTGAATCAGAGACTCAAGATTTGACAGTTCGATTCAGTTAACCTGAGTTCATGACTCGGTTGAATGAGTTCAGAGAACTGTTGATTCTTTCAGAATGATTCAGAATCGCAATCAATGTCTTTTGTTGAAAATCAAAAAGGGAAAAATAGAGACAAGATGATCTCAATGAGTCCAAGTCCCGTTTGTCCAAAAGTAAAAGAAATAATTCTCCTACCAGTTTGATGGCTCAAAAACACAGTTCAACAGAGAAAACGATTCCATGGGTGGCTCGCCATTTACAATCTGCACCTCGTGCGTCCAGCACGAATCAGGGAATCATCAAAGAAGAACTTGAATCTCACAAAAAACCCAGCATTGCAAAACACAAGGCAGAACAATAATTACTCCACAATTCAACAATATCATCGTCAAAACACATGTATGCACTTCGATCAACACATTCAAAATAACACTTTAGCACTTAATAGCATACTTAGCAGACATAGCATTCGTAGTTCATTAGCATTCTCACACGTGCGTCAGCTTTAGCCCATGTGCTATCCACTTCGGCTCGCACGGCCTATATAAACACTGTACTGAGTTTCTATCAAATCTGCAGCACATTTTTACTTAAATGTCAAGTTAATGCTTGAGTTTTAACTCACCAAGGCGAATGAATTTATATATATTCCACAAGGAAGTTCGTTTGTGGCACATTAATGTTCCATGTATCTGCATCAATCTGTTTCAGAAGCCTCCGTCTCATCCGCGTCTTCCTCTGGCATCAGCTCCTTAATATTATAGCATCAGATCAGAAATCCTGTTTTCTGTTGTATTTGATCACTTTTCTCTGAGTTAATCACTTACATAGAGGGGTCTTGAAGATCGCTCCGTGTAGCTGTCTCATCTCACTCGCCCGCCAGTCGCGAATGGGCGCGGCTTAGTTCACTCTGCACTTCCTTTGCTGCTGCTCTTAAAGAGCCCATCACTTAATTTAATATGTGATTTCTTTGTCTCTTTCTTACTTATTTTCTGCTTTCATTTATTTTATTAGTAGCCTGGATTACCCGGGTTACACTCTCCCCGCCTTGAAGATATGCAGGTCCCACTGCATCGTCCGGGCTGTGCAATTACAGCAGAGGGAGATCCAGCTTTTATTTCTTGAGAGGTTTCCCAAAGGCAGTCAGACTCCTCCAATGATGCAGTGAACGCTGTACTGAGTCCCCGCAGTAAAGATTGCATGACCAAGGAAAGGGGATTCCCTAATTGAGGGTACTGTAGCCTTTTTGGTGGCTCATGGCATCTTTGCGAACGCCTCAGGACACCTTCTCCAGCCTGGTCAACTACTGCCTGATCACTCTGAGGGTTTCCCTGATCAACTTCAGTGTTTTGCGGCCGGACATCAATCCCATCATCCTCCGTGGAGATCCTAGGTGCCGACTCATCTGATTCCTCTCTTTGCTCTACTAGTCCTGGGTCATCTCTAACAGGTAAGTCACTCAACACATCTGCTCTTATGAGATCCATCATCCGCACATCCTCTATCTCAGGTTCATCCAGTGGAATTTCCTCCCCAGTGTCAGGTAGGTCAGGCAAGCTCACTTGCAATTTCACTGGAGTAGATTGCTCAGGGTCTGTGTTGATCACAGTTCTCATTTCAGGAGAAACTTCTGCCGTCACTCCGCCACTTGACTGCTCTTGAGGTCGGGAATTGGAGAGAATTCTGTTTCCAACACTTGGTAAGTATCTCGGTGTGTAGTAACTTGCAGAGTCATCTTCAGATTCAGAATTATGGGAGTCACTTTCAAACTCTCTTGACCCAGGGTTTGCTCGAGTTCTAGGCTTGCAAGGTTTTTCAGTTCTTACTGACTCAATTCTGTCTTTCTCTTGCAGAAATCCACAGGGTAGTAGCAAATCACGGTGGAGTGTGCGGAGCGGCCCATCCTTGCCCTCAGGTCGAACAGTGTATACTGGTAAGTCGGCAGCTTTCTTGATCACGACGTAAACTTCTTTCTCCCACTTATCTGCTAACTTATTCTTTCCTCTTAGTCTGACATTCCTCACCAGAACACGATCACCAACCTCAAGGAATGAAACGACCACTCGCTCATCGAACCTCCGCTTATTGCGCACAGCTACTTTTGCAGCATTCTCTCTCGCTACCCTGTAGCTCTCCTTCAGTCGCTCCTTCAAATTCCTCACATAACTCGAGTGAGACTAGGAAGATTTATCAGCTGGTAATCCAAAGGCCAAATCGACTGGGAGCCAGGGTTGCCTCCCGAACATCAACTCGTATGGTGAGATCCCAGTTGAATCATTACGTGTACAGTTATACGCGTGTACCAGTGGCTTCACATAACTCTTCCAGCAGGTCTTTCCCTTGTCATCGAGGGTACCCAACATCTGGAGTAGCGTCCTGTTGAAATGCTCCACGGGGTTGCCGCGAGGGTGATAAGGTGTCGTTTCTCACTTTACGTATTCCGGCTATGGTGCAGAGCTCCTTAATCAATTTCGACTCGAAGTCGGGCCCTTGATCACTGTGAAGTTTCTCCGGGAATCCGTAATGGACTAGGAAGTTATCCCACGGGCATTTGGCCACGGTTTCAGCTTTCTGGTTTCTGGTGGGTATTGCCACAGCGTACCTGGTGAAATGATCGGTGATCACTAGGATGTCTTTTGTACCACTTCGATCAGGTTCAAGTGACAGAAAGTCCATGCAGACTAACTCAAGGGGTCTGCTTGTCACTATATTCACCAGGGGTGCAGCTCGCTCAGGAGGAGTCTTTCGCCTCACACAGCGCTCACAGGTCTTTATTTTCTCTTCCACCGTTGTCGCCATCCTTGGCCAGTAGAATCTGGATCTAACAAGGTCTAGGGTCCTCTCGATCCCTAGATGGCCCATGTTGTTGTGCAAGCTCATCAGCACCATCTCTCGGAGACCCACAGGTAGCGCTAACTGGTATAGTACACTTCCCCGGTCCTGTCTCCTCCTAAATAACACTCCATTTTTGAGCTTGAATTTGCTCCATTCTCTCAGCCATAAGGCTACTTCCACAGGTTCCACTTTCCCAACTGGTTTCTTACCAGACTCAAGATAATTGATAACTACTTTGAGTTCTGGATCAGCCCTTTGGTGTTCCTTCAGCTCCTCTTCGGACATTTGGGGAAGAATTGGAAGGCCATGGGTGTCTTCTTGCTGGAACTCCAGAGGTACTGCACTAGCATTAATACACAGTGACTCAAACACAGTGGGTTGGAAGCATGTCAAGTCAGGATCATCACAGCTCTGATAGACTTGGTGTCTCTCACAGAGGGCTTTCACTGCTGCTGGGAGAATTGTTGGCTGCTCTGATTCCGCTAAATGGTGAAGAGTGAATTGTTTAATTCTTTCACGCTCTTTTTGGGAGGTAAGATCATCCACGGGCCTTCCATGAGGACGTCTGGAGAGTCCATCAGCATCCAAGTTTTGTTTGCCTGCACGATATTGGATCTTGAAATTGAAGGTAGACAGGGCGGACAACCACCTATAACTGGTCGCGTCAAGTTTTGCAGATGTTAGGATGTTGGTGAGTGGGTTGCTGTCTGTTACTACAATAAACTCTCCTCCATACAGATAGTCACTGAATTTTTGAGTGACCGCCCACTTGAGCGCGAGGAACTCCAATTTATGTGCAGGGTACTTTGTCTCACTTTTGGTTAGACCCCTGCTCGCGAAGGCAATAACTCTCATTTGACCCTCTTGCTCCTGATAAAGGGCAGCCCCAAGTCCTGTTATGCTTGCATCAGTGGTCAACACGTACGGAAGTCTGGGATCAGCAAATCCAAGGACTGGCGCTGAAGTCAGGTTTTCTATGATGCTATCAAACGCCTGCTGGCATGCATGGGTCCACCGGCCCCCAAACTGCTCCTTGGGATCCCGGTACTGCGCACTTTTCTTTGGGTCTCGCCTTTGGTTTTTCTGCAAAGGGGGATATCCAATGGTAAGGTCGTTAAGAGGTCTTATGATCTTAGAGAAAGTCTTTGACGAACCTTCGGTAATATCCCGCAAACCCAAGGAAACATTTGAGTTCTTTGAGATTTCTGGGCCTTGGCCAGGTCTTGAGAGCTTCAGTCTTTGCCGGATCCGTCTCGACTCCATTCTGAGACACTACATGGCCTAGATATCGGACTGACGTCTGGAAGAACTTGCATTTCGTGGGCGAGAGTTTCAGTCCATATTCTCTTAACCTCTTTAAGACTTGCAAGAGTCTGGTTTCGTGCTCCTCTAGAGTTTTAGAGAAAACTATGAGGTCGTCAACAGAGACCAACACTTCTCTCCTGTTAAGATCGCCCATGCACCGCTCCATTAGTCTTTGAAATGAGCTTGGCGCGTTTGTGACCCCTTGTGGCATCCGGTTGAATTCATAGAATCCTAAAGGACAGACGAATGCCGTTTTGTGTTTATCAGCCTCTTCCATCTCAATCTGATAGAAGCCTGATTTCAAGTCGAGGACTGAAAACCATTTGGAGCCAGTTAGAACTGAGAAGGCTTCTTCCAAATTTGGCAGAGCGTAGGCGTCTTTTATGGTCTGTGAATTCAATTTCCGAAAGTCAATGCAGAGACGTACGTCATTGTTCTTCTTCTTTACTACTACTATCGGAGAGGCAAAGGGTGATTCCGACTCTCTAATGACGCCTGCATCGAGAGAATTCTTTGAGATGCCTTCTCACTGCATCGACATCTTGGGGATGGATAGGTCTAGGCCTTTGCTTGAAGGGTGTGTTGTCACTGAGTAGGGCTGTCCACTTTAGTCGTTTAGTCGACTAATCAGTCGATGCCGTCTTGGTCGACTGAAATTCTTATTGGTCGACCAGTCGCATTATTTATTTTTTTTTTTTTTGCCAATAGAAACACATTTTCAATGATTTACTCCTTGATATTTATTCCTTTATAAAGCAGTTATTTATTACTGTATTCTAAATATAATTAGCCTATGTTTTATCCCCATCTTTAAATGCTTTAATTTAGGCTATTTGTTGTACCTGCGCCACAGTTTAGCGCACACACATAACGCACTCGGGAACCGCATGGCTGGCTGCGCTGCTGCTTGCGCTCAATAAGGGATGTACCGGTAGGTAGTTTTGCTGTATTCATTCAGTTCACGCTACTTTAGTCGACAGAATGTCCAAGAAATCTAAATCTTTTGTCTGGCTACATTTTTGTGGAGGTAGGCGACAGTGGCGACCGCATTGCTCCATTATGAGCGCGCACATCGCGTGCCTATTTGAAATCGAACTTGAGCGCGCAAAAGACGTGAGCAGCTCTTTTAACGGCTTTATCATACTGACTCAATCGATTGTTTTCTTAATAGGTTTTTATTTGTACACTTGACTCATTTGAAAGTAGCCTAAATAATGTAACAAAACGAAATTAAACGTATTAAACGTATATGCTATCTTACAACAGAGCCTAGATTTCAGATTGTTTTTTAGGCTATTTTGTCTGTTGTTTTAAAACGCCTGACAGATCGGCTGGACAAAAGTTAACCCATAGCTTTGTAAGTAAAGAAGAATACAGCATGTATAAACGAGAGCTTTTTTAGATTTTTCATTATGTGGCAGCTATAGCAGTTATATTATTTTGTAGCGTGTGGTGTGATCAGGTGCGCGATTGTGACTGTCAATAGACCAAGGACAGAGCTCCTCACTTGCAGTTAAAAAAATCACTTAATTTTCAAAGAATTGTATAATTATTATAGTTTTATTTATTTTCGATGTTTTTTCGTTGTTGTTTTATAAATGCTCTATGACAATTGTTTAAAAAATGTTCAATCAAAACATCCGTTTTTTTTTTTTTTTTTTAGTCGACTAATCGTCGTGCAGGACAAGACCTTGGTCGACTAAGGATTTCTTTGGTTGATTACAGCCCTATCACTGAGATTGATGTGGTGTTTCACCTTATCGGTTCCAACCGTAATCCAAATCGTGCAGTGCGAATACATCTGACATGGAGCTCACTAGATCAGTTATTCTTTCCCTCCATTCACTTGATAAGGGAGAGTCACCGAAGTCAGGGACAATCTTTGCTTGTGCAGGTCTCACAACTTTGCACTCAGGAGCATTCACAGGGTTTCTTCCCTCAATCACACTTTGGACAGTGTGCACTTCAGCCAATACTGCTCTAGGAGGAATTGTTAAATCAACCTGAGTCTCGTTTTTCAACACTACTGGTATTTGGATTCTGCGCTTTGGAGGTAGGGAATGCAAACAACTAGCCACTAACAGTCCGCCAGGCAAAGGCGATGATGCTGATGTTTCCACGGTTACCCAAATCTCTGGGAGTGGCCCGACGATGTTGACACAGCCGTTTAGAACTACTGTGCTTCCAGCCGCAACTACTTCAGGCATTTCTCCTTTCACTTTCACTTGGCCTAAGACACTCACACCAGCTCGTTGCCGTCTTGCCTCTAGGATTCGTATCACAGCTCGATATCCATGGTAGCATGACTTGGCTTTGTGTGTAGTTTCTTGCAGGTAATCAGCATACAAGACATCCAGAGTGTTAGTGCCAATGAGGATCTGGGGCACATGTGTCAGGTCTGGAACTACTAGGGCCAACGTTGGAACTTCAGCTTCTGCTCCTAAAAACTCTTGAGGAAACTTCAGAGATAATTCAACATATCCCAGGTAAGGAACAGCCTGGCCATTTGTCCTTCGACTTCCAACAGGCGATTCAATGGCTGCAGGGGATGGTGCGACAAGTGACGGTTGTAGAAGGACAGAGGGATCTGCTTGTGACCTGAGACCCTGTATCTAACAGGCAGTTTAATTCCTTCCCTTCGACTCTGACTTGCGCTGTGCATCTCATTCCTATTAATCCATCAGGTAGCTTCAAAGAATTTCCAGCATCGACATTAGTCACTGGTCGCTGCTTAGGGCTTTGCTTCTGACTTCCAGTCCCCATCCACCCTGCGACAGAGACTGATTTTAGTTTAAAGGCGCCGTCGCGGCTCCATTTTGAAAACCCCACTCAGCTTGTCTCTCCTTTAGCTTCCGCCTCTTCTCCTCAACTCTAGGTGGGTTGGGTGCGTTCTCACAATCAGCAGCTCGGTGGCCATCGTCTCCACAGCTAAAGCAGTACCATGGCCGAGGACGATTGGATCTCATCTCAGTGTACTTAGGTCCTTCATTCTCCTTTCTGCTGACTTCATTGAACTTCGATCTGCTCAGACTGCTTCCGGGGTAAGGGAATCTTACAGGTTGGTTTGTCTGTGCACTGGAGGCAGCAACCTGAACTTTAAGCTCCTTTATCTGACTTTTCAACTCTTCAAACTCATTTGACTCAATACACACTTCTTCTTTCTTCTTAGTGTCTGCTTTCATGGCGGTGATTTGCCTTTGAAGGCCAGCAATTTCCTTCCTTAAGATACCCACTTTCCGACATGTCAGGACACTGGACTTTGCCTTTCTGCTTGGGTGCTTTCTGCTCTGCATTTTTAGGATCTGGTGTCTCTGCAACATCCTCTCCAAATGTGCTAAATGGGTAAACAGACTGTTGGTGCGACGCCGTCCTCAGTTTAAGGGGAACTGATGGATATTTGCTCACAGCCAAGTGCTTCCTCATTCTCTCCTCCTTAGAGGTCTGTTTGTCCTCAGCCGTGCGAATGAGCGTCGCTAATTCAGCGAAAGGAGGTGGGTCTACTTTCCTCTTTTCAAGCTGCAGGTCAGCTATAAGGGTGTTGTCCCAACAGCCACGGCAAAATTGCTTCAACAAACATCGGTCTCGTTCACCTTCTGCAACACCTTCACGTCTGATGGTAGCATGTCAGGATCACATGCAATCTGTGGAGGTAGGCAGATGACTTTTCACCGGGATTCTGCAGGGTGCTGATGAACTTAGCCAATAATTCATCTCCATCCTCCACCGAACCATAGACGGACTCTAGTAGCTTAAGGCACTCTGACGATGGAGCAATTGGACTCACATGTTTAATGATATCGGAAGCTGGCGGTAACAGGCTATCTAGAATTCTCCGTGTCTTGTGTGACTCTGGAAGGCATGGATCGTTCGAACAGGTAGTGTAGTGTTGTAGTGTTCAACACTTGCTCGCCAGGTGTCAAAATCAGGTTCATTGCTTGGGCGGGGGCTCCTCCCAGAGAAAGCTCTTAGGCGAAACGGGGTATTGTGTGGGGACAAGGAGTCACTTGTTCTTACAATATGTTCCATCACCACTTTCTGGATACCTGGAGGGTGTACAGTAGACATAGGGAATTTCAGTGATACCGTCTCAGTAGTGCTGTCATCGAGATCTCTTGAGCAATGCGGTGATGTAGCGCTCATGGCTTCCTTGACTGGGTTTTTGAGTTCATCGTTCTTCAAAGGGTGAGTCAATGTCTCTGCAGCGAATTCCGTTCTCTGTTGAGGTAGTGATTCACACACTGGATGCTGAGGAGTGCTAGTGGCATGTGTCAGAAAACTTGATTTACGACGATGGTGCTCTGTTTCAGGCTCTGTTCTGGACGACACATCAACTGGAGTTCTAATCCCACTTATCTTATTCAATTCTCGTTGGAGCACGTCCTGAAGGGATTCTCCACTGGCATCCGCTATTGCCTGTAACTTCGCCAAATATCCTGCGGTGGCGCTAGTAGCGGCAGGGGTGTGAACGCTACTCAAGGCGCGCACATGAAACACTATGTCCGCATTAGTGGGACTTACGATGGTTGCAGGTAGCTGAGGCTTGAGGTTGGACATGGCGGAAGTGGATGAGAACTCTATTACTGCATTATGATGAAACTCAGAGCATTTGTCATCAATTAGTAAGCTTTGTCCAATAGAGCCAAACTTCTGCAGATAAACCTCAAAAGCTTCATCTAGTTCAGTTAGTGTAAGGCCACTGACAATTACTGCATTTTGCACATTGACATTTTCTCGTTCTACAACATCCATTTTGTCTGATTCACTGTATGTGCTATTTTAATTGATTATTCACCTCAGCAGAAACTGTGTCCTCTCTCCTGGCTGGCTCGCCAAACTGTAGCGTGCGACACGAGTTTAGTGCGTCTTACTAGCGTAACATTACTGGAGAGAGGAAAACTGGAGAGAGGAAAACAGCACAACAGGTGAGCGAATAATCAATACAAAGACTTGTTTCTGATTCAGTTTGGGTTTTGTATTAAGAGGAAATATACTTTTAAATAAAATGTGTGAATTACAAAGATAAACAAATAAAATATAATAAATGACAATATTCACACTCTTGTTTTTTTTCCAGATACGTGGACTCAGTTTTGGACAGTACTCTATTCAACCAGATTCTCACATATCGATGAATAACAATAAAAGAAATAAAATAAACCTTTGTGTCAGATTCTTTGTAACACAAAAGTAATGAACAATGGATAATGCTTTTCCAAACAAGGTATTGCAATCAATAGTTCAAATACCTCAAAACAAACAATCAGTTCACAGAATGAAATTCAGAATTTCCACTTTCAGTTGCAACAATCACTTTCCCTTTGAACTTAATAGTCTGTCCAATGTGAATCAGAGACTCAAGATTTGACAGTTCGAATTCAGTTAACCTGAGTTCATGACTCGGTTCAATGAGATTCAGAGAACTGTTGATTCTTTCAGAATGATTCAGAATCGCAATCAATGTCTTTTGTTGAAAATCAAAAAGGGAAAAATAGAGAACAAGATGATCTCAATGAGTCCAAGTCCCGTTTGTCCAAAAGTAAAAGAAATAATTCTCCTACCAGTTTGATGGCTCAAAAACACAGTTCAACAGAGAAAACGATTCCATGGGTGGCTCGCCATTTACAATCTGCACCTCGTGCGTCCAGCACGAATCAGGGAATCATCAAAGAAGAACTTGAATCTCACAAAAAACCCAGCCTTGCAAAACACAAGGCAGAACAATAATTACTCCACAATTCAACAATATCATCGTCAAAACACATGTATGCACTTCGATCAACACATTCAAAATAACACTTTAGCACTTAATAGCATACTTAGCAGACATAGCATTCGTAGTTCATTAGCATTCTCACACGTGCGTCAGCTTTAGCCCATGTGCTATCCACTTCGGCTCGCACGGCCTATATAAACACTGTACTGAGTTTCTATCAAATCTGCAGCACATTTTTACTTAAATGTCAAGTTAATGCTTGAGTTTTAACTCACCAAGGCGATGAATTTATATATATTCCACAAGGAAGTTCGTTTGTGGCACATTAATGTTCCATGTATCTGCATCAATCTGTTTCAGAAGCCTCCGTCTCATCCGCGTCTTCCTCTGGCATCAGCTCCTTAATATTATAGCATCAGATCAGAAATCCTGTTTTCTGTTGTATTTGATCACTTTTCTCTGAGTTAATCACTTACATAGAGGGGTCTTGAAGATCGCTCCGTGTAGCTGTCTCATCTCACTTCGCCCGCCAGTCGCGAATGGCGCGGCTTAGTTCACTCTGCTCTTCCTTTGCTGCTGCTCTTAAAGAGCCCATCACTTAATTTAACATGTGATTTCTTTGTCTCTTTCTTACTTATTTTCTGCTTTCATTTTATTTTATTAGTAGCCTGGATTACCCAAGTTCCAACATGGTTCATTGATTCAGAGCTTCATTAATAGTTAAGTATATAAAAAATAATAAAATTTGTATTAAATATATTGAAAATTAGTGCTTGAATACTTATACTGGGAGTAATATTTTATTAGGGTATCGCCACTTTTCCTTAAGTCCTTGATGTGTGTACTTGTCCACCACTGTCCATCCCACTGCACTACTTTTCCTTTGTTTTTCCATGTAAATGCAACAGACGGACGTGTTTGAGTATTGCACTCGTGTACTTTGCATTGTTGCGCGTACAACACAGCGTTCTAAGAGCGGGCACTCAAGTTAAAAGAAGTTCAAGTTTTAAAAATACGCACCTCTAGACTTTGTGTTTTTTTCCCCATTTCACTGACCTTCGTCTTGACGTTTTGGATGAACCGACCCCTAACATGTCCATCTCTCTCCTGTGTTTATGGCTCAACATTGCAGTTGCCTTGCACATGTGGAATAGCAAACCCAGACGAGGACATGATGATGACCACATGCTACAGCGGCGTGGATCCCCAACACAACAGGGACCTACGGGATGCCGGAGAACGGTGGGAGGCAGGAGAGGATCTTGGCCCAGCTTACCCTCGCCGACGGTCCGAGTACGAGTCGGGTCAGAACCCCACGGGCTGACGCCAACATACTGGATAGACACTCATGCAATAGACAAGGTAATCACGAGTGGTCTTTCCCGGCGCGTACACCCTCTTTAACATCATCTACTGGTCCATCTACTCCTAACTGGACCCGTCCACCCCAGTGGCGCAGAGAACGTTCGACGAGGCTGAGACCACTGGGTCGCTCCGCCTCCATGATCCCAGTGTCTCCAAAGTTTTTTTTCTGTTTTGTGCTGTAAGTTTTTGTTATTTAATGACAGCAACTTTTTGAGGATATATTTGTTTGAATAATCTGTTATTCCTCACAAATAAAAAGGAAGAAATGTCTAGGAATTCAGAGAACTGATCTGGGAAAAGCTGCCCTTTAAAGGCACTGATATACTCAGCGATTCAGAGGAATCTCCTCTCAATAACAGAATAAACAGAGAAAAACAGCAGTATACAGCACTTTATACAGTAGATGGTCAATGTTAAACATGAAAACAGTGTCAGTGTCTCTTTCAGCTTCAGTTTCTGCTATACAGCGGCTCTCAGTGTGTTCGTGTTCTTACTCGCGTCCGAACAAGAGAAATGAACTGGAGATTACACCTCAGAGAAGGCGGAGCCTCAGAGCCACACCCACCTATTACATCATCATCATTGACCAGAGCCACACCCACATATTACATCATCACAGACCAATGAGAGTTTTTGTTCCAAAGTTACGTCACACCAGTTCATTCTTCGAATTCCCTACCAAGTATTTAGGAGCCTTTATGAAGCTACAAGATATATCTGTTCTAATTACATTTTCGCAAACATTCCCATTAATAAGTTATAAAAAACATATCTGAATGTTCAGAACAGTTTTACTAAGAAAGACATGTGGAGGTGATCAGTGTAAATGTACAGCAGCTCTTCACACAAAACATCTCATAATCAATCAGAAATCAAGTTTCCCACAGTCTCTGCTGCCGTTCACATGAAGCTTTCTGCAGGATTCTGATCTTTTATATTGACATGTTAAATATGAAACCTTTATAACACAAGATTACAATATCTATATTTACTAATGATTTTATAATGTAATTTTTCATGTTTACTATTACTTGTGCTGTGTTACATATTAGGTATGAAAAAAAGCATAGTTTATTTTTTATGTTTATTTTTATTCAACAGAAGAAAAACCAAGCATTGATATTGTTTGATTACTCTGCTGGTCATATGGATGATCTCAGACCTGTTAATCCTGAATCACACGAGCGTGTTCTGTTCTGGATGGTCTAGTAATCTCTGCTAATGGACGTGAGGCGAGCGCTGGGCTTCAGGCGCTTCTCAACTCTCTGACTGATACCAGCTCGTAGATGTAGTTATTGTTTGTGTCACGACTCTTAGGATCATATTTTGTGATTTAGCTCATGATTTACACTTTTTATGATTGTTGTAGAATTTTATACAAGCCCTATTTAAACCTGTGACCTCATCACACTAGATATAAATAAACAGCATTTTATTAAGTTTATTGTTTCAAGTTGTTTTAATAAATGCTATTTCCATTACACAAGCATTTATTTCTGAAGTACAGCAAGGTTCCTTATTGGCATCAGTCTTTCCATGATTCAATATTTCAATTCAAGATTCTCCATCTTCTAAAGAAGAATTAATGGATTCTTTCCATTTCCCCAAATTATATTTTTTTAATATTCTTCACATAAAAAAGTAAGAGCTGTTCAATGAAAGTTTACTTGCGGTAGCTTTCTTGTGTCCTTCATCCTCTCTGATGATCACAGTGATTTCTTGTTTGCTCCGTGTGCTTTCTGTGTTGAATGTGATCTATGAATGGGAATCTAACCTGCTGTGAAGAAACAAATTACAAATACTCACGTTACCGTAATTAAGTACCCGATTTTCCCTACTGTTTTAAGAGACAAGAAAGAGCACAAGTCTCTCACAATTGAGGTCTTAGTCCTTTTAGGAGCAATAACACGAGTGCCCCTGGAGAACCAATGGCCTTTAGCTGTTTCCTAATGCTGACGTGTTGCTCTACAGAACAGCGGGCCAGGAACAACACAAATGGTGGTGGAGTAGTGATGTGGGCAATCTGGGCTTGGTTTGGGATGGCTCAGGTGGATCTCTTTTCATAACGGGAAACCACACATTGCGACAACCACAAACCATGCGAGTGGAGTTAGTCTTCTCATTTCTCCAGTTCTTTTCAGAGACTGGTCTGACAGAGTCAACCTTTAGGGGAGCAGGGGTGCCCAATCCTGCACAGCTCATCTCCAACCCTATTTCAAACACACCTGAAGCAAACAATTAAGGTCTTCAGGATCACTTGAAAATTGAAGGCAGGTGTGTTTGATTAGGGTTGGAGATGAGCTGTGCAGGACAGCCGATCAGCAGGAGCAGGGTTCGGCACTCCTACTTTCAGAGGACATCGCCAGTACAGACTATGGAGGCAACACGGTTGTCCAACCGATTTTGAAGCGGTTTCTGAAAGGTGCCTGCAGATTTTGCTTGGGTAATTCCCACACAGGATTTGGGCATGGTCCTGAAGGCTATCACAGAACCCCCCTTTGAAAGATGAGGCAGATAGGAGCAAGAACTTCTCACATTATAGATGGCATTTCTTTTGTCTGTATATCTTCAGTTAGGAGGGTGAGTGAACTGCATGCTTGACATTGGGGAAGAAGACTCATCTATTTCACTCCTTTCGAGCCCCTCATTCCTGCCAATAGTTCTACCTGGTTCCTGGGGTGTAGAGCCCTGATGACTCTACAGAAGCAGCTCGACTGGATCTGATCCGCCCTGTCAGAGCACCGAGGAGATGCACTGAATGGCTTAGACAAGCCAATCAGCTGTCAGTGTTTTGGGGACTCCAGCGTGAGGCCAGGCTGCCCAAGCAGCGACTGGCAAAGCGGCAACAGGCTAATAATAATAAGTTTAATTTGTGTAGTGCACAATAACAGTAAATAACAAGTAATTAGTACATACATACTAAATGGAGAATAGAAATTTGCCCAGTCCAAGAAAGAGGATAATGGTCCAAGAGCGAACAGAAGTAGCCTATCAGCGGCACACTCCCGAGGGGCGGTGTCCATTCTCCCAGAGACGGCTCTGATGGCCACTTTTAAGGGATCCTCTCTGGAGGAAATGTGTGCAGTTGCTCCTCTTTGACAATCACCAAATTTTATCACTCACCTAATACAGTTTCTACTGTTCAGCAAATATCTGAACAGGTATAAATTGCTTTATATTAAATATATAAAGGTATTAATTACCTGGTGGTTTTGTTGTGAATCAGCGGAGAACTAATACAATTTTCTCTTTGCATGAATTGCTTTTGTGGTTGTATTGCCCCACTAGTTCTTCCCTGACCTTATCTGGTAGAGCTGACCCACATGGCGCGTGGTCAGCCGGGGATCGCTTGCTGCCGGCCGGCAAATGAGGAGGGGCCAGCTGGTTACCGCCTGTATTTATACCTGTATAATTTGATATGCCATCTCCTGACAACTCACCTTTAGTGAGGCTGACCCATACAGGTGTGTTGACTATTCACAGAACCTGGATCACCTGTGTAACCTGCTGTTTGGGAGTACAACTTATAATACATTATTATAAATACTATTAGATGTTAACACATGTAATATGACGACATGCTGTGCATTAAAACTTCTTTATATTAAGAAGGCAACATAAGCAGTAAATGTGGCCCTCTAGTGGCTGATGGGTAAACTGCAAGGCACTCGTGGAGGAACAGTTTGTTGGTAATTCTGTGAGTAGTTCTTCGGCTCAGCTCTTCAGTGTGGAGGAATATGATGGTTTGACTTTAACCGTAACGTGTGAAATGTTGGTGGTTGTTGAAGAGATTCTCCTTCCATATGTAAAGCGCTTGAATGCTGAAAAAAGCAATATATAAATTAAACGAATTATATTTTTATAAAAAATTACATTTCCAGCTCAAATTATACATCATTATTATAAGCTTACATCAGAATGCAAAGCACATGACCAACACTGATTTGAGTCCATTTATACAGAACAGGAAAAAAGACAACAAAAAAACAAAGATCAAATGTCATGTATATTTCAGGGTTTTTCACGGCTTTATTTTTCATTGTTTTAAACAGGCTTTTGAAGCAATGCATGCTTCATAATCTCAGGTTTTTGCACAGGCTGATCAAGGAGCTTTAAGGGATAGTTCACCCAAAAATGAAATTTATCCCATAATTCACTCACCCTGAAGTCCTCTAGGTGTGTATGACATTCTTCTTTCAGAATCTGAATTATATTTACACGTCCCGGCTCTTCCAGCTTGAGCTCCACAGGGTTGCGGGGGTTAATAATGGCCTTCTGAAGTGAAGCCATGCGTTCGTGTAAGGAAAATACACATATTTAAAACTTTATAAACTATAATCACTGGCTTCCGACAGACCCCTGTATGCATCGATTTACACCGAAAGACTAACCTCTAATCCCGACGCACAGCGTGATGACATGCGCGGAGGATAGAGCGAGACACACCGGCTCGCGAATTAGCCATTTTTAAAGAGAAACGCTTTGAAAAATGATTTCTATGTAATAGAGGAGCATGGGTTTGTAGCCCAGTCCTGTTCGTTAAACCGCGAGAGGCGTCTAAAGTTACTCCTACATCCAACAGCACACGTGTGTCAAGGGTTACTCTTGTGTAATGTGTGTACAACCATCTGGCAGGAGCTAGTCATTTAAGATTATTAAGTAATTAATATGGGTATTTTTCTTACAAAATGGCTTCACTTCAGAAGGCCTTTATTAACCCACCAGAGCCTGTGGAGCACTTTAATCAAATATGGATGCACTTTAATCATGTATAGATTCACTTTAATCATGTATAGATTCACTTTAATCATGTATAGATGCACTTTTATGGGCTTCAAATTTTCACCAGCCATTATAAGCTTGGAAGAGCCAGAACATTTATAACTGTTGATTGTATTTGTCTGAAAGAAGAGTCATATACATCTAGGATGGCTTTAGGGTGAGTACATTTAAACTAAATGTAAACTATCCCTTTAAGAAAACACTAGTTTAAAGAGAGGAAATGACGTCTCCTCATAGACATATGTGAATGCGCTTCACTGTCAGGCAAACCTTCAGTCATTCGTCCATCATAACACTGTCAGTGATGGTACTGCCCCCCTCGGCCTCCTCTCCTCCATCGCCCTCCTCCTCCCTCCTCCTCCCATCAGTTCTCTTCTTCCACATGGGCATCTCCGGCAGAGGCGCCTGGATCTCCGACGGCCGTCCTCCGCGATCAGGAACTCTTCCCATCAGGATCTGCCGATTCCACCACACAAATCATCAAGTCAACTCACCTTCATTTATCATAATCGTTACTCTTAAAAATCATGGCGTGAGCTCAGTGTGAGATGATGTGAGCTAGTGTGAGCAATTGTGAGATGATGTGAGCTAGTGTGAGATGATGTGAGCTAGTGTGAGCAATTGTAGATGGCGTGAGATGGTGTGAGATGGGTGCTGAGATGGTGTGAGATGGCGTAAGCTAGTGTGAGTATGTGAGCTAGTGTGAGCAATCGATGTGAGTGTAGTGAGATGTGTGAGATGGCGTGAGATGGCGTGATGGGTAGATGGTGTAAGATGGCGTGAGATGGCGTGAGATGGCGTGAGATGGCGTGAGATGGCGTGAGCTCAGTGTGAGATGGTGTGAGATGGTGTGAGCTGGCGTACCCTGTTGGCGGCGCAGGCGGTGTTCTCTCGGCTCGAGCCGCTGCTGGTCTTCCTCACGTAGCAGACGTCCTCTCGAGCGGCGAGCAGATGCGCCACACACACCGCCGGCTGCAGCGGCAGAGCAGAAGCGCTTCGGCCGATACGCCCGCGCCATCCTGTCAACTCTGACCTGGAGACACAAACACAGAAACTCACAGCTGTGCTAACACTCAACATCAGATGTACAGAACACACGCGGCTGCGTCAGTGTGTTTCAGCTTCAGTTTCTGCTATACAGCGGAGTGTGTTCGTGTTGAACAGAAGAAATGAATCGAGATTTACAGACTTAGAGAAGGCGGAGCCTGAGAGCCACATCAACACATGACATCAACACTGACCAGAGCGACACCCATCTCTGACATCATCACATCACCCGACCAATGGGAGCTGGTCAAAATGTCGCGTGCAGTGTCGCGTGTAGTGTCGCGTGTTAGTGTCGATGCGAGCGTGCCTTGGCTCTGTCGCTCCAGCTGAAGGACTGCACCGTCACGTGCCAGCCGCTTGATCAGCATCCGCCGAACACTCGGACTCTGCCACCAGCGTGCCGTCTGATCTTCTCCAGCGCGACCTGAACACACACACACACACACACTGATTAAACACACACACACACACGCTGATCAAACACACACTCGCACCCGCCACCAGGGTGCCGTCGATCTCTCCAGTGCGTCCTGAACATCACACACTGATCACACACTCGTACTCCGCCACCAGCGCGTCATTCTCTTCTTCAGAGAGCCCTGAACACACACACTGATCACACACTCGTACTCCGCCACCAGCACAACGTTCATCTTCTCCAGCGCGACCTGAACACACACACACGCTGATCAAACACACACTCGTACTCTGCCACCAGCGCGCCGTCGATCTTCTCCAGACGCTGAACCCTGAACACACACACACACACACTGATCAAATACACACACTCGCTACTCCCGGCCACCAGGGTGCCGTCGATCTTCTCCAGTGCGTCCTGAACATACACACTGATCACACTACTCGTATTCCGCCACCAGCGCGCCATTGTCCTCTTCAGACGCCCTGAACACACACAAGCTGATCAACACACACCGTACTCCGCCACCAGCACGCCGTTGATCTTCTTCAGCGCGCCCTGAACACACACAAATCCTCACCAGACCTCACATTAGCTGGGTCTCCACCAAGCTGCAACCTCCCCATCTCTTCTCTTGAAACCAACACATGAGTTAAACTGCAGTTCCTCCACTGGCCACTAGAGGCAGCTGCAGAATCAGATCTGCTGTAAAGTCTGGCATTTTAACATGCAGGTCTATGGGGTTGAGTCTGTCTTCGAGTCCCAGAGCGCCAAGCGTCACTCTCAGCTAATTCCGCCGATGCTGTACTTGCCATCTCTGCTGTGTTTATGCTTTTTCAGGATTATTTCAAACAATTTAATACACTCATTATACCTCCGCCGCCGCTGGACTCCACCGCTGTCTGGAGATATGGCGAGTACACCCAGCGCTGTGTTTCCAGTTGTTTTCCTCGGCATTCACTGAACGTTATTCACTAATGGGAGTGAATAAAGCTCTTTAACAGACTTGATGCCATGGACCGCTGCTATTCACCCTGTACATGCTACCATTAGGAGATATCATCAGGAAACATGGAATTAGCTTTCACTGTTATGCTGATGATACTCAGCTGTATATTTCTTCAAAACCTAATCGAAACTCACCAATTCACAAAATTAACGGAATGCATTGCTGATATAAAAATGGATGACTAGTAATTTCCTACTACTAAATTCTGAAAAAACAGAGATTCTAATTATTGGACAAAAAACTTCCACACGTAACAGCCTAGAATACTGTCTAACACTTGATGGCTGCTCTGTTAAGTCTTCGTCGTCGGTTAGGAACCTGGGTGTGCTCTTTGATACCAATCTCTCATTTGAAAGTCATGTGTCTAGTATCTGTAAAACCGCATTTTTCCATCTTAAAAATATATCTAAATTACGCCATATGCTCTCATTGACAAATGCGGAACAGTTAGTTCATGCGTTCATGACATCAAGGCTAGATTATTGTAATGCTCTACTGGGTGGTTGCCCTGCACGCTTAATAAACAAACTTCAGCTAGTCCAAAACGCAGCCGCTCCAGTTCTTACCAGAACCAGGAAGTATGACCATATTAGTCCGGTTCTGTCAACCCTGCATTGGCTGCCTATTAAAACTACCGTATACATTTTAAAGGGATACTCTCACTTTTTTTTTGGAAATAAGCTAATTTTACCACTCCCCCCAGAGCTTAAACAGTTGGGTTTTATGCTCAACTGTCCTCCCCCCGCCTACCGCCAACGCTCCCCGCCTACACCAACGCTCCCGCCAAACGCTCCCCGGCCTACTCCAATTCTCCTCGTCTGCGCTCCCCGCCGACACCCATGCTCCCGCCACGCGCTCCGTCCCTGCGCCAATGCTCCCCGCCTACGCCGATGCTCCCTGCCTGACGCTGCCCGTCTGCGCCAATGCTCCCCGCCTACGCCAATGGGCCCCGCGGACGCCAATGGCTCCTCGCGGACGGCCAATGGGCCGCCTACGCCCAATGGTCCCCGCCTACGGCCACTGGTCCGCGGACGCCCAATGGTTCCCGTCCAACGCCAATGGTCCTGTCTCACGCCCTGAATGCTCCCGGTCTACGCCATGCTCCCTGTCTACGCCAATGCTCCAATGCTCCCCGTCTACGCCAATGTGCTCCTCCGCTGGACTGACGCCCGCCCACGGCCAATGAGCCGTCTACGCCAATGCTCCCCGTCTACGCCAATGCTCCGTCTACGCCAACGCTCCTCGTCTACGCCAATGCTGCTCCGCCTCACGCCAATGCTCCCCGTCCACGCCAATGCTCCCGTCTACGCCAATGCTCCCACTCTCGTCTCGACGCCAATGCTCCCCGTCTACGCCAATGCTCCCGTCTCACGCCTGATGCTCCCCGTCTACGCCAATGCTCCCCGTCTACGCCAATGCTCCCCGTCTCCGCCCAATGCTCCCCGTCTACGCCAATGCTTCCCACGTCTAATCGCCATGTCTCCATGCTTCTCCCTGCCCACGCCTGATTGCTTCTCGTCTGCGCCTGCCACGCTCCACGCTGCCTACTGCGCATAGCTCCCTGCCGTCACTGCCACGCTCTGCTGATTGCCATGCTCCATGCGTCCACTGTATCGCCCACATGCTCCCCCGCCCGACTGCCAATGCTCCAATGCTCCTCGTCTGCGCCATGCTCCTGCCCTACGCCACATGCTCCCCGCCTACGCCATGCTCCCCGCCCACGCCATGCTCGCCCCACGCCAATGCTCTCCCCGTACGCCAATGCTCCCCGTCCACGCCACGTGCTCCCCGCCCACGCCAAAGCTCCCGTCCACGCCTGATGCTTCCAACCAGTCCACGCCCACGCCATGCTCTCCGTCTACGCCCACCACTCCGTCCTACGCTGATGCTCCCCGCCCACGCCAATGCTCCCCGCCCACGCCAATGCTCCCCGTCTACGCCCAACTAGCTCCCGTCTACGGCCAGCCAGCTCCCGTCTACGCCATGCTCTCCGTCTAACGCCCCATGCTTCCCCGTCTAACGGCCAGGACTCCTGTCTACGCCATGCTCCCCGTCCACGCCAATGCTCCCCGTCTACGCCCATGTCCCTCGCCCACGCCATGCTTCCCCGCCCACGCCCATGTCTCCTCGTCCACTCCAATGCTCCGCCCACTGCCCAATGCTCCTCTCTTGCCCACGCCATGCTCGCCCTGTCGCCCAATGCTCCACGCTGCTGACTGCCGATTGCTTCCGCCGCACGCCCTGACGCTCCCCGCTCTACGCCTGATCGCTCCACCGGCTGCACGCTGATGCTCCACCGACATGCGCCAATGCTCCCCGTACGCCAATGCTGTTGCCAATGCTGCTCCGTCCACGCCATGCTCCCCGTCTACGCCAATGCTCCCCGTCTACGCCATAGGCTTCTCGCTCACGCCACACTGCTCCAATGCTCCTCTTCTACCGCTGAATGCTCCCCTGCTGATTGCCCATGCTCCAATGCTCCTCTTCTACGCCAATGCCTCGCCAGTGTTGCCACTGCTCTCTTGGTCTACGCCATGCTCCCCGTCTACGCCATGCTCCGTCTACGCCCAATGCTCCACTGCTCTCATCTACGCCAATGCTCCAATGCTCCTCGTCTACGCCAATGCTCCTCGTCTACGCCAATGTCTCCAATGCTCTCGTCTACGCCAATGCTCCCCGTCTACGCCTATGCTCCCCGTCTACGCCAATGCTCCCCGCCTACGCCAATGCTTCCCCGCCAATGCTCCCCGCCTACGCCAATGCTCCCCGCCTACGCCAATGTCCCGCTACGCCAATGATCCCCGCCTACGCCAATGCTCCCCGTCTACGCCAATGCTCCCCGTCTACGCCAATGCTCCCCGTCTACGCCAATGCTCCACTGCTCCTCGTCTACGCCAATGCTCCAATGCTCCCCGTCTACGCCAATGCTCCAATGCTCCGTCTACGCCAATGCTGCCCGTCTACGCCAATGCTCCCCGTCTACGCCAATGCTCCCCGTCTACGCCAATGCTCCACTGCTCCTCGTCTACGCCAATGCTCATGCTCCGTCTACGCCAATGCTCCAATGCTCCTCGTCTACGCCAATGCTCCCCGTCTACGCCAATGCTCCCCGTCTACGCCAATGCTCCCCGCTACGCCAATGCTCCCCGCCTACGCCAATGCTCCCCGCCTACGCCAATGCTCCCCGCCTACGCCAATGCTCCCCGCCTACGCCAATGCTCCCCGCCTACGCCAATGCTCCCCGCCTACGCCAATGCTCCCCGCCTACGCCAATGCTCCCCGCCTCGCCAATGCTCCCCGCCTCACGCCAATGCTCCCCGCCTCCGCCAATGCTCTCCCGGTCACCGCCAATGCTCCCGGTCTCCGCCAATGATCCCCGTCTACGCCAATGCTCCCGTCTACGCCAATGCTCCCCGTCTCACGCCAATGCTCCCCTCGTCCACGCCAATGCTCCCCGTCTACGCCAATGCTCCCCGTCTACGCCAATGCTCCCCGCTCACGCCAATGCTCCCCGTCTCACGCCAATGCTCCCCGTCTCACGCCAATGCTCCCCGCTCCACGCCAATGCTCCCGCTCTACGCCAATGCTCCCCGTCTACGCCAATGCTCCCCGTCTACGCCAATGCTCCCCAGTCTACGCCAATGCTCCCGGTCTACGCCAATGCTCCCCGTCTACGCCAATGCTCCTCGTCTCACGCCAATGCTCCTCGCTCTACGCCAATGCTCCCTCCTATGCCATGCTCCGCCAACGCCATGCTCCTCGTCTACGCCAATGCTCACCTCCTATGCCAATGCTCCCCCCTATGCCAATGCTCCCCGCCTACGCCAATGCTCCCCGGTCTACGCCAATGCTCCCCGCCTACGCCAATGCTCCTCGTCTGACGCCAATGCTCCTCGTCTACGCCAATGCTCCCCTCCTGATGCTCCCCTCCTATGCCAATGCTCCCCTCCTATGCCAATGCTCCCCGCCTACGCCAGCACTCCTCGCTAACACTAATGCTCCTCGCTCAGCAGATGCAGCTCATCTCCCATTATTAACATCCACTCTTTGCACAAAAATGACCTCAGAGCGAGTGTAGAAACTGTGGATTAAGGGACTCACCCATTGGTCGGACGAAGCGTGCTCTTGAACGCAGGATCCCGAGGTGTGTGTGCGGAAGCTGCGTCAGCAGAGCCGTCACCTGCACACACACACAACTCTTAATACTCCACAGATGAACACATGAAGAGAGTCAGTCATGCAGGATCAGTGGTGTCCAGTGGTGGAAAGAGTACTGACAAATTGTACTTAAGTAAAAGTATTGCTACTTAAGTAATAATTTACTTGAGTACAAGTAGAAGTACTGAAATATAATATGACTCAAGTAAGAGTAAATAAGTAGTTTGCTTAAAAACTATCTCAAGTAACTACGTTACAAAGTACTTTAGTATTTTTCTATTTTTACCCAAAATTGAGACGCTAAAAACTCTCATGTCATCTGTTTCATTCATACTGAAAGCCCAGTACTGATGCATAGAAGTATTAAACTTACTAATTTCAGGAAATGCCTTATATGGATATAATAACAGTGCAAATAGTGATGTTTTGACTGATGAAACATGAAGACAAACACATTATAGCTATAATATATCTGTGTTCATCAAACTATCAGGTATTTTCAAAAGAATGATGTGTCTTGAAAGGGATAGTTCACCCAAAAATGAAAATTAGCCCACGATTTACGCTCCCTCAAGTCATTTTAGAAGATATGACTTTTCTTCTTTCAGTCGAATACAATCAGAGTTAGGCTATATTAAAAAAATGGCCTGGCTCTTCCAAACTTTATAATGGCAGTGAATGACTGGAGAAAATTTGAAGCCCAGAAAAGTGCATCCATCAATGATAAAAATGCTCCACATATAGACTATAGCTTTCTCTGTTGTCAAGAACAATTTTTTATTACTAATTTTGAAAAGTAAGTCCAGGTAAGATCATTTGAATGTTTGGATTTGAATCATTCATAATTGAAAGCAAAGAAAGTTAATGGAGATTTCCGATGAAAAAGGTATGAAAAACAATAAAACAGTATGAATAAAAAATTTCCAGTAAAAAAATAAATAAATAAGTGGGGTATGGTTAACATGTTAA